>CM024092.1:1800000-2278555 GCA_013433165.1 Hypsizygus marmoreus | reverse complement strand
GCGTTCAGGGAACGTGCCAGTACAAAGGAATTATCAGTCGTGTTGAGCGCGCCATTGAAGGGGAGTATCGAGCGCGCCAGCATGGTGCCGACGATGCAGATTTAGCCGTCTTGACGCGTCGCCTTGGTGGGCACCAGCTTCTCTTTGCAATGAATCAGTCTATAGGCCTGGCGGCTTTGGCGGCACTTCGAGACCGACTCCGAACAATCACAATCATTCCAGTATTGGTCGCATCGCGGCCACCGAGATCCTTGCGAACATCGCGGCCCTTTTTCATGGGGACCGCGAAGCTGTATCAGCCCGCTGCGGCCGCAGCCTGTTGATCGACGAGATTTCGCTTATGAGCGGCCACACTGCACGAGATTTGCCAACAAGGTTGGAGGCCTCTGCTCGGAGCATTCTCAGGACCTCAACCTGACGATCACGGGAGTAGAAGCTCTCGAGGTTTTAGCTGATGCTGTCTGCAGGGAAACACCAACCTGTCGCCATGGAAAGGAGGCAGCCGCAGCTGGAATTGCAGCTTTTCGCGGTTTTAATTATAGTGTTCGGCCTGTCTTGGTGCCCCCTACGTGCAAGATGCAGAATTGGCACGATTCAATGCCGACGATTTCTCTCGTCCTCAAGTGTTGGAAGGAATCTGAAGATGGCGAGAAGGGTCGCGGTCCTATCTGGTCAGTCGCATCCGGTGGTGGCGCCACTCGGCGCCTTGCCTTCTATAACCTGGTGATGAAGCACACCCTGGACCCAGCGGCCGAGCTTTACGATATTCTTCATAAGCTTGCCGGATTAAATTTAAAAACGGGTGCCGGCAACGTTGCGATGGACTTTGATTACAAACATATATTTTAACGTGGGTCAACTTCTACTCATCTTTCATTCACATTTACTTATGACCTTTCAGGTTTCTGTACAATGCTCCGCTCGGTTGAAGGAATGGTCATTGGCAATATCCTGATTAAACGCCAGCTCCTCGCAAATTCCTTCTCTTGATACCTGGAGAAAGGGAGGAATCTGTTGAGCTTCTTTTGGAGCCAAACGATACACAGGATGTGCCTCGTGCTGCTGACCTCCCGCAAGCAGCAGCTTTCCTTCGCTTTCTCAACTCCGAAACCCGGCAACTTTTGACCCGTCTGAACTCTCGACGTTTCGAGCCCTGCGTGTCCTCGGGGACCTACTACATTCTCTCGCGGAACCATCTGCCAATCTCAAGCTGCCACTTTCAGAGCAGGTCGAGCACCTCTCGACCTACTCGCACCTCGCATTTGCACTGTATCGAAAGCATACCACATCGTTCATGTCTAATTAGCTCTGTGGTGGTAGCCAGTCCGTGGTCAAGAATGCATGTTCTTCATTGCGAAGCAGCAGCTACTCAATCCGCGGGAGCGAGTTCATTTAACTCAGCTGGGTGGTGGCAGGCTGGAGAATCACTTCGGGCGTATCAGGATGATTGCGGGCATTATCCAACTGCGATGCAAAACCCCGTGGAACGCATTGCAGCTGCGCTCAGCATCGAGGACATTTTGGATTGCCATCCAACGTGGATCAGGGCTCTCGTCGACTTTCGCTTCGCCGTGCGCAGCATGTTGACCATTATAAACCCGGAATGCATATCGGCGATGTAATCAGTGGAATGTCGTACTCCATGTTTCTTGGAGTAGTGGCTGCCAGCGAGCTGCGATTGCGCTTTCTCGAGAAGCCATTAGTTGCGACTTCGAAGGCTTTTTTCATCGGATGTGGCATCGACATTCTTTCCCCCTTTGGTGGGGGACAGTATCCTGGTGTGGCATCTGAGAAGGATCGCTCGCTTCCCAGCGAGGCCGGCACCAGGCGCAGTCAATCCATCCACAATCCCTTACTCTGAGTTGTCCCGCATCAATGCCGCCGATACTGAAACTGATAGCTCCACTGCTGAGCTTGTCCGCGATCTTCAACTTTGTGCCCAGCCGAGTGATCTTGATGGTTTCTGCCTCGAGGATCTCTTTGAAGGGCCACGAACTACGATGTTCCAGTGGCACTTTCCGAGCCTGAGGCCGATCCGCTCATCGCTCCGCTGGGGCCCACTCGGATTGGGGTGGAATTTGAAGGCAAAAATACCACAAAGCTTCCTCATACGCTGCATTTCCAGGCTGGTAGCCGAAAAGCTTCGAGCGCATTGGCCGCACGAAGGTGTCTCAAGTGTTTGGACATTCTCCACTGGCTCGAAGCCTCTCGATATTACTCGGATAATTTCACTGGTATTGCGAAGTTCCAGGTTGGTGACGTGTATGCGACACTTGTCGAAACTGGAGGCGCAGTTGCACCTGGTGTGTTGCAGGCAATCGCCATTGGTCGCGGTCCGCCACACGTTCACCGAGTCAGTGAACGCGAAATCTATCTACCCGATTCCAACATTGCGTTAATAGGCCAGCTGCTGCATATGATTCCTGCCATTCAGACTCCTGTCGACATCACTCCCGCCGCTGATGCGGCGTGGCTTCAGAGACGCAAGATGGCTCTGACTGCACATGGGTATGGTCTGGGTCCTTCGTTCAGTTCAATACCACGAGGCAAAATCTTCTGCGGTTGCCGCAAATGCTGTTTCTGTGCCCACAGAGCAGGTCACCCGAAAATCCTTGCTGGTAACATCACCAAGCTGTCTCGTTCAGGCGCTGTCTGCAAAGGCCATTGACCTCGCCATTCTTCCTGAAGCCTCTCTGCATCATCGCAAAGGTGGCGCATGGACCTGGTCAGTTCCACATTTGGCTCTCGCGAACCTAGCAGATGCGCCCTGAGACGTAGCACCGGAAAAGAAGTGGTTGGCCAAAATTCCCGTCTGCGGTACAGGGTGCGGAAATCCGTTTCCATACCAAAATGTCGATGGTTCGCTATTTCGCAGCTCTTCAACTTCCATATCTTGATACTTATATTCTTGTTATTCTAGGATCCGGAGCCTTTGTTGCGCATGCAAGCACAACGAGCGCTGACATGCAGGACGACCATTTCCCGTGCCGAATCTGTGGGAAAAAGCTCAGTCCGCGAAGCGCTGTGGTCATATGTCTGGACACATCTTACGAGCGATGCGCAGCGTTCCGGAGCACAGTGCAAAAGATACCGCTGGTCATGACCAGCCGCGCGCATTCTGCGGACGGTCACCAGATAGAGGAATATGTAGTCTTGCATGCGCAACAGGACGACATCCCCGTGCCGCATCTACATGCCCTCTCGCCCACGACTTCGCATTTGGCCCAGCTGCTAAGGGGTCTGCATCAACGCCCTCGACAAATGTTCCCATCATATGTGAACTCTGTCCAATGCCGGTGAAGTACTCAGGTACGACACCTCTGAAAGCCATCCGGAAGTGCAATATGCATGACCACATTCGTGTTGCCCATCCTGGTCATTCGCTGCGCTCTCTTTCAGCGAGCTTTCTTGGGAAAATCGAGATCTCATATGACGAGGAGATTGCTCTCGGGAATCCCCGGGAGCAGATTCCTCCAGCTGCCATTTCCCTTGCCGTCCCCACAACAGTGGCACCCATGTCTTCATTCTCTGCCAGAAGGCGGAAGAGACAACAGACTGATGCAGGGCTCACTAACGATAGACTTTCAAACCGGCGACGGTACTAAGTTAACGATGCTCGTTTTTGCGCTGCTAATATGTTAAACACAATGATTTATACTCCGCACATAGTTATATTTCAACGTAATTGTATATAGTCTCTCTTTACACCTTGCTAATTCTACTGTACCTATTCCCTTACCTCCCTTCCTCGACGTTTGTACTGTATGGTTCATTTTAATCTAATCTACAGTGTTGCGATGCTATCACATTGATCTCATCATCTTTTGGGCCGAAAGGCGGTGGCAGAGATGTACCTGACCCGACTGAACCCGGAAGGAGTTTCCTTTTCCTACAGGTGGGTACGTTTGGGGTCTTGACATGAGATTTCCACCTTCTGTGTCTCAAATTCTGATTCCGGACGCCTCTTGTCGTTGGCATCTTTTTTTCTATTATCGAACCACTGTGCCGATATCGGACCGCAACGTTTTTGGCCAGATTATATCCTGGTAGAATACCGGAATCCAAGCTATAATGTGGGTGAAATGTGCTCATTACTTGAACATTGGTTATAGATTCTGTTTCGATGGAACCTATTCGATGGAACCTAGACGGAATCTGGCGGAAATCTGGCAGTGAGAATCTGTTGATGATGATGATGAGTTTAGTTTAACGCCGGCAAGCTACACTACAGAGCTAAGAGGCGTGGGTAGATGTCTACCCAAAGATAAGACTCCGAAGAGTTAAGTATCGAAAAGTGTGAACGAAATATGTAATCAGTGGGATTAAAAGTCTATTCGTATAAGACAGATCGGGCGGGGCGTGGTGGCGGGGGATTTGAAAAGATGAGAGAGATGGATTGGAATGGTGTGATGTAGGTCAGTGTGGACGAAGGAGAGAGACAGAAGCGACAAAAAGGTAACATAACACAGTTGAGAATCTGTTGATTCCCGCCACATCCGAGTCCTAACATTGCATAATCTCGAGTTTCAACGCGCAGTGTCCGAGTGTCCGAACCGATCACCGGGCCGGCATCGATTAGAGGCCACGTGATGCTCGCAGTGGTTGCGACTGCCAGTCATGTGATCCACCAAAATCTGCAGTTCCGATTTCCGAAAAGTTGAATTTCAACTTGAATTGAACTTATTTGAACCGCTACTATAAACTTCAGAAAGTTCCCGTTCCAACTTCAAATGCTTTAAGCTTGACTCAGTGGCGGCGCTGCTTGACTCTTGTATTTCTGCAATTTCGTCGGCCTCGCTAAATCGACACCACTTCGAAGATCCACTGCGACTTGGAGTCCTCAGCAATGGAAGCGAGATCAGCTTCAAGTTCACAGTCGACCCAGCATTCGCCTTTCCTACTGCAGTTGCTCAGGACAGATAGCAGTTGGCAAGTATCGAATAATCCATCCACCAGGAGCTCGCCGCTGCCCCCTGCAGCGAGGCTATCAGAACCTTTCAAGGCATTGCCGTGGCTAACCAATGTCCTATTTGAGAGTTCCAATCTGCAACACGTAGGGGAAAAGATTCCGGTACTGAAAGCAAGTGGCCTATTTAATACACTCAAGTGAAACGATACTAAAAGATGTGCAGAAATATATAGAAGTGATGGATGACCAAGAGCAGCTTCCCTTTCGAGCATCGGCGGATGCTTATTCTGTGTTCGAAAATTATATTCGCGAGCCTCCTGCGCAAGGATCACCGGATTCGCGCAAGGCGGAAGAAGCATTGTTTGCCGTTCTCATGCAGTATCGCGTCGTTGACGTAGCAGCATTTACATTTGCGGACAGCCCCTCTGAAGAAACCCCAATTCGAGAAGTACCCTCTGACCTCCTTCCATTCACATCAAAAGTGGTCAGTTGCATCCTTATTTGTTATTCGCCTCTTGCGCGATGTTTTGACGGGAAACATCGGCAGGCACTAGAAAAGCTCAATGACTGGCCGGCCGTCTTCAAGGAGAACTCCAATGGGCTTCAGGAACACATTGATCAACATCCAAATGAACTTAGCAAGGGCGCTAGATATACTGGCCGAAGGCAGGCCCAGTTTCTATATACCTCCATATGTCGGACAGAGATCAAGAGAAAAACCCTCGCTACTATTCTGAATCTAGAAATGGCAGCCTTTAACCTGCGGATCCTGCTAGAGGTGCGTCGCCGAATTCCGCGGCGGATTTGGATGCGCTTGCGCACCAACTAATTGCTACGTAGGGAAACTTAGAGCTTCCGAATGATATTCGGAAACTCGAGGAGTACCTCCAAACTGAGTGCGTTTCCGCGTCCCCCGATAGCGCGTGTTCTCGACGAATGTGCTAACTATAGGCATTAGCGACGAGCCCCAGGACAATATCATCTGGAACCGAGCGGGCCTCACGATGCAAAATTTGCGTGGGCCGCTGTATGTTGCACTGGCTTTATCGCCACTTTGCCTTCTGCTCGGCCGGAACATGAAGCAACCTCCCGGAAGGGAAGTTTTACTCAAGGTAGCGATTCCGTTGCTTTTTTCACTTGAGTTTGCGATCCCAATGCTAAAATCGTGGTAGTACTGGAAGAGCTTTGCTGCGTGCCGACGGCCAGCGCCTATCCACAATGCAGAAAGAGAGCTGTGGCGAGTTATCTGGGACGTAGCAGCGGGTGAAGACTTGCTTCCTCGACTCAAGCAAGCGTTCAACAAAATAGAGCAAGAGTTTTCTGCGAGGCACCCTGTTGAGGCTATTGATTGGTTCCAATTGCCGATTGCTACGCAGTGTGAGTGAAGATCTGCGAAGGCGGGTAAATTAATTTAATAATTTCTACTTTCAGCTGGTCCCCTCGTCCTCAGAGTAGAGCCTCATATCCAAAGTGGTGCTCGACCAGATACGACTGCCCCTCCAACCTGCACATGGCCGATTTCGGCGCGGCTGCCAAGTCCCGCATGGCCGCCGAGTCCTGCGTGGTCACCGAGTCCTGCATGGTCACCGAGTCCTGCATGGTCACCGAGTCCTGCGCAGTCGCCAACCCCGGCTGCCCACCCCACGATGCCCCAGGAAGATGGGGATGAGGGCATGGGTTCGGGCGAGGAGCAAGAGCAGACGACGCCCCAGGAAGATGAGGATGAGGGCATGGGCTCGGGCGAGGAGCAAGAGCAGACGACGCCCCAGGAAGATGAGGATGAGGACATGGGCTCGGGCGAGGAGCAAGAGCAGATGACGCCCCAGGAAGATGAGGATGTCGATGACAAAATGAGCGAAGATGGGGAGGATGGCAGCCCTGCGGCCACGCAGAAGAGAGAAGCGAGCAATCAGGAGAAGATGAAGAAGCCCAAAAAGAAGCCCAAAAAGAAGCCCGCGAAAACGCCTGCGAAGAAGTCCGTGAAGGCGCCTGCCGCGAAAGCTGGCAAAGAAAGGCTGCTATCAATTATCGGAGACATTAAGGAAGAAAAATTTGAGGTACTTGCTCTCTCGAATACCCAGTTTGTCGAAGTGATAGACTTGACAGCCGAAGAGGTACGCACCTTAGCCTCTTTTCTGAGGGCAGTAGCTGAAAAGTGTTAGAGTGATGATGATAATGATGCAGAAACTCAAGTGCTCGCGATCGCTGGAGGTGAAATGGTAAGAGTGAAACTTCCCGTGCGCGTCCCAGATCATCATGCTGACCTTCACCTAGAAATGTGCTGGAGATGTCGAATTGTCTTTCGCCACTCCAGATATGCAGCAACCAGATTACAAGTTTATCCCTACATTTCACGTAAGCTCTTCACCAGGTTAAAACCTCCATCACTGACCCGCTCTGCTTCAAAAGTTCCAAGATGAGGTCGAGTGGATGTACAAGATGCATGAGGCTGTTTCCCAACACTACACAAATGGGAAGCCCGCACATATTTCTGATCCGACTCAATCCTGCATTTGTGCCATTCCATCCGCAGAATATGCCAAACTTACACCTGGAGACGTTCTTCACATCCTCCGGCGCAATCACATCGTCATCGTAGGCGAGCCTCATGAGAAATATCAATTTGATTTGGAAGGATTGAGCCTGCTGGAGGTGGAGCCAGATAGCAGAACGATTATCCATGGTAAATCCATTGCTTTTGGGGCTGTGTTGCAATGCTTATGAAGCCCCAGACCTTTCTATTCCAAAGGACGAAAATTGTCCCAACATTCGCCACCGAAGAGGGATTGCTCAAGATCTTATCAAGGGTGCCTTAACTCCCAATCCCAAGTCACTTAACGCACTTGACTTCCCTTTGACGGCTGATCCCTTTCCACCACAAAAATATTCCAGCGGCAGCGTGGCTTGGAGGATAGCGCTTGGCAAGGGATTCTGCAAGCGAGACGAAAATATTCCTGTGACGGCCCTGCGGTGGGGACTAGCAGCCACGGCTGGTGCTTATCACACATGCCACATAGACTGCGACGGGTTTGGTACTTTGATTCAGGTCGATGTTGGGGCAAAGCTCTGGTTCATTGCATGCCCCAAGAATGGTCGGTCTTTCGATGATTTTGGTCATATCGATCAATTTGGAAAGGGTTTCGATTTGGAAGGGGCCAATGCAGACCGCTGGCAGTGGGAATGCGTGGTCCTTAAGCCAGGAATGAAGTTGTAGGTGCGCTGCCTATTTTTACCTGAACCATTGTTTAAAAACACCCAGGATTATGCGCCCAAACACTCCTCATGCTGTTGTGACGCCTGAAGATACAATTTGCCGAGGGGGACACTTTTATTCTTCAGCAACTTTGTGCGACACAATCTTTGGAATCTTCCATACCTTTGTGGGGAGCCGCTTCATTACAAACACGGAGCACACCAACGCCTCTCGCATGCTGCTGGGTCGCCTTCTTGCCTATTACCATAAATACCTCACCGAGCGCACCCGAGAGGACTGCAGTAAGTGTTACCTTCCCATATATTTGAAAGTCAAAAATCTCCCCTAACTTATCAGGGCGAGATATGACTCATGTGCCTAATGTCGAGACATTTGACGGCCTTCTTGATTTGCTATGCCTCTGCAATTTCTTCGAGATGGGGAATGTGCTCAGTGCTTGGACATATACCTATGCTGGGCACAGCGCAAAAGAGAGGAAGCGGATGATCAAGGCTAGGTCCCGGTCTCGAGAACTCATCGAGTGGTTTTTCTCTCGATACCAGCTGGTTGACGAATCCGGGATTACGATTCAGGGAAAAGACGAACTCTGTTATCCTTTTCTGGCGCAGCAGGCTCGCGCTCTTCTTAATTACAAAACCGAGGCCTGGGAGATGGACATAGTGGGCGAAGAGGGGCCCAGTTGCACCCCAAGCAAGGTCCGACAAGCCATTTTCGATTGCTTCAAGGATCGGCCAGTGCTGTCGGTATATACGAAGGTGGATACCCAAGTGCGAACGTTCGCTTGGACAGGACCGACATATCAAGTCATCGAGAAAACTGCCTCGGCCCAATCCCAAATCTGTAAGCGATGAATCATTATGCTACATTGGAGCAGCGTATATTAACGAGCAGCAATCTACAGTCCCTCAGGATGGCTACACATACGACGACACTGTGTTTTTCAAGTTCTCCGGCAGCCAAGAGCGGGCCAATGATGCCGATGTAGCGAGCGAGCCAGAAGTTGAAAGCGAGGAGTCAGATGGGGGCGAATATCGCCCCCGGTCCTCATCTAAACTGCTCAGGGATAGTGTCTCCGCGGCCAACCTGACGAGGAAGCGGCAAGCTACTTCGGACCCACCGAGCGACTCTGCACTCGCCGCCAGAGACTTTGAAAATACTACCCGCCGCCGCAACCGTGCCAAGAAGATCAAGAGGAGGAATTGAAGTCATTATCAGTATATACTTGCGCGCACTAAATATACATACTTTACACCTTATAACAAAGCCAGTTGAAACCCCTTGTGCCAATACCTGCCGCCACATCCTCGCGACGCGGCTGGCCCATCGCGTTACCATGGCTCCGGCCCCTCAATCAGTCGCGGCGTTGAACTTGACAGCTAAATTCATATCGATAGGCACATCCCACCTCTCATACATGCAAGATTACATAGCCAATTATTATATCAGCCTGTGCAGGCCTGCACTTTGGCTACGTCCGCACCAAGTCCGCACACTAACGTCAGATCAATGTGAATACTATCACCGCGCTGGACTTAGTAGTGACTTTTGCTCTTCTCACCAAGGCTTATTATGGGCTTGATTCGACTCATGCCTGGTATGTATACACTCATTCAAACGGATTGCACCTAACTTTGATGAATAAATAGGCTCGTCATACTGGTGCAGTGTCGATGTTCAAAGTGTTGCGCTACCAATTGCGAACGATCAAAGCGCGACATACCAAGAAGGACGAGGAACTCAAGATCAGCGAAACGTGTTTACTGCCGGGGGAGCATACGAATCAATCAATGAGGAACCGCCGCCAAGTGAAGAACCGCCTAGCGAAGGACCACCGACTCCTCAAACCGTCGCAAGCGCCGACGAGCTGGACTCGGAAGACTATCTTGAACCTTATTTGATGTCGGACCCAGGACTTGACTTTGGATTTGACTTCGGCGGGCTAATTCTTAACGTCGACTTTGCCCGTGAGTCAAGCCCAGGGGAGGACAACTCGCAGCTTCCGGAAGACAATTGGGAGCCTTCTGGCGATCTCGGTATCAACGAAGCACAAGATCCGCTGGTGGCTGCCACCTCTGACGATGACGACGAGGGCATGGATGAACCGGCAATCCTCGCTCCAGCCTTTCGTGAGGCGCCTCCCATCCGACTTCTGCACCTCCAGACCATCACTGATAATGTGTTTGGCTCCAGAACAGTCGTTGAGTCCAACAACCAGCTCCTCGATGGACTCGATCTCATCTCGCTTTGTAACTCCCTCCCTGATGGCTCTATGTATCCAAAACGGGCGCGGACATTTGTGACTGCGAAAAGGCGGCTTGGTCTGAATGCGGATGGGTACACTGCAATTTTAAAGAGTCCGATCTGCACTCGTTGTTTCAAGTACTATTCTATTCAGGACATCCAGAATGCGACGTCCCCAAAGTTCGCGGTAAGAAGATGCAAAGGAGTCTTCTGCTGCCAGAAGCGGGCAGCCGACGATCTTGAAGAAGACTGAGGGTCGGTACCAAAACGTTACCTAGCGAAGATCCACTGTTACTCTCCGATTGAGAAGACAATCCAGCCTTTTTGTTCCGGCCAGATTTTGTTCAAAATCTACGCGATACCTCGAAAGACATTAATATTGGCCGGCCTTCTCCCACAGAGAATACAATTATGCATGATAGTATTCATGATGGCGACAGGTGGAATGCAATGGAAGTTGGACTGCAGCGCGTCATCTTGGACGACGGAACAGTACGCAAAGTCGAAGACCACCCAGGATCAAGAAAGCCCCCGGTAACTTGCGACGTTGGTCTCAACATATCGCTCAATATGGACTGTGAGTTCCGCGATGAAGTAATTCGTTATCATGATGCTGCTACTAGGGTTTGGGATCGCTGATAAGCGGCCGCATTCGGCGGGGGCGATATACGCATGCTTTAATAATCTCCATCGCTCCATTCAATTTCTTCCTCACAAATGCAATGACAATTCCAGGTCCGGTGGAGCCAAGCCTCGAGCAACTGAATCATATTCTGGCACTGCCTGTCCAGGAAGGGCTTATGTAGTAAACAATTATATGCAAGTCAGAGCTCGAGGACTTTCAATCAACATGTTAGGTGCGATAATAATTTGATTGCCCACTCTTAGGTGCGATGATGCAGATGTATGGGTGCAGACTACCGGCCCAAGTCTATACTATGGCGACCATGGAGACGTCCGATATCCCAGCACCTATATAAATTAACATGCCAATCAGTTCATTAAATATCACTGTCGCCCTTTGTCCCCTCATAAAGACATGCGATATTATTCATCGGACTATGGGAGACTCGAGTACGACAGTTGCCGCGCATCCTTTCTCTAACGCAGAGTCGCAAATACTAAAACCAAAAACATAGCTTGACCAAGCATGTGCTATGTAGTATTTATACTACATATGTCCGAACTACACTGAAAGAATTTGACCATGATCGGGAGAGGGAGGGGGGGCTGAACATGTTCACCCTTCCCTTCGAAGTATTCCCTCCTCCATGTCCCTCTCCAAGCCCAATATCTGCATATTTGCACATTCATTGCTTGTTTGCCTGTATTAAAACAACTCATGTAATGAAGATGAGCTGAAAACTAAATAGTCTAACATTTGTAGGATATGAATACTCTAATTTGTAACCTATACCTTCTCTGAGCAGCTCAGAGTGCTCTGTGCTGCCTTGAGATGCTGTGGGAAGCTTTGAGACAGCCTGAGAAAAGTCAGCTGCTCTAGGGCAAAAGCCTTTTTCCTGATGTTTCATCTCTTCTATTCCATGCTTGACGGTGGAAATCTGAGATTGCAGATATGTGCACTCTTTCCGCAAGCGGTTGTATTTACGCCTCTTCCGCTCTGCATCCAGTCGCCACAACTCCCAACACTGACGAACCTCCTTGGTGCGAGCTGAAACCTGTCTTTCTTCCATGGCCAACTCATCAAGTTCTGTTGCCAGTTTTCTCTTCAAAGATCGATGCAAATCTAAATCTCCATCGGTGATGGCGCGATCTTCATCATCTGCGTCCGAGTGTGCAGCACCAATTGGTTCCTCGCCTAGCAAGAAAAGCGGTCGCGATGATATTGAGTTCATACATAATGGTGCGATCAAATGGACAAGAGTTGAACAGACCAAATTGTGTAGTGCGAGTTTGTTGGTCTTCAATCTGGCAACCACTCGTCGCCTCCGAGTCAACCGCGACACTATTCTGACTCTCCCCAGAAAACATGTCCTGCTTTGTGTTAGTGGCGCCATTGTTGGGACTGGATAGTTCGTATGGGGTACTAGTAGCAACAGGGCCAGAGTTTTTAATTCTTGCTCTGAAAACCTGGTGCATGATGGCGATAGCTATAGCGGAGACCGCTGCCAGTCACTCCGGGACCCGGGTGGCCGGAATATTCGGGAAGAATTAATTGTCACGTGCCCACTGTTCTGCACCAGTCACCGTCTAGTACTACTAGTAGTGTGCACTCGGAGTCGCGGTGAATAATCTCGGGGCATGAAACTTCGCACGGCTGCAGCGACGAGCAGCAACTTCAAGACCTTGTTACTGGAGCCAGTAACCTTGCTCGTGCTGCCTCCCCTGGATCTACATTTTCCGTCGCCGCAGTACTAGCGCTCCTCCCATAGGCTTTTGCCATTCGCGACCAGCGCCCTACCTTGGTCCCCGATCAGGCGGCGCCCGCGGTAGAAGGTGCGCGGTCATTGCTTCAGTGCAACCCAGCTAATCAAGAAAGCCGGTTCCAGGCAGCGCGCGGTACTGAGATTGTCGGGAAGCTTTCGCACTTTGCAAGTGGGCTGTTTGTCGAAATTTAGCACGCTGCCTCATTTTTCTCAGTCCGACCTGAAATGGTCCAGGTTCGAGGAGCTGGTGCTGCGTAGATTCAGTAACGCAGGACAGGTAGCAGGTTCCGCGCCTCTTTAATCCAGCAGCCAATTTCTGCCCGCGGAAGGAACCCTGCCGCTGCGCACTGCAGGACTTCACTTTAGAGACCACTCTCACTTCGCCGATTAGTTCCATGTCTGTATCAAGCATCATTTTCCAGGCAGATACCACCGAAAGACGAGGAGGGGAGGGGGCCAGCTGCCGACGCCTCATTCGAGTTTCGTCGCTTCAAGGTTTCCGGCTTCTGTGGCATTTTGCGGCCAAAGAGCACCCTGTGTTGGGTCAGTTGATAAATTTAGCATGTTGGGACGCCTTGGGGACCTTGGGACCGCGCGTTTCTCTCAAAAAATTTCCGACTCTCACCAACAAGGAAGGGAAGCAGAAGGTGGCAAGCCTCGCCAACTCTAAGCGATTGCTTCAGCAGTACTCATTCCCATCGTGTCAACCGCCTGGTTCGACATTCAGCGTCGCTTCCGGTCTCAAATGCAGCGGCTTCCACTCTTTCGTTACCGACCTCACTTCTGCCAACCCATGATCGGCCGCAGCGCCCTTTTGGGCTCGTTCTTCGTCGCTGGAGCTTTCAAGGAATACGCATTCCCCTTCTGCAGAATATAGCTTGCTTCGACAACTTCGAACTGCATGCGCAGCGCGCCAATACCGCGTCGAGCGGTAGAGGACATTCTGGCTCGTCTCCTCAGATCCCTCTTATTTCATAAACAATCTTGTTGAAGTGCGGCGGCACATTCATCAGGACCTGCATGGCGTTCTCGGGTGCAGCGCCAGCGGGTGCCACCTCCTAAACCCCAACTTGATAATCCGCCTCTGGTACCTACCCGTTCGCAATGCGCACGGCGCGGCCTGGCTATACTCTCGAGCAGAGTCGATCAACGGCGACTCTGCTGCTGCTCCATGTATTCTCGCCGGGATCTCCGCAGCGGCAGCTTTGCAAAGGATATTCGTCGCTGCGCACCAGGTGGTCCCGAGACGGCTCCCTGCAGCTTAAAGGACCACCATGTACTTAGCTATGATTTGGGAGGCGCCGATGAACGAGAATTACTACATTCAGAAGGGAGATGTGGCAGAGCAAGGCAAGCGTACCTGGGGTTGGCACGTTCCGGGTTGAATCTTCGTCAGTGGCATCGAGTGCCTGCCGCCAGCAGCGATCACTGTCAACGCAGCTGGCCTTTGGTCTCCATTGACCTGCAAGTCTTTTCACTGTAATACTTATATGAGGATTGGTTGACCTAGCGGCCCCGTAGCTTGCATATATTAAGGCCATCACATATCCATTTCTGCCCAAGGTCTTTGGGCGCAAGAACCGCAACAAAGAGTCGCCGTGTTCACCAGGCCATGCGCTTGGTGCTTCCCTTCTCGAGGGAAAATCTGAGGCTGTCTCCCTAAGTGCCACCAAATTCACAGAGGGTGCCAACGGAGAGACTGGAGCGAAAGGGAAGGAAAAGGATGCAAGATTCGCACTCTCCAGAGCGAAGTCTCGCCGCGCTTCTCCCGATGCCACTGAGAAGTGCTCAGATTACCCTCAGCGATCATTGCGACAGGTGCGTTCTATACTGGTGGTATTATGTCTTGAGCTAACTAAATACGAAGGCCTCGAAACCCTGGGAATAATGCACCCTCATTGGTACTCTTTGTCCCTGGAAATACAAAGAAGGGTCATCTCGCTCCTCGTCCAATCGTTGGCTCCCAATGCTCCTATAACCACGCTTCCTCCAACAACCGAGCCGCATGTGAATCCAATATATCCTCCACTCGTCCTCCTCATGGCGCCGACGTGGCTCGGGAGTAGGTCCTTTGGGTGGGGGGAGGCCGCGCGGTGCCAGGCGCTTTTGGCACTGAGCGATCGTCTGATTGTCCCGCGCGGGCCTTCGGCACCATTTCTGCTCCGCAACTTCCAACCTCGCAACTGGAGCTACTGGCCGTCACTTTAGAAATATTTCCTTCCTTAGCTGCCCGTGGCGAAGCGAATAGAATGTCTGGCAGCAAGCTCTCAAAGGTCTTCGGCCTTTGGCTTTTGACTACCCAGCGAGCAGAGCAGAATGATGACCGGGCCATATTCTGCGCAGGATGGGAGTATACAGGTCGCGCCATCGAACATCGTTTCCTTTCGCTGGTAAGGTCTGCTTGCCTGCTCTTTGTAATATATTTTTTTCTAACCCGCCAAGGCAAGGATAAAGCTGTTGGCCCCAGGATGCCAGTTCGCCTTTTGGAACTGGTCAAGCATTATCCATACAACAAGAATCATGCCTACTCCGAGTCGGACCTTCTTCCGCGCCCTCATTTCTCCACTTCACAATACGATGCTCCCTTTGCCCGCATCGAAACGGAATTATCGGCGAATTTTGAAAAGCCAAAACACCACCCTGTTCGCGAGCCTTTATCGCAGAAAATACTGCTGAAAATGGTTCGCGCAATTACTTGCGAGACAGCATTAGGAAAGGAGGGACGGACGAGAGCAATGTCTCGCCTAAAGCATACATTGGACTCGGTCGCGTTTTTGCCGATGAAACCACCCGATTCCTCAGCGGTAGCGTTGGGAAGTTCTCCAACTTTCAGTTTTCTCGTCAGACCACCTGGAGCTACTCGTAGACAGCTGTTCTCCTTTAGTGATGGGGATGCAGCACCGATGATTGCTGCAGAGGCAACCGCTGGCACCTTGAGCCACCACAGGACCCGCAGCGGACCCCACACCGGTGTTACTACTGGTATTGCATGGGCGCAATTTTCACATCTGTCTTCTTCGAAAACTCTGGCACCAAGGCCCCCCTCGCTGTGGCGCTCCTCGACAAGGGGAAGGACATGAAAGTAACAATCCCTAAATGCGGCATTCATTCGAAACCCATCTCTGTTTTAACTATCAACTGCCGCAAATATTTGGATACACCCAAGCCTGAACGCTCCACCGAACCTGCTTCCGTGACAGAACCGACTCCCCCCCACTGAAACCGATGTCGCGGAGCCTGTTTCGGCCAGCACTTGAGCACTAGGCAAAGAGGTTGTCCAACCCACCGAGGTCATCGAACACGCGCCTGCGAAGCTTGAAGTCGCTGAAGCTACGGACCTGGCAGCTCCAGTTGAGGAGGCTCGAGAGGAATCCATTCCCGAGTCTTAGCCTGAACTTGTGGTTGTTCTCGTTGAGCCGGTTGCTCCTGTTGCGACAGAGGGACCTGTTGAAGTGACACCTGCGGTAGTCGAGCCTGAACCCACCGCTTCCTTTGAGCCCCGGGTGAATGGAAGTCCAGCTCTGGAAGAATTCCTGGTGCCAGAAGAGGTCGTTACCTAGCCGGGTGGCTGTCCGCTCCGCCCATTTCATCAAAAGACACCAGGAGCCTCTCCGCTTCTCGGAAGAAGATGTTAGAGACCGCGATGCGGCACTACCCACCGCCCTCGTTGCTGATATGGAGCCACTGTCAGATGATGTACAGGGGGAGGATGCTGTTGTTGCTGTTGCAGAGGAGGATGAAGAAGAAGACAAGGACGAGGACGAGGAGGCTGAGACTGAGCACACGAATGGTGCGGTTGTTGGGGGGCTCATCATGATCCAACTTACTATTGATGGTGCCGTGCTCCATGTCTCCCAGGCGCCGCTTGATGGCACTGTTTATTCGGAGACCGAGGCGGATGAATCGGAGTCTCATCTCATCGCGGAGGCCCTTCGATTCCAGAGGCTGCTGCGCGAGCAGGCGAGAAGAGCATTTTCACCTCGGTTTCTGCCATGTGTCTAATGTTTCCTTTATAGATGCTCCTGAGAGCCCAGGCGATATACCTACAGAACCAGCGGAACCTTCCCCGAAAACATTCATTGAGGGGCCGGAACCGAATACTTCTGGTGGTCATGACAATGCCACCCCCAGTCCTGGCCCTGTGGTTACCCCTTCTGTGGCAGCTTAATACCTCGCGCAGTGTATATGTCTACGTTCGTCCCGATACTCTCTCTCTATTTTCATCTTCCAAACAATTTTCCTTTTCATTTCTACCCAGCCCGCATCTGGTTCATTGTCTGAACAGTTGGGTACCCCGTACGTAGGAGTCCCATTGCCGTCTCTAGCTGGATACTTTCTGGCATGCCCCATCCTGTTTGGTCGCGATACACTATCCTTTTCACTTCCTGCCCGCCCACGATTTCCACATTTGCCTTTTTTTTGTTCGATTTTCCATGGATCTGATCATCTGGTAATGAATTTTCGTTGCGCTGCTTCTGTTTTCTTCGGCGATCGCGCACTCAACCTCATTTTTGAGAGTTCGGATCTCCATGGGCCGAAGTTCGATGCTATGAGTCATCCCTCACTTTCATCTCGGTATATCTCCGTCGGTATCTCAGTATTTCCCTATGCTTGCACGCGCAGTTACATCTACTTTTGAATATTACTGCGCTATTTGGCTTATCTTTTTGGGTCGTCGTCGCGAAGGGCGCCCATTGCGACATGTCCAGCTCTCGTTGCTTGACTTGATTCAATACCCGCGCGATGTCGCCATTTGCAATGCCAACGCCATATCAACAGCGACACAAATTGCTGACTTTTCATTTCGACAATCGCGCAATTGGGAGGCTAGCACTACAACTCCCTCTCCCTTGCAGCAGCGAGTTAGGTTCCAAGTCAAGTCCTGGTTTTTTATTCATTGCGAATCCTTATTACTAAATTAGTGCTAAATCGGATGGTGCCTCCGACTACCCTGCAGTCTGCTCTACCACATCGTCTGTAACTTTCCGGCAGCGACCAATTGTGCGCGCCTCCATCGTAGTCACTGCTGGAATGAGGGTCGGTTATGGTCAGCCCACTATCTCTGCTGCCAATATGAGGTATAATAACCTGTAACGACTCAGCTTGTTCCTTGAAGAGCAAAGTCAGGTCTATTCCGATGATGCTGGCGATGACTTCGAAGTTGCTTCCTGCTGCCGACTCCGTCCTGCCTCACTTGCACCCATCTTAACTCGGCAGATAGAGCACTGCCTTGACGAGTCATAATCCTCCAACCTGCAGTGAGTACCTGAGATGCCGTGCGGTGGCGGCGCTGATTGATTGTCACAGTGGGGCCTTGAAGATTGGTGAAGCTGGGCAACTGGCCTTGGGGCGGGTGAATCTGCTAAGAAGGCACCCAATGCCAGCATTCGAATTTGTTGAAATCCTTCGATTTGCGCATTGGTGTCTTCGAGCCGCATTCGTTGCTGGTCAATTTCTGTGCGGAAAGTCCCCAAGGGTGATTCGAAGGCTGCGGGGCTTATGGCACTCTCCATTGGAATTGGATCGGAGGCCATGCTTCTGGGGCTTGACCTCAGGTAATGCGAGGGAGGTTGAGAGTGCAGCACGCCTATTCTATCACAACAATCACATCAGCTTCGGGGCCAACAGAATATTATATTATAGCCAATGAGACTTTAAAAAATGCACCTGCTGAAGTTACTGCCAGTGAATGCTGGAATGTCAAGTTGCTACTGGTTGGCGCAAAAGGTCAGAGCCTAGTACTACGGTAGTACTAGTAAGTACTACCGTAGCGGTGGCCCCGAGCCTCGCAGGTCTTATGTCAGCACTGGGCGGCGGGAGTCCGCGGATGGATGTTCTTCATGATTGATGTGACGAGTCGAAGTTTGGATCGATGTACTTACAGTACACTCTTTACTAGTAACTTAGAACTTGTTCGTGCCGACCAGCCGCTGGGAAGAATAATTGCCACGTGACTACTGGTCTGGACTCTGCACCGCAACGTACTAGTCAACCAATCTCAACTTCTACATGAACTTCAAGTTCACCCGCCGATCCAACTTGAAATTCCAGAAGCCGCGGCAATGGCTCGTTCTCCTCAGCGTCCTAAAATGCAAGGATATGAGCTGCAAAGCACAGGTCCAGGGCTAAAGCTTAGTTAGATGTCCCCACGAGTCGGGCGGCGGCAACTCCCAGTCGTACTACCTACCGATGTGCTCGCGCCCTGTATTACTGCTCATGCTACTCTCAAACTCAAGTGTTTGTGTAATTTTGTCGCTGGAAAGGGGAAATATACCAAGTACCCGACGACCCAGCTCTCCACACTAGCAAGCGGTAAGCCATCAATTGCGACTTCTTCTACTGGAATGCTACTCAGGCAATCTTTCGCAGTACCCATAGAGGAACATCGCCCGCCTCCTGCTTCCTCGGCAATCAAAGAACCTGTGCCAAACCCCGGCAGCTTCAGACGAAGCAGACAAATGAAGCGCCTCTTCTTCGAAACCCCCAAGAACATCTTCTGTCTAATCGACTCAGAGTGCCCAATTAACACAATTTTCCCAATATCCCGAAAGGCGGTACGTCCTTCATGTTACCTCTGCGTTCGGAATTTTTGTTTATTTTCACCTTAGTTTCTCATCTCAGAACATCCGCCGAAGAGAATCCGGCCTCGAAGTCCAAAATTTCGGTTGCAGGTCTGTCTTGACTTGACGATGTCGAAGCGGTAGACTCCGATGCGCCTTGCAGCAGGACTCGGAGCCTACCGCCACAGAGTATGCGAATAAGAACTTGGAATCTGGCGCTGGTGGCCAGAATAAAGTCATCGACAGGGAAGGGGTTGAGGGCGGCGACGAAGGTGAAGGCCGGGGCGATGGAGGGGATGTGATGTGGGAACGCCATCAACTGACGGCTCTACGTTCCCAGGTGGCGCGGACGAAAGAAGTGCAAAGGCTATCTTCAGCGACTACCAGCGGCTTGGCTCTTACATGATGACTCGTCGCCGTCGCGCCTCGAGACCATGCTGAATTACATCAAGCCCGCGGTGGATCCGACAACTCGTCTAGTCACCCTTCATGCGGCCAGTGAATCAGTCAGAATTAGCACTGAGGATACGCTACCCGGGTCATTCCAAGTTGAGCAATTTGTGTGGGAATTGGTCAAGATGCTCGGGAGGTTGCAGTGCAGATGAAGACGAGGATGAGGGTGGCAATGAAGAATTAGAGCACATTCAATTTGTCGGCGCCTGCAATCCCCCCCACTGACCTTGGTCGCGTGCCTCTGAGCCATCGCTTCCTACGACATGCCCCATTGGCGATGGTCGACCATCCCGGCGAAGTTTCTCTCAAGCAGATTTGCGGCACCTACAGCCAGGCGGTTCTGAAAGTCGTTCCCAATCTGTGGGTCTATACAGAGCCTCTCAGAGATGCTATGGTTGCTTTCTATCTTGCTTCTCAGAAACATTTCGCAGCGTATATCCAAGCGCACTATGTTTACAGTCCGCGTGAACTTGCGCGCTGGGTACGCGGCATTTGCGGAGCCATTTGACCTCTGGAAGCCCTTTTGGTTGGAGGTTGGGTTCGAGTTTAGGTTCGCGAGGCTCTGCGCCTTTTCCAAGATCGCCTCGTTCCAGAAGATGAAAAGACCTAGACCGGCGAGAATATCGATGGCGCTGCATTGGAGCACTTCCCCACCATTAGTCGCGATGAGGCTCTGAACCAGCCCATCTTGTTCTCAAATTGGACCTCGAAGAATTACATCCCCCTGGATCAGGAGACACTTCGTGAATGCACCAAAGCCCGTCTTCGTGTGTTCTCTGAGGAGGAACTAGAAATACCTTTGGTCCTTTTTAGCCATGTGCTTGACCACGACCATGTTTTGAGGATCGACCATGTATTCTGGCAGATTCAAGGTCATCTACGCCTAATGTGTGTCAGCGGAAGTGACAAGGTGAAGAAATTTGTGGTCTTAAGAGCGTGCTGCAGCTGACGAGCCCTTTTTAAGACCACGCTGGCCAGATTTGCTGCCTAGATGAACGACCTCAGCATATTAGCAATGGATTCTGCTTGTACCATCGTTGGCCACAAGATCGATAGCTGGCGTACCGTCCAGGGTATCATCTGACGAGATAATTTCATCCAGCGGATTGTCAATCTCAATGCAGCGATGCAGATAACGAAGCAGTTGCGCAACACGATGAAGAAGGACTTCCCTCAGCTGATCAACTTCGACACCGTTCAACGCGCGAGAAGGTCTGCGGCCCTCTTGTCAGGTGAACCTTAGCCCAAGTCCGCTTTTCGGAAATCTTAGACAAGGTTGAACCATTGCGCAATGGGGTGCAGTCGCTCGAGGACCAGGCGGAGACCACCAGAAAACAAGCTTCAGCAATTATCGATTTGATTGCTGAACTCGAAGCCAAAATTGCGAGGCACCAGGAGGAATTTGTGCTGCTCATCAGCTAGAGTCGAGCTATCAAGTAGAGATGGAACACATTCAAAGCAAGGTGGACCCTGGTGCGAACCCTCGATGCAGAGATGAGCACTAATTGCCGGTAATTTCCTTCTTTGGGCTGCATTCTTGGGCTAGTATGGAGGGTTCTTCGGCCAACATTATCGTGAAGTTATCTGGCAGGAGGGTCGAATCACTTGGCGGAGGCAAATTCAGTATCAAGTACAAGCCAGAGCTTTCATTCAGCGAATATCTCTCGACGGATGGCGATCGTTTGAGCTGGCACTCCAAGTCTCTGCCGCCAGACAACCTAACGACGGAGAACGCCACCATGCCCAAACGATTCAATCGTCATCCCCTCATTATCGGCCCAACTGGCCAGGCTGCGACGTTCTTGGTGAACGAGGACAAGGACCGGAAAATCACAGCAACTAGTTTTTTGGATGAAGCTTTCCCTAAAGTATTGAACATCTCGATCCAATCCTTGGCGCCGTCTTGAACAGGAGATTCGATGAATAGGTGGACGAGTTCTCATTCGCCTAGGAAACAGGACATCGATTTCCCGCTATTCTTGACCACGTTCCTGTCGACACGAGACCCTTTGGTCGAGTTCTCGCCCGATATCTGCAGTCAAATGATGCTTATGAACTTCACCACGACACGCAGCAGTCTTCAAAGCCAGCCTCTAGATCAAGTTCTCAAGGTCGAACGACCGAACACCGAGCACAAGAGAACAGATCTCCTGAGAGTTCAAGATGAGTTCCGCCTTCGCCTTTGGACTCTTGAGAAGCTGCTCCTACAAGCTCTCAATGAGTCGACTGGTAGCATTGATACTCCCGAAATCCTCAAACGGGAGGCAGCGGAGATTCCTCGGAAGGTCGATGCGACTGATGTTGCTATGAAGGAGGTCAAACAAGTCGCAGCCGAGTATCTACCCCTAGCGCAGGCCTGCATCGGTGAAAATGATATTTGGCCTTGTGGAGCCCATCGTAGCAAAGGAGATACCGCAGGGCGCAGCTCGCCTACTATCCGCAATGTTTGAAACTTGTCTTGAAAGGCTAGAAACTCTTGCTTTTATCTATGATCAAGTTACGCCCAGCGCGGCGTGCTTGAAAGAAAACAGTCAGACCAATGTTCTTAATCCAGCCTTTATCGAGCCAACGCGGCCTGTAGGTGGTGCTTTGCACGCCTTCGAGAAGCCAGAAGAGTTCGTGCTTGGTTCGTATTCATTCTTAATCCTCAGAAATATCTTGCTCATAGCCTATATAGAGTCCCAAAAGATGTCCGGAACTCATCTTCATGAATTTCGAGTCTGCCTGGCTCCCTCCACAAGTGGTGATGCTTCGATACCCGGCGGAGAACTATTCTTTTGACTCTTTGAGGGATGCATCGGTTGCCTGGCTGCCTTCGATTCCGATCCTCGGATTAATGAACAGGGCGATGCCATCGATTGGTTCGGCTATGCTCTTTTGGAAATCAACCTTCGTGTGTTCCAGGAGTCTGGACAAACAAGATAGAGTTCTTCTCCAATTCCGCTTCTAAACGCATGATTCTGCTCAATATCTGCCAATCCCTCTTCACCCGGGCGGCTACTTCTCGCGACCCTTCTAGCCACTGCGCTGAATTTCCTTGTGGACAGACTCGAATTACTTGGAAAATATGAAGACATGACTGCGCCCGCGGCCATCCGGTTGTTCAAGATGGCGTTTGGAGCCGTTGGTGCATACTCGGCCTTGAATGAGCCCATATTGAAGTCTCATCTGGCGCAACTGCTTATGGACTGCGTCCCACTTGCGGCGGAAGCATTGAAGCCCACCAATTACTTTCATCTTCTCAGGGCCCTTTTCCGAGCTATTAGAGGAGGTGGTAGGTTCGAGCCACTCTATAACGTGGTTCTCCCGTTTTTACGGAACATGCTGGAAAGTTTAAACAGGCAGTTGCTTGCCTCCGAGGGACAAACACGAGGCATGATCGTGGAGCTTTGCCTGACTGCACCATTGCGTTTAGCGCATCTGCTACCTCATTTGACATACCTCATACAACCCTTGGCTCTGGCACTGCGAGGGAAACTCGAACTTGTTTCCCAAGGTCTTTGAACGTCAGAACTATGCATCGGTAAACTAGCGCCCGATTTCCTAGACCCCACTCTCAGCACGGTCCTCCGGGAATTGATAGAAGCTCTCCACAGCCATTTAAAGCACCTACCAGCCAACCATCATCCCGCACATATGACAATCCTCGAAATCGCCGTTTGTTGGCGAAGGAGCCCGCCTTCAAGTACCGCCACCACTCTGATCCAGCAAGGGTGGCCATATCATTTGGTGGATCTGCGGAAAAGATCAAACTTGGGCCCATGTCGAGTTTGGCCCGCCAAGCGCTGATAAAGGGTTCCTCAATTGATTGAGGATACTCCTACACATTCTTAGAGAATTGTTAAGCTGTCATTCTCCATGAGGTAAGCCATCTTTTTTAGCATGTATCTCTCTGCGTGTTTAACACAAGTAATAGGGAGTTAACGGCCGAAACATGGAGGAAGTCTTCGTTCAAACAATGGACAGCTTATTTGATGCCATTCACTTTCCAGAAACACAGGCTCACTGGGCCGAACCGTTCATTCCCAACGTTGCGCATATTGTTTTCAATCTGGAGGCTCGCAGGGGATATTCGCGTGGACCTGGCGTCCGACCTGTCGCAAGTGCTCTCCTCAATTGCTTCCTCGACGCACTCCCGCATGCTCTTGCCCATGAGCCGCCTGAGCAAGCTGAAAGGGCTCAATCTATCGTTGCCCATATCATTGATGGCCTTGTGTCTCTGCGCAACCAAAACAACGTTGCGGTTCCAGAGATCATGGGAATATTGCACTAGGTTGAAAACCGATTTACAGCTCTATGGCCTGCACCCCCCATACTTGGGGTCAAGTGGGTCACTGTTCCTGGCACCGACCTTGTTCGAACGCTTCTTCACATATTGAATGACCTTCCACGAGGTCTGCCTCACGATGCCGATGAAGTCGTCGACATCCTTACCACTATCTTGCATATCAGCAATGGAGACATCGATTTCCTTGCTGAAAGTCGCGCGAGTCAAGCTTATCTATCTTGTGATATCTCCCCATGACTCCAGAGTTCGAATCCAGTCATCCGTCAAGGAGCTTGCACCGGCATCGATTTTTTAGTAAAATAAGGCGGAAATCCGGCGGCCGGCCTTCTCTTGCCGCATCCTTTGCTGGGTGGCATATATACAAAACCGCTGCGAGCCCTATCTTTCGTCAAGCAGATAGGATTGATTGAAGCTGCCCGATACTGCATCAGCCTGGACCCTCCTTTTGTCAAACTCGTTGATGAGCGCCTATGGTTATTGCATGAGACGCTCGCTTTGGCAGATGCAGACGATGACGCATTCCTTGGTCGTCAGGGTGGTATCGAGGTTATCCGGTTGCATGTGGCATGCATCAAGCTGCTTGCAGCTCCTATGCCTCCTACAGATTTTTTCCAAAGGCAGCCCCAAATTTGGCAAAGGTCGCAAACATGCTTCACTGCCATCGAGGCCTCTTTCTGATGTGCTTTGCAGAGTCACCAGTGTCTATTTCAAGTCTCTATACTCATCCAACCCAGAATTGAAAGAGGTGGTACAAGAAGGATTAAGGATGGTACTCGCACGCGAGACTCGCCTTCCGAAAGAACTTCTTCAGACTGATTCGCGCCCAATCTTGATGAATCTTGCCAACCCCAAACGCCTTTCTGTGCCTGGTTTGGAAGGTCTGGCGCATTTTATTGGAACTCCTGACCAACTATTTCACATCCGAAATAGGTCATAAACTCCTTGACCACTTTCGCATCGTTGCCGACCCTCAAATGCTCATAGATTCATCCCGACTTCCACTGCCCCCAACAATGAGCCAATCACAAAGCTCGTTTGCTTAGCAAACATCTTCCATCTCCTGCCATCGGTTGCCAACATCTTCCTGGAAAGTATTGCAAACACGATCGTTCAGACAGAGCCCCAGATGCATTTCTCGACACAGAGTCCATTTTCTGAGCCTCTGGCCAAATTTCTCGATCGATATTCCGCCAAAGGTGCCGAGGTGGCCTTTCTCCAGCATCTTCATTTTCCCCGACATTTGCGAACCTTTAGAACCATCATCGAAGCACGCCTTGCTCCTAATGTTGAACGAGAGCTTGCGCCAAGAATATCGCATATTGTCACCACGTTCCTTCGAGGCACCGATATGAGTTATGCCCTTTTCCCCTGCAATGCTCTTGTTCTGCGACATTGCTCGTTCAATGCCAACTTGGGCTGCAGAGTACCCGTACGCCATTGATTAACTTCTGGAGGTGCGGCATTCCGAAGTTCCTCAACCAGAACAGAGCACTGTCGTTGTTCCCGAGGTCATTCAACGTCGCAACATTATGTTGGACATATATATGGAAGCATCGAAGCAATCCCCACTTATCGGTGCAATCTTTGAGATCGTCTCTGTCTTCACGCGGAATGTGGGCATGGACCTTGTTCGTATCACGAATTTTTGCCTGCCTCCACGTCGCTCTCACCGAAGCTGGTTCCGTGATCCATCATACTCTTGGTCACACAAGGTCACCCCAACTCTCGTCATTCACGCGAGTCGTCCGGCACCGTGGGAGCAGCTTTTGGATAGCGACTTCACGGACCAAGTACGCTGTATCATTTGGCGGCCGATTAACGAAATCGAAGCTTTCGCCGAGACAAGTGATATGTTTAAGTTCGAAGTCCTCCACTTCGCTACAATTATGATCCATCAATATTCGGCGCTGCTGGGGCCCTGGGGGTGCCAAGAAAGAAATCATCA
Organism: Hypsizygus marmoreus; assembly: GCA_013433165.1. Taxonomy (NCBI): domain Eukaryota; kingdom Fungi; phylum Basidiomycota; class Agaricomycetes; order Agaricales; family Lyophyllaceae; genus Hypsizygus; species Hypsizygus marmoreus. The sequence goes on along the minus strand of CM024092.1, from coordinate 2,252,558 downwards.
AGTGTGCTTGGCACTATATCGCAGCTGCTGGCCTTATTTTCAAGCAGGCAGCATATCTCCTTGCTGCCCTTTTTTGCAGCATATTTAGCCCCTCAGACGTTCATTTTACGTGCATGGACTAGGCTTCTGCGATCTTCGCAATCAGAAGGAAAAGCATCTCTCCGCCAGGAAGCGCTTGCGACTCTGGCTTCATCTTTGCATGAGGCAAAGACGACTCGTCAATTCCTTGTGGAAGAGGGTGTCGCCAACATATCATCATCTACCAGCTGGTTGCCAAACAGCTTGATTTATTTTTTCTGGCCAGATTCCTTTTTATCCCCCACATGGCCAACTCCTTGAACATAATCGGAATGTTTACGACCTCGGCGCCTGCTTTCCGTCGAAATGCACAGGTTTTTTCAACTGGGAAGAAAGGCAACACAAGCACTTCGCTCCTCGACTCGCCTGGCGAAGCGTTTTAGTTAGCGCCACCGGGGTTCCGAGAGAATATGGCCTGTTATCTGGTTAGGCTAGCGGCCATGCCACACGATGCGATCACGAAGAACGTGCTTGTCCTGCGAGCGCTGAGCCTTCTTTAGACACTGGTTGGATCCAATGGGTGAACAGACGTCACTGTTGGCCCAAGATTTTTTTCACGGACACCTGAATAGGTATATTTTTTCTTCTCCGTTCTTACAGTATTCTGAAGTTGCCCTCAGAACGAGCTTGCGGGTGAGCTGGCACTTACGCAGGCACTTGCGTCGGCCGAGGTCCTTCAAGTTATGGCGGCAGAACAAAATGGCGAGTGGTTTGTTGCAAATGCTGCCATTCTGCAGAAGCTAGTTCAACATGGCTTGGTGGCGGACGACTATGGCCCACATGACATGTTGCACCCAATCTTCGAGCGGTCGATTAAACTTTTTCCATTGCCTAAGGAGGAGGACGAGCAGGCAAGCGAGGTGGCAGAGTTCCGCAGCTTTGTTTGTTCCGCGATCGGGGAAGGCTTGCGTAATTCAACAGCCTTGCGGAGCGCACTGTTGATGCTGAAATCAGTGGCCAAGGTCGTCCCTGAGCGCATCGAACCTTGCTACCAAAATCTCATGAAGCTTCCCAGAGAGTTGGCTAAGGAACACATACAAACTACTGTGACATCAGCTGGATCCAAAAATGGCTTTCGGCTTTTGAAAGCCATTCTCGAAATCTGTCAAATCTCCGTCGCATTTTTAACAGATCAGTGGCGACGGCTCCTTAGCACCCTCGTTGTGCTAGTGGAGAAATCAAAGAGTGTACCACTCTGCTACTATGTGTTGGATCTAGCTAGAACATGGGCAACACCAAAGCAGGATGCCTATCCGACCATGAAGGAGAAGGCCAGCCTCTTCCAAACAATGGTCGTTTTCGAAAGTCGCTCTGGCATCCTTTCCACCCATACCTCGAACTGATCTACTAGATATATACTGAACCCTCCTTACGTCGAAGTGATCTCACCACGCGCCTTAAGCATTCGCTTCTGCTCGGCTGCCGGCCAAGGATTCAAACCTCAGGGAGCGCTTCATGGATCTCCTCGATGTCAGTGTTCCTTGCTCCCTCCTTAAGCTCAGTGTTCTTCGTCTTGGAGCAGTTGAACATTGTCAATCACTTCTACCAGCACTCGCTTCGCTTCTTCCTTGATATTTTCGACTACATTTTGCGCCGCAGTCCGAACCTCAAGAGCGTCTCTGAATGTGGCCTTCGCCCGGACGTTCTGCTGAATGACCTCTTCCTTGCGGTTCATCGACGCACATCTCGTGCGCTGCTCTATCGCGATCGCGTCGTGCTTGCTGTTCTCCTTTCGCAGGTGAAGCTGAGAGGCCTGGAAGAGACAGGGTACGAATTCGAATTCTTATTGCAGAGCGAAGATGTTATCATCGCCGCGGCAGCGCCAAATGTACAGATTCCTTTCTTGACTCCGGAACAAATTTTTCGTCTCGAGAGCTTCGCAAAGCAGGACATGTTCAAGCCTGTTCTCAAGCATATCCCGAGAATGATTCGAAATGGAATCCGTTTTTGGAGTCATCCTCTCCGGAGCAATGAGCGCCTGCACCTTGAGATGTGAGCACTCGCGTTCTTTTTTAGTTCCAACCGAATGGCCTTCTAACAGAATAATTTTCAGCTCCTGTCGAATCCGTCCGTGCGCTGCTGATCATCAAGTGCTTCAGGCTCGACCGCCTACTACAGTCAGCAGCCATTCTCATCCCCGCAGTCTTCGAAACAGCCCTCTCAATAGAGTCTTTCTTCGACCTCAGAACAATGGTTTCGACCAAGTGCTAGATTCCGCGGCAGTGGCCTTGATTTGCGTGCCAGGCTACGATGCAAGTTACCGTGTTGAAGGCCTTATCAAGAATGCCGGAGCTCGTTCCACTTCAGCGGCCATGGTTTATTATATTGAAGAGACTTTACCCTTGCAGACCAGGCGATAGCTGCTGCTTCGTGCCAGGGCACATGGGTTCTCAAGAACATTAGCAATTTCGGTGCTTTACAGCAAAGCTGATGGAGATCTCCTACATTGATCTTGCTGAGCACATACTGATGTGAGTTTTCGCAGTATATTCTCTCTTTCTTTGTAACTCATGTCTTATGTCCACTGGCAGACGATGGAGCAAATATCAGAGGAGTTCCCATGCTCAATTGTACGCGAGGGGTTCGGCCAATTATCTGCAATTGCTTGGGCTACTTTGGTCAGTGGCTGGTCGAGTTCGCCCGTCTCTGCCTGATTCGAGTCCTCCATTCATATTACCGGGCATCCGCAGAGAACCTCGGGCCTTTGGTCGATGCCGATCTCATCAAAGCTGCCAATCAGCTCCTCCTGTGGCTCACCGCTTATTTCGCCGACCACGCACCACTACTCCTACGCGCTCTAGTAACGTCAGCCCGAGCTAGCCCGAAGATCACCGCCGCACTCTTGGAGGCAGACATCGTAAATACATTGTACCAGATCCCCACGGGAGCCCTACCCCCCTGCACCCGAGAGCAGTGAGGAGCAGGGCAGTGCTTCAGGGGGTCAAGGTTTAGTTGGAGAGTTAGCGGATATGAGTGTCATGGAGAACTTGGCTCATCGACCAAAAGATCAAAGCGAAGAAGCCTTGAGTCTTGTTTCTGGGCTGATGCCTCCCCTGCCTAAAGGTACGAAAATCTTGCTTATTTGTCGTCATATTTCCTGCTCACCATGTGCAGATGGAGTCTTTAACCAATAGGATATACCAAAAACCCCTAGCTCAGCTAGTCAAGGCGAAAGCAGCCAGAGCAGCTGCTCGGCAGGCGGCCCAAGCCCCGCTGATCGCAGCAGCACTGCTGTTGCCAACGCCACCCATTGCTCTAGCGGATGAGCCTTCACCTGATGAAGGGCCACCTGAGAATATGGATGTCGCGGAGCTGGCAACGTCGAATGCGCCGGCGACTCTCGACCGAACAGAGATGCTAGGTCATTGGGCGATTCATGAGCATCTATCTTGATTGACGTATATGCTGCGAGTGTGATCGCCCCGGTCAGAGTAAAGACAATGAACGGACTGTTGAAGACCGCTGGCTTCCGACTTGATGCGGAAGGGTTGAAGCGAGTTTTGACCGTACGTTCAATGCAGACTGCTTTTTTATATTATTATTGTTCATCCGTTCTCCAGTTCGCTCTTGTGGCCAGTTTGCGTCGCCGGTTCTATCATCAAAGACCATCTTTCCCTTGTGATTGAAGCGCTACAATTGGTGGATTTGCTTTTGACGAAGGTTCCCCATTTGTACAAGCCTACGTTCCGCAGGGAAGGTGTCCTCCACAGGATCGAAGTACTTTCAGAGAGAGCAATCACGTCTCCCAAATCCAAGGAAAAGTATAAGGACAAGGAATCCTCAGAGGCCCTTCTTCGGAGTCTGGAAGTGTTCCGCCTGCACCCGCCATCTTGGGTGCGATGAGTGCCGGCTCTAAGAAACTGCCCCTGGAGCCTGAGGACGCGATCACCTTGCCAGCACATGTCATACAATTCAACTGCCTCTAACGATGGTGCTGAAAGCGGGGGATAGTGCTTAGGCATTTCAGATCTTGGTTGCGCCTGTCTCGTGCCAGAATGCAACGGAGAGAGAACTCCTTGAAGCTCTGCGGGGAGTCGCCGAGCTTCTTGCATCTCCCAGTACATCTGTCTCAAGTCTCGAGCTGCCGCAGAGCGGCGTTGCGGAAGTTCTACTCTAGTTTGCGACTGCCCAACTTTGGCTCAAGGAAGTGACGGTTCGTGCTACTTGTGAATATCGTCTATCAGTGGCGAGTGTTCATTGATGTTATAGATTCAAAGCATAGTTTGCGGAACTACAGTCTTTGCTCTTGATTCATTTTTGCCTGCAATACACAGCAGTTCGCGCACAGTTTATTTCGAAAGGAGGTCGCAGCTTAAAAGCGCGCGCTGCAGCTACATCCAAGTTGATTGACAAAGGCTCGGAATAGGACACCACCCAGATGACAAGAATACGTCTCGATTTTGGTGCAACGAAGCAGCGCTTACTAGGTAACACCTTCGCGACGTAGACTTTGAGTTGCGCCTGAGATACAGAACCTTTCTTGCATCTTCGAGCCATTCAATCCATTCGAGACTGGCTTCGTCGTGCTGAGCAATCCTTGAAGCTACCTGCGAGTAAAGCAATGGAATCAATACAATGGGAAACGTTGATCCGGAACGGAATCCTTCCAGGAATCAAGGTGATCCATCTTCACTCCTCTGAGCATGGTTGCGCAATGCTGTTCAAGATTGCCTGTGCTTGGGTGGCGCAAGACCTGCGACTTTATGTATGTGCTCGGCGCGATCCACTCATCGGCCACCTCTATGTCAACGGCCGCAGAACAAGACTGATGGTATCCCTGCAGTCAATATTCTGAATGCGGATCTACTCGTGTTCCGATGTGCAGGCGATTCTCAAGCAGGTCTATTAGTGAAGTAGACGTTCGCAGATTGAAAGTAAAGCTATAATGCATTTCATTCGCTGCAGTATTCACACTGGGAAACTCAAGACGAATAGACATGTTTAAGATCGAAATTCACTGAATAGCAGAAACATTCTCCTGCAGATGAATTTTTTTGAATCCACAAGATCAGCAGCGGCGAGTTTGCATACCTTCCAACTTCATAAGCGGAATCGCGGCTCATTATACGCTTGTCACCCCTCCTCCCACTCGCCCACCACCTCATCCTCCCATTCTTGTACATGTGGATTGTCTCCTGACTCTGTTGTCGCGTCGAGTCTGCGCAGAGTGATGTGGACCTTTCGATCTGGCAGAGAGCGGCATTTTTTTGGAGAGCGATGTTTTCTTTGCTTTCGGCGGCGTTAGATCCTGGTGCCGAACTTATGACGAGGAATACGCACACGACTGTCCAGGTCAACTGGGAACCCGGCATCCTACTTCCGACTCGAGAGTCCCGGCGGACAAATGCCTGGAATCGCGATTTAATCCTTTGCATCCTTGGGGCCAGAATTCTCCGGAGGCGCGATAAGGCTTCGAGATGAGGACGAGGGGGCATGTGAGTGAGCAATTGCCAGGCTTATGAAAAAGCTGACTCGGAGAAAAGGTCGAAAGCGCCGAATAGTTGCGTGTTCTTCAAGAAGTTCGAGTTCAAGGTCGACAGATTTGATCCATGCGAACTAATGCATCGGTCTCGATTTGCGCAACTGGCAGTCATATGTATAAGTCTGTTTATTTCTGCACTTGGGTGCCCGATTTGTTTTGCCAATGTCATCCTCTTTTACTAGTGAGCGTTCCCCTGATGCCACCACCAGTCAACTTCACGCTACACTTCGCCAATCGCAGATCAAAGGAACGCATACTCGAGAAGTGGGCGGAAGAATGCGCCAAAGCTCTGCCCAGGTCCACCGGCATGTCCATCCCTAGCTGTCCACCTCGTCTTCTGCAGCCTCGTCGTCGACGTCTTCCATCTCCAGCACCGCGGGCCGCCGCATCCGTTTTACCCACTCCCTGACCCTCGCGCCCTTGGGGTGCCGATGGCACGCCACTGGCACAACGACTGCGATGTCCTCTGCATCGACGACCCCAGTTTGCCCGATTCCAAGCCATGTCCCTCTCGTCCTCGCCACCGAGCGAGGCTGGCGACCATTCCCCCGCCCTGGCTAAACCTACAACTCAGCAGTTGCTCTCGCATCCCCCCCCCCCCATACCCCATGCCCAGTCCTGATCACGGCCCAAATCACTCAACCTCCTTCGACCGCTTTCCTTCCGTAAATCGTCGCCGACATCCTCATCGCTATCTCTAACTCTAACCGGGTCGCTTCACTCAAACAACACCCCCACCCCGACCCATGCCGCCCCCGCCTCCTTTCCTGCAAGAACATCTCCACAAGGAAATCCTCGCGCTCGCACCATAAACCTCTTCCGCGCCTCTTCCAAGAACGCCGACTCTTCCTCCAAGCATGACGCCAAGTAGCAGCGCAGCACATTGGTTGATGTTGTGCCTCCTGCCAATACAACTGCGATGGTAGCGTCGCCTGATCCTGAGCAGTGTCCGCTGGAGGAAATGTCGGAGAGTGAGGCGGAATCTAAGGACGAGGACGAGGATGAGTCGAAAGATAACGAGGAGGAAGAAGACGAGGATGAGGATGAGAAGACTAAAGCTAGAAGAAAGACTGCGATAGGGGCGGGAGTGGAGAAGATCAGCTAGCACAACAACTGAGCGCGGTTTTTCACTGATGAGCTGGGGTGTGGCTGCTGGTGAATTCCTCCATCTGGAGGATTTGGCATTGCCAATCGCTTTCCACCAGCATGGAAACCGAAAGAACACCTCCTCTCAATGCCGAGGGAGGTTTTCTGACGACTCACCCAATGCTGCGCAACTCTTGCTCGATGTGGATGGCACCGCGGGATGTGGCAAAACATATCTCATTGCGCGATCCGTCAAGCACTACATCAACTTGCTGCTGAACGTGGTCAACCTGCTCGTATCCATATCCTTGCGCCGTCTGGTTTCGCTGCGTTAAACACCAAGGGCCGACTATAGAACTCTGCACTCTTTTTTCAACTGTCAGGTTTCAGCCGACTCGCAGGCTCCCACCTTGCTAACCTCCAGCTCCAGTGACAAGGTGCCCACTTCATTATCGTTGACGAGAAGTCAATGGTTGGCCTTCGTTTACTTGCTCAAGGGACTCCCAACTTCGACAAATCCATCCTCAACATTCCAACGTACCTTTTGGGAATTCGCGCCTTACCCTTGCCGATGATTTCGCCCAACTTCCTTCTGTTGGCAACGCTCCATTCCACTTTATTCCCCGCGTTCGCCAGCATTAGTGGATAATGGTGTGCTTACTGTAGCCGAGACCGCAGCGTACTGGACCGCACTCTCAAGAGTAAAGACACTGGATGGACTGATGCTTGAAATTGCTTGTTGATTAAGTTGACTTCAGTAGGGTGCTGTGGTTGGGGGGGGAAACATTTGCAGTATAGGCTTGATGACTTTGCAAGTCGATACCCATAAAATACAATAGCATTTCAAAGCCTTGCGTAAAGTAGTCATAGTTAAGTGTGCCACAGTTTGACCCGATTTAAGGTACCCGATGTGTGAGATTTAAGCATGTCCTCGATGCATATCTAGTCCGATCTATCTAGTACTAAGACTGAAAATCTAATAGCCTTTTACTCCCTTGAATTGCTGCCCAGCTCGTTAAGAGTTGCCCTGAATTGCAAGTTCTTCCGCTCTTCACCGCTACCCATGGCTGCAGAGCCTTGCGAGTCTCCGCAGCAGCTACCGCCATTTCGCACCATATCTCATTGCCCAGTTCTGTAGAATAGAGGTAAAGACTAGGAATCAAAGGGCCATCTTGTACTCTCTTGAATTGTCGCCCAGGTCCGTCAGACTTGCACCGTATTGCAAGTTCATCCATTCTTCGCCGCTACACAAGGGTGTGGAGCCTTGCAAATCTCAACAGCAGGTCTCATTGTTTCATATCATGTCACTGACAAGAAGGAATGTGATTCGAGGTAAGGTTTTTGATAGCATTCTGTCGAACAAAACCCTGCCAGCCGCTTACCAATTCTGCATGGGAAAGCCGCCAACTCCCCAATTTCCCGATGAACTCGACTCTAACTCGTGATATTTGCTCTTGAACCACAACCACGGGGAGCTCATACTACACATGGATTAGTGTACCGTTCCATATACAATTTAATCCTGCCCTTCTGGGCTCTTCTGGGAGACCGGACTCTGAAGAACTATTTTTAGCCTTTATTTGGCAACGATGTCTTGCGCCAAATAAAGGGCGTGAGAATTAGTCATCCTTGCCTGCTGAACTTCAACTCTCTCTTCACGAAATGGCACTGATTGAGGTAAGTACGAGTTCCCTCCAGGCTTTGCTATCAACTTACCACTTTCTCAAGGTTATTGCGAATGATCGTCTTGGTCGCAAAGGTTAGACCTTTCGGATCTTCCTCTAAAACAACAGAAACTAACGCCTTTTCCTTCAGTACGGGTGAAATGCAGCCCCGATGACACCGTCGGCGACCTGAAGAAGCTCATTGCCGCACAAACTGGCACTAACCCTGCTAAGATTCAGCTGAAGAAATGGCAAGTGGCCCTAGCTTACTCCCCACTGTCCGCATCTAACCTACTGCGAATGTAACAGGTACACGATCTATAAAGATCATATCACACTAGCTGACTACGAGATCCACGATGGAATGAGCCTGGAGATGTATTGATTTGACTGCACAAGGATGATGTTTGGACATTGAATGTATTTGTATGCCAATGCTCGCAATTAGGGCTAATCGAATCGCCGTGAACAGATGTAACTCTGAAATGCCATTAATTCTCGACTGTCTTCGGTTCCGTGGAACAGATTACCAGATTATGATGTCTACTCGTAAGTTATGCACGCAATAGTCCCATGGCTGCCAGAGCCAGCCCATTTTCCCTATAAATAAATGTGATGGGCTTCATAGGACAGACATCAGGACGGCGCCCCCCGCTATCGAAATAAAAGAAACGTATGTCAACGCCGACGGTGCTCGAGACGCGATGGCGGAATTGGAGTAGCCTGTTGTTGAAGACGAATTGAATGGAAGTCCTGAGTCCGAATACTACATGATCGTTGGGACTGGCTGTTTGAGATAAGAGAAACCTAAGCTCACCGTTTGGCTACCAGCGAGATTATTTTTAGCTGCGATGATGGGTTGCAGTTCGGGTGGAATGGGCATCGGTGTGGCCGTCACTACGAGAAGTTGAGATTTCGACAGAAACCTGAAAAATGGCGGGGCGTACCACAAAGAAGAAGCGAGAATCCAAGCATTGAAGATGCGACTTTAGTGAACAGCATGGTAAATAATTGATTGACGTGAAAAAGTGAAGATGCAGAGAGTGTGAAGAGAATGGAAATGGAGCCCAGCCCAAGAGTCGTTGACAATATTGTTCACTACGATAGTAGATCCTTTAAAAAGCACCTGTTCACAAGGGAATTGCCATAGCGGGAGACCTTGTACAAGTTAGAGCCTTGTTGTGGAAAGGCTTTCATCCTAATTGGGTGACGACCTTGTATTTACACGATGGCGGCCGGTTCCTGCAGCTCGCATCATACCAAGTCTTCTATATCTACAGCCATGCGGGATCCATATTGGTTCAACCGAAGTTGGTAGGATGCTATTGAACTCGATGCAAATAGCGAGCACATTGTCGACAGTCGGTTCGGACAGGTACGAACAAGAAACAAGAGACCTAAGCAGACGGCAATGGATAGCGCGAGTCAAGGCAGTTGAGGTCGCTTGTCCTGGTACTTTCATCTGTGTCCTCGGAAATATGTGGTAGTTCAACAAGCCTGAGCTGATGGGGGTCATCGAGAGAAGGCAGACGGGCCGCCACTCAGACCAGCACATTTATTACGTAATCGTTCCTCTCTCGTTGTGCTCATTGCACAACGCGACGCTAGTTAACTCTAAGGACTAGATTCCGCTCGTTCTCCTCAGTAGGCTCGCCATGAATTCCTATCCACCCGAACTTCTTGCGCAACTTGCGCCGGTAATGTTCGTGGCAGGTTTGGATGTCCCGCCATCTCCGCCTCCAGCAAAAGGGAATGATTTCGGCCTACTCACACACCGCTTACGGGAAGCTTTGCAAGCTCAACGCAAGGTTGCCATCTGGCAACCTGAAAAGGCCAAGACTTTTCAGATCATAATTGTCGACAAGGAAGTTCGGTTTCCTCCCCGAAAGCTCGTTGCCCCAGATGATCCACAATACTCGGCAGCCCATTCACCCTTGTCACCGTTAACCCCCACTTCACCTCTATATCCTGATGGTCTCATCGCTCCGATTTGGATCCGTAAACATACCACACTTGTCCCATCGGTCTTTGTTTTGTTTCTCCGTATCTTCGAGTTTCCGCCACATAATGCACATTCACCATTGGATCCACCAGATAGTCACCGTGAACGCGAGAAAGAGCAAGAGGAGCGGAGGCGAGACACAGAGTTGGCGGCTGAAGTGGCACTGCGCAAGAAGAGCACAAACGAACGCGGCATAAAGCTTACAGTTGTCCTCATGGCCAGCAGAAAGATGTTAGGTGCGGTCATATCGAACCGTGATTTACCAAGATACAATTTTAACGGGAATGGATTCATAGATGATCCCACATTAGATGCGCGTCTGACCTACATAAGAAGACAAAGTGGACTTGATTCACGCGCTGCTCTGTTCGTCCTGAGTCCTGTTAGTCCTAGTGAGCTAGGAGAATTTGTGAAAAGGTACGAATAGGTTTTGTAAACGCTACTATTTGGTGATATAAACGCAGATCAGCTTGCAGCAAGCTTTGTATGAACCCGCACTAGAGTACTACACTGCACATTCGAAACGTGTACGGCGGAAACGCAATCGCCACTCACAGGCAGTGTCTTATCCTAACCCACCTCCCGGGATGCCGAATATTGCCCGACCCTTGAGACCTGAAGGATGGACTGTAAGATACGAGTATAAGATGGCATGCTTCGCGGAATTTCGCGGAGAAGATGAGGTTGCTCTGAAGTCAGTCTTCATGGCTTGGAATAATGTGATGACTGAACTCACCACAAGCCAGACACTATCAAGACGCACATAGCATGCTTGTCGTGATGTTTGGTTCAACAGCAATCCTTCCCCCTCGAACAAAGAGATGGGCAGAAGCCAAAGTTCTCGCAGACTGTATCAATGTTAAAGTGAGTTCATTCCGTGCCCAATTTCAATCCAACTCACGGCTTAGCATGAGTGTTTTATAGATAGCAAAACTGTACTTGTACAACAACGAGCACGCTCTTGCCCTCTCTCATCACAATACCCATGTACGAATATTTAGCGATTTTTCCCGAGGATGGGGTATAGGAGAAGAGACGTTCGAATACTGGAGTTGGATTGCGAGACAGTACGTCGCCGTTGCCGCGTCAAAATGCGCCATCTTGATTTGACGTCTGTCAGAAATCGCATTTTCGCAGAACTGCTTGACCAAGGAACGCGATCGACGCTTAAAATCCCCATTCACAAGCCTGCACCCGCCACCGCGTCAAATGCTGCGTATGTTCAGAGTCTAAATAATCCTCGAGGTTCCGGAGCAGCCGGTGCAACGGAGGTTGACTCGTTGAGGTTACTGGGAATCAATCCAAGTCATGCGCTGCAACATCCTGGGTTTTATTATTATATGGCGGCAAAATGTACGGAAATGCGGCGAGAACGGTTTCTAGCTGCTCTTGAAATGGAGGTCAGTTTCAACTCTCGATCTCGATTGGAACTTGCTTGACGGCAGCGATAGCAATCTCAAAAATTGGTTGTATCATCACCAGGTTTTGCCAACGAGAAGAAGGTTGATCATTTGACTATCATTCTTGAGGTAAATCTATGCTTTCTCCCTCTTCTGCTGGAAATTGAGGATTCTGGTGTACAGCTCTACACCAAGGCCTATGAATTATTCAAGAAGTATACTCCACAAAGCCCAGCCCAAAGCCGCCTTACATTGTGGATAGCCTATCGAATAGCGCAGACATATTACGATTCGGGCAAGTTTGACATGGCCATTCGGTTGGTCACAGATTCATGACTATTCACGATGTTCTTTCTTATTTATTTCTATCGATGCCCTTTCCCTAGGTTTTTCGAACGTATAGCGAAGACTTACCGCCGGGAAAAGTGGGGTTCAATGCTTCGACCACTCTTAGCAACGTGGTATGCTTGTGCGCGGGAGCTCGGGGACGTAGACCTCAGTGTGAAGCTCCTGATCGAGATGTTGGGCCACGGTCAGTTCATTGCATTCCATTGACACCCGCAGCTGACTCTGTTGTCGTAGATGTTGGAGAGACAGAGGACCCCACTTCTGTTGAAGAAGACCTGCTGGCAATTTTGAAAGTGACTTCCTTTCTGTTCTGTCCAAAGAAGCCTGCTGCTAACAACAGTCATTTGCTGAATTTCGAAGAGCACTGTACCATCGTCTGACGATGTCCTGGTTGTAGATCTTACAGAATCACAGCCAATCTGTGAGTGAGCCCAGACTACCTCCACGCTTCCAGCACACTTATTCACGATTTCGTCAGTCGACTCCAATGTCGTCTTTTGGGCATCCGAAGTTAAAGTCGGCGAGCCTGCTGCTTTTCAATTTTCTGTTGCTGCGCCGGCAAACATTCCGATGTCCTCTCTGCCATTTTCTTCCTTGACTCTCTACTTCTCCCATAGTGATTACCCTCTTGTCATACGACATCAGGACGCAGAAGAAGCTTATCCGTCGCCTTTACTCCAGAGGGTTGATCTCGGTCATATCACTTCCTCCGAATTTTCTCAAGAGATTACCGCCAACCTGCGCTGGCCGCTTGGAGGTTGCATCGTATTTTCGGGTACAATGGCGTCTGATGTTCCAATAACATTAAAGGTGCGTCTTTGGCCCATGAAATATAACGGCATCATTGTTACACATATCAACCAGGTCTCCAAAGTGCTATTGACGATCACAGAAGGAACTTGGAACGTCGAAGTGCCATTCAATCCTTGTGGGTTTCGCCGGGGTTTGCCCCCCACTTCGAGATGGTTAAGCTCTCTCGACCCCCCGCGCTATATGCCTGTGAAACGTGAAGAATCTTCCTCGGTCAAGTATGTCCAACTTCTTGTCCATTCCAACCCAATGTTCACATTTCTACTCCAGCGTTATACACCGGCCACATAGCCTTGCTGTCTCCCTGTCGCACCAATCGCCTGCATACTTGAATGAGGATTATCCCATAACGATTGACATAACGAACATGGACGATCGAGATTTGGATGTTGTCGTTGATGTGCTGCTCCCACCGACAGAGATCGATGATGCTGGTAAGTGCTTCATCTGTCAAAGTAGGAAATCACCCACTGATGACCAAATAGTTAACACCATTGTTCTTGGTGATGAAACTTCTTCGAACTTCATTAAGGGAGTCTCTTTCGGATCCCTCGCACCTGGCGTCAGTGTCGTGAAAACTCTCCACCTCACGAACACGGGGGCAGCGGGCGATAGGGTGGTTGATATATCAATTCAATCCCGGACACTAGGGTCCGCAGCCGATCCCGAAAATCCTGAACTTCATGATACCACAGAGACCTTGAGAACGATCGTTGTTTCGACCGTGGAACCACTGAATGTCACACAGACAATTGTGTACAGGCAGGGTTTGGGCGAATGGCCAGGGTTGGCTGATTTGAGAACCTTTGATGGCGACTTCTGGGACCACAATCAAGCTGGGGAAGCTGTGGTTAATACCAGAATTGAATGCGTAGGCCCATTTGCGCTCGAGGTAGAAAGCATAAGGTTGGAGAGACAGGTGAGAAAATTCTTTCAATGCGTGTATTCCTTCTAACAAGTCATAACCACGAAGGAACATGAACGTGCCAAGATTTTAGAGTGCTCTGCGGACGACATCACGGATGATCTCCCTTCAGGTGAATAAATAGTTGACTACAATCCTCTGGTTATCTGATTCCTTCTTCGCAGAATATCATGCGGGAGATGAACTTGCCCACGTCTGCCTCGTTGCTCTTGGATCTTCAGAGGACTCTGACGAAGAGGCCATAGCCAGCCCAGGAGAATATCTCATTAGTTGGCGAAGGTATCTCTTGCCAACTGAAGAAATTGGTGCTCGTTCTTAAGCTCACATTTCTTGTGCTAGAATTGGGAGTAACGGGGAACTTGGCCCTCTTTCTACTTCCATCATATCACTACCGCCGTTGAAGCCTCCTGTCGAGGGATTACTGGCACTTCTATCAGTACCTCCGGCCGCAGTGCTACACGTCCCGATATCTCTCACGCTCACTATTCGCAACTACCACCCGTCACGATCTGCTAACATCACTGTTCAACTCGAGCCAGATGCATCGGACGGTTTCGTGGTCGCTGGATTGAGAAGCGGCCGAATCCCAATTTTGCTGCCTGGCACAGAAGAGAAGTTGACTTGGAGGCTTATTCCTATAGAATGTGGTCAAGTCAGGCTTCCCCGCATCATGGTTACCGATAGACGGCCAGATGGCGCGGAGCAACGTCCAGACGCGGAAGCAAAGGGCAATTCCGTGAAAATAGTCGATGTCAGGCTTGACCAAGCGCAGCTGCCGGACGGGGTTGACGCCTTGCAGGGTGCTCCACATTCAGAACAGGAAATGTTGGGTACGGTTCTGGTATTGCCGTAGCCTCGCCCGTTCCTTTCGTCTGTTTTCTTTACTACTGATCAATGTAACATCACATGATTGTTAGGGGAGCATTGACGCCATTATGATTCTACGAAGTCTGATTAATCCTCTCTAACTTGATTACTACTCTCTTGGTTGAGACATCCTTATAAGGCACCAAAGATGGAACTTGATTTCTCACTCAAGCACTCATGTCTATCCCTGATGCCCAGATTTTCCCCCATGCGACTGGTCCTGCAGAAGCAGTCGTAGCAAAGCACCAGGATCCGCAGGAGTTGGTGTTCTATGCTGGCTGGGTGAGTGCATGTCACTTCCACCAGAGGAAGGGATCTTGACGTTAGTCACACTGCCAAGTTCTGCCCATACGTGCAGCGCGCCTGGATCACATTGGAAGAGAAGGGGATTCCATACCAGTACAAGGAGGTCAATCCTTACAAGAAAGAGAAGCATTTCTTAGGTTCGAAAACCTCGTATCTAAATTGTCGAACATCATGTTAATTTCAATTTAAAGACATCAACCCCAAGGGACTCGTACCCGCTGTCGAATACAAGGGCAAAGCAATCTATGAATCACTCATCATCTGTGAGCTCCTTGAAGAAGCGTACCCGGACCACAAACCAAACATTCTCCCATCCGACCCTGGGTCTCGCGCCATTGCTCGAATTTGGGTGGACCACATTACCAAAGCAGTCGTGCCCGCTTTTGGGCGCCTGGTGCAGGCGCAGACCAAGGAGAAGCAGGACGAAGCCAGAGAAGACGTCTACACCGCTCTGAGGAAATTCGCAAACGAGATTAAAGGACCGTACTTTTTGGGCGAGGAGTTCAGTCTCGTTGACATCGCCATTGCACCGTGGATCGTGAGGGATTATGTCATCCAGGAGTATCGTGGCTTCCGAAGGGCAGATGTGGGCGAGGCATGGGAAAACTATGCGAAGCTTGTCGAAAAGCGGCAGAGTGTGGTCGTAACCCAGAGCGTGAGTTCCTGGAGTGACAATATCATTTACTCTTTGATTGACTAGGACAATAGGAGAGGAAATATCTTAACGATATCTATGGTCGTTATCTGCGCGACGAAGCACAGAGTGAGGCTGCGAAGGCAATTCGAGCGGGAAGAGCCATTCCTTGAGGGGCTCCTCGACTAGCCTCACATCTGAATATGATCGAAAGTCTGACCAATAAAACCCAAGGAGTGATCAGGAAAACAGGGGCACTTGTTTATCCCAAGAGGTCTCGCCTGGTGTAATACCACTGTAAATTTGATGTTGTGCGATTGCGTTGCTGCAGGGTTGACATAAGGATGAACCGGGAGAGTTGCGGCGGCCGGGAAGTGTGGAGTGATGTGGAAGCTCTCTTCACAGAAGTCATTCCAAGTTGACAGCGTGGAAGCGAAGGCCGCCAGTAACATAAGTAGGGTGTGTCGGCCAATACCCATTACCTATTCACCCCCGTCACCATATTGGTTGTGAAGCGTGGAGGACAGAACATGCTCCCTAAATCCGCAGCCGTCCTCATCTGGGTATTGGGGATCGTCAGCTTCAGCTTCACCTCTGCCCAAACAACAAATTTGCCAACTTTGAAGCCTGGCATATTTGAGGCTAGTGCACGAATTGAGATAGACGCACCTCTGTTAGATGTTTGGAACGTCCTACTCGATTTCCCTGCGTACTCCGAATGGAACCCTTTCGTCCGGTGAGTGGAGTCTGATGTCTTGTGGTCACAGGCTTTCATACTCGGAAAAAAAGTTCGCAAGTGGTTGCCGATCACTTTTGGGTGCCCACACCAGACCAAGTTGTCGAAGAGGACCGTCGGCTGATCATCAAAGTTCAGATTCCACCACTCCAGAACCCCGTTGATGCGAACAGCCCAAGCAACCCATTCCACTCCCAAGTTTCGCTTGAAAACATAACACATATCGATGTCGGCAACCGCAGAATGGCATGGAGAGCCATCTTCCTGCCAGAGCAGTTGTTAGATTCAGAGCGATGGCAGGCATTGAGCACGAGCGAGGAGGGAAAAACGTTGTATGAGGCACGAGAGATATTCAGAGGACCTGTTTCGTACGTAGTCGACGCGTTATTCGCGAAGGGGTTGCAAGACGGGTTTGATGCGCAAGCAGTCGCGTTGAAGACGAGGACAGAGAATCAGTAGCACGTGAATTACATTGTTCGGTCCGATCTTACCGGCGGGGAAATAAAGTTGCCCAAGTTCAATTGAAGTTGCTACTCCTAGTTACAGTGACATGGCTCGAAGAGCGCGTATTCACTTTGTTTCTCTGCGCTCTTCGCTGGTCAATCTCCCAATATCAATATATGGCCCACTGCTAGGCCGGAGCGTCGTGAGTTCTGCGCTGGTCCCCACGTTGGTTCATATTTATCCTCCGTTCAGCGCCCTCAAAACCTCGCAGTCCTTCTTACCCTTGTTTCCACCCCTCCAACAAATGTGAAAGTAGAAGCGTATGTTGGTTGGACCGGGATGGCCTCGGCTTCTTCTCTGGCCCATTTTAATTCTTCGGATTCTGGAGAGCGGGGGCTGGAAACAATTGAAATAGATCCTCAGTATGCACAGGGCTTAGGCTTCAAGCAAGGCGATATAGTGAGTGTTAATGTACCATCTTTGCCGCGAGCTAATTTCCTGCAACCTTCAAGGTGGAAATTGGTCTTCTTCATGACTTGCCTTTTGCCAAATCCGTCGCGACCGAACCTTTGACATCGGATGATTGGGAAATTATTGCAAGTAGATCTCTCGCTCTCGTGCTCTTGAAGCTTACCAGGTTCTATCTGCAGGAAATACATGCTTCCCATGTCGAATCAACTCTGCTCTCCCAGGTTCGCGTTGCCAAAGTAGGCCAAGAGATCGATGTGTGGGTCATGGGGAGGACGCGGGTTCGCCTCAGAGTCTGTACGTCAGGGCTTTTCTGTTTGCCCCCTCATCGCCCAGACTTACAAAAATCTCAGTGAACGTAGACCCCCAATCGAAAGGAAACGCGCTTCTTCTAACAACAAACACAGAAGTCAGCATCGCGCCCAAACCCCACAGCCGAAGGGAATCTACAAATACCCCTTCCAGCAGCAAAACTGCCAACACCATCAACTCTCGTCCGGTATCAACCAAACCGAAGTACCAACCTGTGGTCCTCCGCGTGCTTCCACAACGAATACTAGGGACTCACTTCCCGTCTCATGCAGGACCTGAACTGCTGGCATATGTTTCCCCTTCCACCTTCGCTGAGCTGCACCAGGCAAACAAGCCTTCTGGAGATAACAATCGGATAGCATGCCTTAAATCGACGCTCAAGCGTTTACCACCGCCTGTTGACCCTTCCTCCCCCCGTCAACTTCAGCCCCAGAATCCACCCCCATGACCCGTATCATCAAAGCCGGTGCCACTGACAAAGAAAAGGAATCAAATGAAGCCAATACTGACCACGTCTTTGTGGGGTACCTTACAGGAATACCAGAAAGTCATGTCGTCTTTCCTGCTGCTCCGCATGAAGTGGAAGAATGGGATATAGTACAGTAAGTTTTCGTTCGCCGCAAAGAGATTGTATGGTTTATAGCTTTCCATGTTAGATTGTCCTCCACTACCGATACATCACCAGTTTACGTCGAAACGGCATCAGAGGATGGGACGGTTACCAGCATGTAAGCCTTACACATTTTACATGGTTTTGTCAGAACAACTCTAATCGGCCGCCTTAATCTTTGAAGGGCTAGCACCTCAAACTCAATGGTCGTCTTAGCGGGGGTCGATGATATCCTACAACGATGCAACGACTTCTGCAGTAGAAAATTCATAGTACATGCTTCGACGGATGTTGTGCATGGCGGTGAGTGGCGTGAACAATTATCAATCATCGTCTCCTGACAAGTTACAGTCGATGCTCTCCTCATCACTGGACAAGCTGGAGCCGGAAAAACATCGATCATCCAATCAGTGGCTCACTCTATTCAAGAAGATCGAAGGACGTTGACATGTAAGAAGACACTGTTGAAATCTTTAAGTCACTTTTTCTAAAATCACAGCCAATGTATCGCAGATACACATTTCGTGGATGTATCAAGATTCTCTGAACAGCCGATCGCTGCTGTGAAGGCTCTGTTCAAATACTGGTACGATAAAGCTATGTGGCACCGACCCAGTGTTCTCGTGCTCGACAATCTGGATAAACTGTTGAGTGCGGAAGTTGAGGTGAGGCGTTGTATATCTGCTCAACGTGAGCGAGCTACCAACGATTGGTTGCGCAGCATGCAGACTCGTTTCGCACTCGACAAATCACGGAGATATTTCTCTCCATATATTCTTCCTCGGCTCGGACTGCTATGCCTAATTCTCGAGGTATTGTTCTCCTCGCAACGGCTACTTCGACGGCTGCGCTTCATCCTCTCGTCAGCACGGCCCATGTGTTCCAAGATACCATTCATGTGAAGCCGCCAAATAAAGATGCACGGAGAGATGTATATTTGTCTCTCATCCTTGCAAACAAATCATCTGAACGCTCCCATACAGATACTCACGAGCATCGTAAAAGACCGTCTGAATGTTGCACGGGACATTCGTTTGGATCCGGATGCCCCGTTAAATTATACGGCTCTTGCGACACTAACCGAGGGTTATTCGGCGACAGATCTTCATGACCTGGTTGGACGTGCCATACATCAAGTTGCTATCAGGGCCACGAATAGTACTGCGGCGGTAAGTTCCCTGTCTACAATCTCATGCCACACTGTTCTTTGACGGTCACTGTAGCCTGTTCTTTCGCCAGCTGATTTTACTGCAGCACAAGTCGATTTCGTACCGCTATCTCTGCGAGATATCAAACTACAGAAGTCAGATGTTGCATGGTCAGATATCGGTGGTATGGTACCTTCGCTGCTTTGAGCGCCATTGCAAGGAATAAGTTTCTTCAAAGGTCTTCACGAAACACGCCGAGTTCTTCGAGAGACGCTGGAATGGCCTACGAAATATGGTCCCATTTTCGCTCAATCGCCACTTCGCCTGAGATCAGGGTAATTACTTCAACTTCAACCCTACCCCGTTATACTTGAGTTTGACTCTATGAAATAGCCTTCTCCTATATGGATACCCCGGATGCGGGAAAACACTTCTTGCGTCTGCGGTAGCGAAGGAGTGCGGACTTAACTTCATTAGCGTGAAGGGTCCGGAAATCCTAAACAAGTATATCGGAGCCAGTGAGAAATCGGTGTGTTGGTTTTTTGTACTTTCGCCACGAATGTCTGCTTATGCCATATAGGTACGAGATCTGTTTGAAAGAGCCAGTGCCGCGAAGCCCTGCGTCCTGTTCTTTGACGAGTTTGATTCTATTGCTCCAAAAAGGTTCGCTGAGTTAACAGCCATCGTTTGAGTCAGTGTTTGCTAATCACATTTGAACAGAGGACACGACAGCACAGGTGTCACAGATCGCGTAGTCAACCAGATGCTCACTCAGATGGATGGCGCTGAAGGGTTGGAAGGTGTCTACGTACTGGCAGCTACGAGGTATGTCTACTAATTGACGGTCACCAAAGGGTTCATGTTGATGCCTTCGCCAGTCGACCTGACCTCATCGATTCTGCTTTGCTGCGACCCGGACGCTTGGATAAATCCCTCCTTTGTGGAATGCCAGATCTCGAAGAACGTAAAGATGTGCGCCACCCTATATGTTTCGTATCATCCTGTCTGTGACATCTCGATTTGTAGATCTTGAAAGCCGTCGCTCGCAAGGTTTCTGTCGCACCGTCTGTAGACTTTCATGAATTCGCAGCTGGAACGGAAGGATATTCTGGCGCCGACCTCCAAGCACTGGTGTATAATGCCCATCTTGAAGTCGTTCATGCCTCCATCTCGATTGCAGCCAAAGAAAAGATAGCAAAGCCTGACCCAGCCGAAGAGGAAGAAATCTTGTTCACATCATTCGGAGGCCCACCTTCAAATCACGTCGCAAGCAAGGCGGAGCAGATGGCCCTTCAAAAGCGGGTGAGCCAGACAATTGAGCAGTCTCGCTATGTTATGTTTACTGATGCACTCTTCATCGTAGCTACAGCAAATTAAGCTGATGTCACGGCCAGACTCGGGTGTCGTCAAATCAGTATCATCTACACCAGAAAAGGTACGCGTCTTGCTTTATTTGATTGTAAGGCCATTTCATTTATTCTCATGGATGGTAGCATGATATCACCGCTGAACACCTTCGCCGGGTGATGTCAAATATGCGACCGTCTGTATCACCCGAGGAACGAGGTCGACTGGATCGGATGTAGGCCCTTTTATTTCGTTCTTCAAGCATCACACTTTGACCCCCTGTCCAGATACCAAGGCTTTATATCAGATCGAAGTGGTGACCTTCCTGTGCCTCCAGATGCAGGTGGGATTGGAAAACGCGCCACTCTCATGTAGGGACAGATATGTAACTTGGGCAGCATAACCTTATACCAATCGTAAGATGTGTAATTTACATAGGTTTATATAATTCTGTTGGAGGTTGGGTTCGGAATAATGAGCAAACTACTTTGAATCCTCCGTTGTCGTTGGTTCCCATGCTTCAATGGCCAACTTCGCTTCCGCGTGCAGGAGGTCGCAGGCTGCCTGGATGTGGGAAGATTCGGTTCTAGCAGCTCCAACTGCAAAACGAATGCAGTGAACGCCGTTTAAGACGGTCTGAGTCAATAAGATGTCGTCTCGAGCTGAAATACGGCCATAGAAAAGGCGATTGAGGCTGTTCAAGGATTCCGTAGAGAGGGCTACCTGGTCTGGTGAGTTCCGTTTGGGTTCAATTCGGAAGACACTAAGGGCGAGGGAAGGCGGTGTGACGAGGGATAGTATGTCTGATGTGGCTATGAAGTCCGCAAACTGTTGATTCAACGCGATTGTCTTTGGTAAAGAGTGTAAATCAGACGACGGCATCATAAGAACGGTGCTGGCCTACCCTGCGGATGTATGCCCGGAATCCCTCAGCACCGAAGCTGCGAAGGACGAACCATAACTTAAGCGACCGGAAACGCCGTCCAAGCGCCAGATGCCAATTCCTATAATCGATGACCGTTCCTGCGAGGCAGCTGATAATCAGACCAAAAACAGAATTAAGTAAGGCATATTTACAGACCTGCGTCACCGTGCGTTGACCTGAGGAATGGAGGGGTAACATCTAACGCATCCGTGAGATGCTTGCGATTGCGGACCCACAGAGTCGAGGCATCGAAGTTGACGAGACCCCACTACTGACAAGTTGGATATATCAAAACCTTGTCTCGGGGTTTGCAAGGCGAGGTCCACTAACCTTGTGGAAATTTGTACAGAACGAGTTCGCAAACTCGTTGATCTCATTCAAATAGCATTTTTCTCTGTTCTCGGGACAGGACATCGCAACGCCTGCCCATGCGGCATCCACATGGATCCACAAAGAAGGATGGTTTTTGACTGGTGGAAAGAAGGTAAATGTAATGGTCACACGGGATTTATCTGACCATACCAACTGCCTTTATCTCTGGGAGATTGTCAATCGCTCCAGATGACGTTGTCCCCACAGTAGCGACTATTGCCCGTCAGTTTGATCCTTTGAGTGTCAGAAGTAAGCCTACTGAGGATGAAGGGTTTTTTGCCCTGCTTCTCATCTTCCTCCAATGCCACCCGAAGAGTCTCTCCTCTAAGTGAAAATCTATCCTCAGATTTGACTTCGAGCGCCCGAACGGAAAGTCCCAAGACAAGACCAGCTTTCAAACCAAGAGAATGAGTCTGCGTCGTAGTATAAATCACAAGGTCCTCTAATTTGGCATCAGGGTGGGTTTGTTGGTATAGGGAACGGGCAGCAACGACAGAAATAAGTGCAGAATCCGAAGCGGTGGTCTATCGAGTAATTCAGAATCGGGGAAGGAATTTAAGAAATTTGGAATAACCTGAAGTGAGCCTCCTCCAATTCCAGAGGAATTCAGGAAAGCCGTACTCAGCCCAAGTAACTGGGCTGCCCAATCCATGACGAGAGCCTCCAGTTCAGTACATGCTGGGCTTGATGTCCACTGTCTGACAGTCAATCTACAATCCTGGAGACAACGACATAACGTACATTGAATCCGGGATTAGATGTACTTGTGGCATACAACTCGGCAATTATACCTTCAAAAGTGCAAGCTGTGGGGAAATAACCAAAGAACGAAGGGTGTTGCCAGTGCGTCAAGCCTGAATGGAAGGGGATACTGGCATCAAGACCTTGAATGTAGCCAAGATAGAAGGAACTCTTACCAGGGACAATGAATTTTTGATAGTCATCCGCTATCACCTGGAAGTCTTCGCCTTTTTCGGGGGCGGTTACTTGGTCGATTACTCTGAATGAGTTTATCATGTAATATAAAGACGACGGTGGACGCACAAGGAAGGTGTTGCTTGAGATATCCAGGTTCAACCTTGGATATTACAGGCCGGTTCTGCAACGAGTAATAATAGTCGCAGATTCTATCTATGGCTTGGTATCCTGCTTTTCTGAATCTGGATATGATAGCGTTGACAAGCTGGTGGTGAATGAGCTGTAGTCGCTACGTACTGTTCAATATCCATTGGGAATCGTGCGCTCCAAACAAGGCGTTACGACTGACTATAAATAAGACTTGAACCTGATTTGAGACTCGATAGCAACTCAAGGCCTGGGGCAAGACCGACGGGAGCGAAGTATCGGCTTTCGCGGAATTTTGATCACGGAATATCGGAAATAACGATCACGTGTCGGAAGAGTGACTTTGCCCATGGAAAGATGTAGCCAAGTAGACATCATCGCTGTACATGCGGATGAAAGCATCGCAAACATAGTGTTGGTGGATGTCGAAAGCCTTTTGGTAATCTCACGCGAACCGCTTGTATTAAACGACCCTTTCGACGCCGGATCGAGACAAGGTCAAACAAAGGTGCATCGCCACAA
This sequence comes from Hypsizygus marmoreus, assembly GCA_013433165.1. Lineage (NCBI taxonomy): Eukaryota > Fungi > Basidiomycota > Agaricomycetes > Agaricales > Lyophyllaceae > Hypsizygus > Hypsizygus marmoreus. The sequence continues at coordinate 2,229,007 of CM024092.1, read as the reverse complement.
TGTATGTAATCGATTTTTGGAGACGTTCTCAAAGGAGCCCAACGACGGGCACGAACAATGGACTTGGAATATCTCAAGGAACTTCCCGTATATCTTGGTTAGCAAATGTTTAAAGCGATACATACGAGAGACTAATTATGGCTACAATTAGCCCGGGACCAGCCATACGTGTCGACGTTCTTGTTGGCGCTTGGCTCGTTTGCTGTTGTGCGTGTCGTGTATCAGACACTTTCCGTGCTTTTGCAGACATTCATCATACCTGGAACGAATGTGAGACTTCCAAATGATTATATGGAATGCAAAGTTGACGTGCTTCAAAAGCTCAAACGTTTTGGATCCACGAAAGGTGCATGGGCAGTCGTAACGGGCGCGTCAGACGGCATCGGCAAGGAGTTCGCGTTCCAGTTGGCCAAAGCTGGGTTCAATGTATTGTTGATCGCGCGGAATAAACAACTACTTGACTCGACAGCTTCTGATATTGGTACGTCCAGTTAGTCTGAACAGAACATACTGGTATTAACACCGTAGCGCAGCAACGAAGTATCCAGGAGTGTCGACCGCGACCCATTCCATTAATTTCGCTAAGGCCGATGAACATGCATATCAAAGTCTTTCTACAGTCTTGAATCGGCTGGATGTTGGTGTTCTCGGCAAGTTTACCCTTCAATCACCTTTTTCGGCCGTCATTGAGGTTTGAATAGTGAACAATGTTGGCAAATCACATGCCATGCCTGCGTATTTCGTGGACACACCCAAGGATGAGATCACCGACATTGTCGCTATCAATGTCAATGCAACACTCCACGTTACATATGCTGTCCTTCCTGGTATGGTCCAACGGTAAGTGATAATGCCCGTGTCTACTGTTTGTTCTTGGGCGTTAAACCTAATCCAGGAAACGTGGATTGATCCTGAACATCGGCTCATTTGCTGGAGCTATCCCCTCTCCGATGCTGGCCACGTACTCTGGAACCAAGGCTTTCCTTTCTACGTTTACAAGCGCCCTTGCCGAGGAAGTGAGAGCCCACAACATCACTGTTGAGCACGTGAACACATACTTTGTTGTACGTCATTGCCTGTCGTTTGTCGATCTCTCAAGAACCGAGGTTGTTGTCAGGTATCGAAGCTCTCAAAAATCCGCAAGGCCACTGCGCTGATCCCGCAGCCTGGCGCTTTTGTTCGTTCTGTGCTGTCGAAAATAGGTCTCCCATGTGGTGCCGGATATAGCGGACGCCCGGGGACGTCGACGCCGTACTGGTCGCATTCACTATTGGATTATGCCGCGACACTGCTTGGACTGCCGAGTGTGCTGATAAGCTACACTCATGGACTGCACAAGGACATTCGGAGGCGTGCACTGAGGAAGCAGGAGAGGGAAGGGAAGAAGTTATAGAGCGATTAGATTAAATTGTGCCACGTGGTTATTGTTTGTTTGTGCGAAATGCGACTGCAGCGTGTTGTTGCCATTGTCCAAGGCGACGGCGATGCGACCAACTTTTAACTTTCCTCTCCTCAACCACCATGAAGCGCCAGCCATCTAGAGCTCCGTCCCCGACGCCCACCTCATTCTCCGGCATATCCAACTACAGGACAGACTCATATCGCCCAATCAGAGACAAGAATGTTCCCGCCGTCCCCACCATCGACTACCGGCAAGTTTCCAAAACTCATTTCGATGAGCTCTCTCGTTATCTTGCTGCATATCTCGCAAAAGGTTTGTTTGATTCCTTGAGTCGTGTATATAACTCACGCGATACCAGCCCCACCCAATTCACGCTCAACTGCAAGGCAAAAGCTCACTCGACTCACCATCCAGCAGTTTCACGAACTGTCAACGGACGTTTACGATGAACTAGTGCGCCGACAGAACGAGACAGAAGGTATGTTATGGTTGGATCCGACTTTGTTGCCAGTGTTGATTATATGTCACCTCTTAGTCCCTTTCCTGCCTCTCAGAGCAGATTTTCACCCGAAACGCAATCAAGCGCGTCAGAAACTCGCGACGTTGCCAACATCTCGTTTCGAGGACCTTTCTAGTGACGTCTACTATGAGCTATCGCGACGATATCCAGAATTCAAGGAGGATGTGCGTGGCGCGTTCAAGATCCTGTGTACTCTCATATCTAACCTACGTACAGCCATCCGGAAGTTCCGCCTATGACGATTATCCTGCACCCGATTTTCCAAACACCTCACCTCCACGTGCACCTCCAAGCGGTCGTACCTCTGGCCGTACCTCTGCAGACATCCCAGTTGACAGTGGGTATGGTGGGAGTATATCAAGTCGACGACCTTCAGGAGACAGGAGAAGGCCAAGTGAGGCTGATATTGTTCCTTCTGGTCGGAGGAGCGAAGATAGTTATCGCCGGAACGATGAGCTATACTCGAATGGAAGAACCAGCGATGACAATTATGCACCATCTATCTCGTCTCGGCGGAAACCTTCCCAAGACACCACCCGCGAACGCGATTATGGTCGGCGTCCCAGCGGAGCTGTGAGCACGAGCGGAACAAGTGATACTGCGAGCACAGTCAACCCCAATCAAAGCACGACGGCTACGAGCGGTATGATTATTCCCAACAAGAGCACAATCGAGGAGGAGTACATCAAGGTTCCGTATGGGCGCGATGCGAGAGAGAGCGGCAGCACGACTGTGGATGAGCGAGAGAGGAGTGGGGAAGCCCGATTGACTGATGGTGAGCTTGACAGTGCCAGCGATTATCCTAGTCCCATGAGCCCTCGAAGTCCACCGGCCGGACTGAGTGGGCTGAGTGCACGGCTGAAGGGGATGAATGATGACGAAGATCAGGGAGAACCCGCCGGCAGAGGCGGCGACGAATATTACGACAAATACGGGAGGTCTTCTGTGAATTCCGATCATTCTGCTGCTGGAATGGCATCACGGGCGCTCGCTGGACGAGCAAGCGTGTCTGAGGATCAGGACAGGATGAAGAGGGATTATGAATTCAAGATTGCCACGATGCAAACCCAGATAACCAATCTCCAGCGGGACTTGGGGGATGCAGATGAGAGTGAGAAGAGGTGGAAAGAAGGGGAGGCAAGGGTTCGGCAGATGGAAGAAGAATTAGAGGAACTCCGGCGGGTGAGTCGCCTACTCCGATATCAGTTTGTCTGAACCATTAACCTTCCGTTCATGTTTCAGCGGGCAGAGGAGCAGAGCTCGACTATGCGTGCTCTCCAAAAGGAGCTCGATGATCTTAGGGAGCTTCGGCAACGGGAACAAGAACAAGAGGCACGCCGTGCCCAGGAAGATGGAGACGAAATGCGAATTTTACGGGATCGCTGTGAAAGACTGGAGGAAGAACGAGAGAATCAACAAGGCGAAGTGAGTTTCGTCCACAGTTACATCCATAATTCCCGGCTAACATAATTGAATATCCAGAGTAACTTGGAAATTGTGGATCAGTTGAGGTCTGACATGGAGGGTCTCCTGTCTGAGCTTGGAGACCTTGCGCGGCGGAACGATGAGCTCATGACAGCCAAGGACTCGGACCTGAACGTGATCCGTGATCTAGATATGCAACTCAAAGACTACAAACGCAAGTATGAACAAGCTAAGACAGAGCTTCGTAGCATCAAAGGTCAGTTTTTTGTATGTTTCCCTCTTCATAAAGTTCATCGATGTAATGCAGCAACGTCGCAACTCTTCCTGCAAGCACCCAAATTAGACAAGGCCGATGATCAGCTCCCGGTTTCTCCAGAAGGCGGGATTCTTGATATCCACGTTACAGCGTTTCTGTCTGCCATTGACAGTCTCCTTACTGCCGGTCGGTCGAATGCTCCAACCCGAGTACTCACCCCCATGAAGGCTGTTGTTAACGCCGTCAGTTCTATAATCGAGGACGTCCGAGCCTTCGAGCGTCGGCCGCAGCGTGATCGCGCAGATGTGGACGTTGAGGCTCTTCGAGCTCTTCGTGAACGTGCAGAGGCGACTCTCAGCAACTTGGTCACTGCGTCTAAAACCCATGCTACCAGTTCTGGCATGTCGCCTGTCAGCCTTCTAGATGCCGCAGCAAGTCATGTTTCTGCTACCGTCACAGAGATTGGCAGGACACTGTTCATCCGAAAATCCACGAAAGCCGAGCAAGACCAATTTGCTTATACACCGTCTGTGGGTAGTACCGCCACGAATGGCTTCTCTCCATCACTGCGCTCGGTTGACGAGCTCAAGTCCGCACACCAACGGAAGGGTAGCGCTGCGTCTGTCTCAAGCCGGGGACGCTTTTCAGAGTTATCGTCAGGATCCCCCAATCGTTCTTACGGGGACCCTAAAAGGCGTCCTCCATCCGACAATTCGAGTTCGGAGAAGACCAATTCACCACCTCCCATTTTTGATCAACAAGGCAACTCTGGAGGCGTGTTGAGTGATGATTCTTCCGCGCAGGCTGATGGAGAAGATGCCTGGGCTGAACTGAAAGTATGTTGATGTCTTCTTCCTCCATCGATGCTTGTTGATAAAGCCCCCAGCCCTATCTTGAAGCCCAAACCGAGTCCATCGTCTATGCCATTCAGAGCGTTCTGTCTGGAGTCCGCAGCCCGACTCCTCCTCCGACGCTGAGTGAGAATCTAACGCAGATAATCACCATCGTATCAAGTATCGTGGCGGTATGCAACGACAATCTCCCTCCTGCCTCCTCTCAGCAAGGCAACGAGATCCTCCGCGAGCTGAGCGAGCACGCGAATAAGCTCAGCGAAGTGCAGGCTTTGCCGGAGGTCACGAAAGAATCACGACAGATCATGGCGAAGTCGAGCTTCGCTATCGCCAATGCGATGAAGGGCCTCACGAGGCTTTGATCCTCCTTTTGTTTTTACGTTTTCGTTTTTGACATGCTTGTTCGGATTTCCACTATACCTCTGCGCATACATTTCTCTTCAGTTCCACGCATCCCATCATCCATCTACTTATTATCAGGTCGTACAAAGGACAGTAAGGCTGACTGTTGTCCCACGTTCCTAATTGCTGGCTTAGTGACTATGAATCCATTGCTTTCCTGACCCTGCTCAATGAAATGGCCCACTTCCTCCTCATAGGAGTTGTCGATTTGGGTTCAGTGTAGTATGATGTTTGGGCAGGCAACCCCACGGCTTTTGGTGTTCTGCGTTAGGAGAGAGAGCAGCTTGTTATGGGCACAGATATCATCCTCGACATCGTAAACCTCAAGACAGGCCAACGTGGGTATAGCTTGCAGGCACTTCATCACCTCCTCTTCGTTAATGCCAGTATATTCAAGGCAAAGCACCTTGAGTAAACATGACGATTGGGATAGAAATGTCATGAAGTGTCTTTGCGGCCATACGACGTCGTCCATCTGACCGCATGTAATAGAGAGGTCATGCAACTGAGGGGCGGCGAGAAGCTCGAGAAAGTAGCCTAGAGCTTCATCGAGTTTATGCTGGTATATCTTGAGAGATTTTAGGTGAGGGAGATATAGGACAGGAAGCAATGCGGGATCCGTGAATGGCTCTCCAGCACCAAAACGACGCAGGTCGCAGGTGATGAGATTGTGGCACAGCTGGAGAATGTCGTGCGACTCCTGCAATGTGATCCACGAATCGAGAACGAGGTGGCGCAAGTTATGCCAATTCATTCGCGGCAAAGCCGTATTGACGAATGGAGCATCCCACGATCCCCAATTCTCCCTGTTACTCCATATAAATCGCTGTAGAGTAGGGGCATTTCGAAGAAAATGGCTTATATTACCAATCTCATCATGCTGCCAATTGCGTAGGACGAGTTCTAGAGTCTTCAAGTTTGGTGCTGCGCAATCAGAGATGCACTGTAACAACATGTATGAGCCTGGAAGGACCAGCTTCAATTCCTTCCAGAGATGAGACTTGGTGGCGAGGAGGCGAAGAATGGCGCTGGCCGCGGTAATGAGAATGAGAGATGTAGGTGGGAAAATATCTAGGTCCAACACTAGCGAGAGGGGCCGCGACGCCGACCGATCGAGCCAGAGTTGTATGAAACTCAAGGAAGGAGTGGGATAACATTTGGACAACACCACCTTGAAGGACGACCACAGGCGTGGAAGTGACAGGGATATTGCTCGCCAGCTGTTGGACACCTGCGAGAAGACCAGAGATACTGAAGTGTTCGAACACAACGTGCATCCGTCGTTTGGCAAACTTTGGATGAAGATTTCACCCCATAGCTCGGGAGGTAGACCTTGAATTTGGGGAGACTGCAATGGCCTCGGAGACATCCTGTACGTCAGCAAAAATAAACTCAGGCGAGTACATGGCGAGGGGGGACACATACATACATACAGAAAGTCAAGTGTATCCTCACGGCCCACCCAAAGCCCTCGAGGCGATGACTGTGTTGCAATTGCTACGAGAAACGAGCGACATTATATATCCGAGGATACGAGTGAGGTATATGAATAAGGATACCACTGAACATGTGCTCAAGAAGAATCCAAAAGGAATCGCCACATGCCAAAGAGCATGTTGACAAGGAATCCGACTACTAACCCCATTTGCATTCGTCTCCTGTGGAGAGTCCGTAAGACGTCATGAGTTCAAGAGAGCTTCAAATAGCGATGACAACTGACGAGAATATGACGTTCCCTGGGGGTTCATACTCGCTCCCATCATCCCAAAAAACAGCAGGCTTTGAGTTGCGCATGAAGAAGAATGGGATGAGAGGGAAGAAGAACCCCAAAAGAATGCCTTGGAGGACAGTGGTGTTAGAAGGAGAAGACTGGGACAAAGAAGCTGTGCCCGCGTTATCGATAGAGTCAATCCATTGCTCTTCAAGAGCCCGTGCATGTTCGTCGTCTGGGCAAGAAGTAAGTCGTAATAATGTATGGCAAGAACGACGTGTGCATACATTCTTCTTCCGTTTCAAAGTCAATGTCTAGATAATTCGAGGAAGATTGGCTGTGAAATTGACGGCGGAAGTTGGCAATGTCTGCTTCTGAGAATCCGACTGACGATAGCCTGTCAAACCCTCGAGCAGGTTGAAGTTGCGCGGTCTAATGTGGAATGCATTCAGCACACGATTTCCTAACAAGGTTTAGGCCACGCACCTGTGTTTTGCCTTCCTCTTCCTCGCCAGGCTCGAGTTTTGGACCCACGGAGCAATGCACCCACGTCGTACCATCTGGGGTAGCTGGTGGCTGCGGTCCGCCGTTCTCTGCATCCGGCGCTGCTCTTTTCTGCCGTTCCTCGAGTGAAGCCAGCCACGAGTACAAGAAAGTTCCTTCGGTGAGCAGCCGACCGGAATGTATAAGCCTCAGTCGTCGATCCTTGAGCTCAGTCCGTCCTTCGCGAATCTATACAATGGTTACTCCAGATACAATTGCAAACTCAGTATACGCACCTTTCTCTTGACATCGCGAACTGCATCTTGCTTGCCTACAGCAACCACGAGGTCTGGGATGCCCTCAGTGAAACGAATGACGAGGTCCCTGGATTGCTCCTCAGCGTCTGCCAAGTGTGCAACAGAGGTGTCTGTTGTGGGCTGAGGATCGACCGCTCGCTGTTTACCTTTGGCCTTTTCGCTGAGAGGCATCGTCAGACCTAGCTGGACTGTGTCTTGTTGGTGTCTTTAATTTTGCAACTTTCAGTGACCATGATGCTTGCAGCCACTGTTCAGCCGTTCATGTGACCTTCGGAGACACCGGGCCGCCACAATGCAGGTCCAACGAGTAGAATGACTGCCAACGAGGCTATATGTATTGTAATTTGGAAGGTACAATATCCAAAAGTCATCGCCATAATGAAGCCCAGCCTCAAAATATACTCTATCCTATCTCCGTGTACATCCCATCATCCAGTATGTTCCTTACGTTGTTTGGGAAGGTTCCGGCGTCGTTGAAGTCGAGGATGCCGTACTACTTGTTTCTGACGTTGCTGTTGTCGTCGGTGTGGGATCAAGCATTTTTGCCTTCGCCTTCCATTTGCCAAAGTTACTATGTTTCTTCGCCTCGACAATAACATCGAATGGTACTTTGGGAACGACCTGCCCAGGAGGACCAAACGATACGCCCAAGTCCTTGACTTCGCCAGTTTGCTCATCAAACACAAGGCCATGGACGAATACCTCGACTTTCTTTGACTTGAAATTCTTCTTGTGATATTCCTATATCCAATTACATGAAAAAAAGTGGTTGCAGATGGTCAAGTAGCAGCTTACAGCGAAAAGGATGCTTTCGCGCATCAAATTCTTGACGCTGGCTTTGACATTCTCCTCCACAAGAGCACGGAAAGCATCTAATCGTGGGTTAAAGGCTGCCAGAAATGAAGCGAGTTGGCAAATACTCACCACTATCAATGTTCGTCGCTGTAATGATATTACTCGCCCTCCTCTTGCTCCGCAGTTTCTTGATTTCAACTCTGCGAACGAATGGGTTTTGTCAGCACCTTTCTTGATACACGAGACATAGATGTCATACCTCCTTGAATGAGAGAAGATATCAATTATAGGCTGAATCCAAATCTGCACAATTTTGTCGATTTTCTGGGGCTGTCGAGACATTGCCGTTTGAATGCTCTTGCAACCATAATGACCCATGACAATAATATGTTTGACACCCAAGTCGCGAATAGCATAAGTGACGACCGCATTCCTGAATGAAAGTGTCAGTAACGCATGGTGTAATGTGATATTCACTCACGAATTTGGATCCTTGCCAGAGAAACGATTGGCAAGGTTAAGGTGCGAGATAGAACTGCCGGGTTCTGACTGGAAGATGAGGTCGGTGGTAATTCTACGAATGACAGGTCAATCGGTTCCCAAGTTTTATGATGAGGAAGAAAGAAACCTGTTGTCAGAGCAGCCAATGAACATAACCCTTGGTGCTAGAGATAACGAACGTATACATGAGTGAATAAAAACCAAGTATATACGGCACGTACGCTGATCAGGAAGTGACTGCCTCTGCTCCGCCTGCTGCATCCGGAACTGTGTATTTCCGTCCAATAAGAGCGCAAGATCGGAAGCGCTTGTTGCATTGTTGACCGGTATTGTTGAAGTTGGAATAGAGGGGGCAGTAGTTGAAGTCGAAGTGGTCGTCGGGGTCGTGGAAGATAAATCCCTGTATACCAAAGGACGTGCCAAAGAGGCGGACGCGGTTAACAGAAGACAAAGAAGAGCACCAGGAAGCATGGTGACAGTATGTGGTCTTGTAATCGGACAGTTCTTCAATGGGCACCAGGCCGATTATAGGCGATCCAGCGCCTGAGGGAGGAGGAGGGACGTCGGAGAGGGAGGTCGAGCCATCTGATGCCCAAATGTGTTTTATAGTACTGATGGTGAATTCGTTGCATCATCTTGCCCCTGACACAGCTTTGGAAGTGACATAATCAAGTGGGTCTTGAGCTCGAGGGCTGCCTCAGATCTTCAGAGTTTATCGGAAAGATTTTGGTAACTGATGATAGTGAGCAGTCAAGAGCTCGTTGCTCATGGTCTGAAGAAGTTCGCGGACGAGAATATTGTAGAGTACTTACCAGTGCGATGCCGTTGAAATCAAACAAGGTCAAATAAATGAAATAACTCGGAGTCGTATTCAAATTGTCATTGACATTGCCTGCCATTTGGACAAACCAGAATGATGCAGTACATTCTGGACAAGGTATTCCCCGCCCACTACTCATATTATTCTTACAGTGGCTACATCCGAGTCGCCAGGTCGACTCCATCGTCGGGTCTGCAGAAATTTAGAGCAGCCTTGATTCGACGTCTGTTAGTAATTCTTCAACCGATGCATTGCTCGGTAAGTAAGTAGCGTGAGCGGCGGTATCTAAAGCATATCATCAGCGTTCCGTTGAAGTGATTGAAGAAGAAAAAAGCTTACGAGGTTAGTAAACAGAGGTTGACAGATTCCAACTACATTAGACAACCACTGAAGAGGGCATGAACATCATCTGCTAGTTTCTCGTGGTCCAGTTCCCCACCCAGTCCAAAGGTGTTGTCATACTGGCCCGGTAATATGTCTGTACTGGGAAGAGGTTGATTGCCATTCATGTGATCATGCACAAGCGGCTTGAAGGTCTCCCAAAATTCAGTGAAGTCGAAGTCTGCCAAGCCGTTTTGGAACATATCAAAGCCCCCTTCCAAGTTCACGTCCAGATTCTGGGTGCCGTCGTCCGACTGCTGTGCGTTATGGTTCGTGAATTGATCGAATATGTCCATATTCGACTTTGATGAATCAAAGGCAGACTGGTCGGCTCCGGGTGGGAATAACGACGAAAGGTCATTCGTGCTGAGATATTCAGCAAGTTCCTCGTCTGTGCAGGCTGCGAGGTCTGGAATGGGCAAGGTAGGTGTGGGAGCTTCGATTTCGAAATTGCTATCCTCAGCATCGGAGGTCGCAACGGGCAGTTCTTGATCAGAGAAAGAATCGGATTCATCGTCTTGTGGCATCAAAAGAGGGCTGGACGGTGGAGGTGGTGATGATGGAGGCAGTCCGATCCAATGCTGTTTCCTGGTAGGTGCTTCCGGCTCCTCGGATTCATCGTCCTCTGAGTTCTGATCTACAGATGTTGAATGGTCAACCATGGATTGAGCGTTCACCTCAGCATCACTGGTAGCGACGGGGAGGGAGCTCGAAGGTGCGTCCAGTTCTTCAAGTGCACTATTTAGCTCTTGGTTCAGGACATCCTCCTCATCCTCGTCGCTTTCGTCTGCCTCCATGTTCTCATCGTCAGCAATACTACCCGTGTCCTTTTCCATGGCCATCTTCGCATCTTTATATTCAGCGTAGGCCACCAAGCGTTGCTCGAAAGGACTACGGGCGGAACCCATGGCAGTGCAAGACTTAGGCACAGGAGTAAAGAGGGAACCATCATCGCCCGGACTGACTACATTTCCCTGTCGTTTGTGTGGTGGTGTGCTGGGGCAGATTGTTTTGCTGGAGGGAGATGGCGAGTGATCATATTCAGAACCAGACCGCGCCGCTTCAGAAAAGGCAGATATTCGGTCCGCAATGACTGATGTCATGGCAAAGACTGGGTGATCGCTGGTGACAGAAATAGGTTGCGGAGGTCCTGAGGTTCCCGCTACATTTGTGGATCGGGTCGGAACAACTGTGGTATCAGAACGCTTCGGAGGCCTCGCAGGACTCGAGCTCCTGCCGGTCCGTTGCCGCCTAGGTTTTCTTCTCATCTCCTTGTCTCTTGCCTTTTTTCGTTCTTCCGCTTCCTCCAGCGCTCTCTGGGCCTCCTGTGAGAGTCGTGGTTGAGTTGACGTTTCCGTCCGTGCCCACGCAGGAACAACGTAGCGTCGACGCGCCTGGGACTGTGCTGAGTTTGACCTGATAGGTGACGATGCTGCGACTTTGTGCATATGCGAGGAGCTGGAAGCAGCGATGGAAGACTGCTGTAAGTTCTCGTCCTGTGTTCCATGCTTGTGGCTTTCGTTCTTCGATCTGGGGGGAGAGGTCCACGGTTCCATGCCTGTTCGATAGTATGAGTTTGTCCCCGACCGTTTCTGTTGCTGGGGCGCTTCGGAACCGTATATTCGTGAATAATGCCGAGTGGTGGAGAGATCAGTTGAAGAGTTCCTTCGCGTTGAGGAATGTGCATGACGATGAGCATCCCGACGTTCTGCCCACTCCTTTTCTCTAGCCTTGCCTTTCTGCTTACCAGCTTCCCGTTCGTCCATGAAGTCGCTCAGTGTACGCTTTCTCCCGATAGTAGCGCTGGGTGCAGGTGCAACAGCAACAGTGTTTGAGCTTCCATTAGAGCGCGTACTGAGGCTCCGGTCGTGAGCAGTTGGTTCGTTGGCAGGTGTCGCTGTAGAGGTAGAGCTCGGAAAGGCTATACCCTCACCCATCGATGTGGAAGGATCTGGAACTTTGCTATTCCTCTCACCACGCCTCTTAAAAGCGGTAGGGTTGACATTTTCCTTGTCGAGGAGAACGACCTCGTCGTCTGGCGAGTGAGTGCGATGATGAGAATTAGAATGAGGTTGAGAAGGGTTAGTGTCTGAGGTGCGGGGGGGCTCAGACGTTTGCGAAACTGCAGCAAGAAGATCTTTGAGAGCATTGACGAGGCCTGGGTTGGTCACCTTCTCTAATGATGACGTCCCAGAAGCAGGGGTCGAATCGATGGCATTCAGTGCTGCCAATAGTGCGGCATTCTGCACGTTAGGATCGCTGGACGAAGAAGATGCGGAGAGATACGCAAGGACATCGAGCAAGGTAATTGGTTCATGTGGCTTTTCCCCGGGTGGCGCATGGGGATCTCGCGGAAGTCGAAGAAGAGGAGTTGATACGAAGGGATGCGTTGCAGGTGCTTGGGACGAGGATTTCCTCGTCGATTTGGATTGAGGTGATTTCGAATGTCGACCTGAGTGCCTACTGAGACCCCTACTGGGGACCGCATTGTTTGTGGAATCTGTCCTGGACGGCTCATCACAATCATCAATAATGATCGTATCCTCACTAGCAGGAGAGTTAGAACCCGAGCTAGAGGCAACCGCATTCTGAGCGTCAGTCATAGAGTCGCTGCCCGTTGAAGTGCATCCACGAGTAGGAGGTCTCCCAAGCCGTCTTACAGGGCCAAAGTATACATCTTCCGTAAGCATCAGCTTATCAGCTTCTGTTATTATAGCAGGCTTGGTGGGTTTCTTAGCCTTGGGTTTAGGCTTGGGGCGTCGCTGAATTGACGCGATTGTGGCACGTGTTCCATCATCCATTGACCGGCATGGTTGAGAATGGTATGAGGGAGACGGTGTGGAACTCGTGGATGATGTATTTGATGTGTTGTGTGATGAGGGATAGTCGGAGAATGTCGAATGTGAACTGTCGTGGCGCTGGAAGAAAATACTAGACGCTGGACTGCTGGAAAAAGAGGCATCTGAGGGGGCGGATGGTTTGGGAGGATGTTTCGGTGCAAGATGCGACTTGGAGGCATGAACACGAGACAACTTTGATGGGTCTGGAGGAAGGCCCCAGGATCGGAGGGCAGCGGGCAGCGAAGCCTTCTGCATTGCAGCCGTCTACAAAACAAGCTTTATCATCAACAAATGCTGGTACCAATGGTATTTTTGCACGAACCTCACGAAGAGCGAAGATGACCTCAAGGACATCCTGACCAGTTGGTAATTTGACTAATGTACCAGTGACAGTGACACTTTCGTTCTCGTCCGCCAAAAGTGCCCAGGACATCAAACCAAGACCGACAGCGACACCATGAGACTGCTCAGTCATAGCGATGGTTGGTTTTGACATTTGAGAGCCTGATGTAGCGCTGGAGATGTTCACAGGCGCAGGCGCCGAATTTGATTCGAGAGGGTCGAGAACGTAGACAGAGAAGTCGCGAGAAAAATCCTGGGCCAATTCAGGGCTCGAACGACAGATGGTGTCCAGACACGTTTTGAGTGAAGCTACACCATACTCAGGGCGCGGTTCAGGAGGAGGAAGAGGAGGGGTGGCATCAGCGGCGACCACGCTTTTGTCATAGTGAGATGTGGTGGGGACATGGGGGACAACAACGACCTGAACGAGCGACAAAGAACGAGCGAGAATGTACTGGGGAGAGCTGTTGATCGTATACAGGATCCGCAACGACAGATTTCGCGTTTCCATGTCGCATGCCTCAGCGTCGGACGGGATGAGGTTGCTCAACTCCACCGTGTTGCTGACTAATCATGTTGCAATTCACGCTTTGTCACGCCTGTGACATCTCGCGTCAAGGCGCGTCCTAAAACTGAAAAGTACCGTATATTTCACGTGTAGTATATTCTGGATCAATTATAACAACCTTACACCTCGAACGCGATCGCAATGGAAGCCCGCCTCTCAGCAGCGTCGGGTATACGAACAAGCGATCGAGAAAGCGACACTGGTCGATTGCTGATCAGGGATGCTCGGGGTGTGATCGTTGGCGCTGGCTCGGAAGACGCTGCTTGAGTGCTGACCGGAGAGCCAAGGGGTACGACTAACGACTGAGACTTGGTGGGGCAGTTGCAACCGGAAAGACAGACAGGTCGAGCTTCATGTACTTCATGGCTTTGCTCAGACGAGGTCGCTTGAGATGGTCGAGCAAGGCAAGGGAAAACAAAGGCGAAGAGAATCGGGATGGGGAACGGTGATGGAGATGAATCAATATCACGGGTCCAAATGTCAGAGTCGTAGGCCGGTGCAGTAATAATAGCAACGAGCAAGAGGCAAGCCGTATAGCTGAGATCTTTAAATAAAAGGTCAGACTCTTTTTGAGAAGAACAAAGCCATGAACTCTGACTGATCACGGTGTTTGCAACTATGAAGATCTGCAGGACAATGGGGGTGACCTTAGAGATGTGTTCCCGCTCCAAAGGGACACTGACGGCGATCAGTGCCAGGACTATGGACGCAAATAATTAGTCTTTGGCGAGAAAGAGTTTGGGGAAAGAAAAACAAACCCAACCCGAATGGTAGAAGCAGAAAAAGTCCAATCATCTCAGTAGCGACCGATTGAACTTGCTTCAGAAGTGGTTTTCGAAGAATTCTGAGAAATACATCAGTCGGCAACATGCAGTAATATGACCTTGTCCTTACGACCAAAGACATCTGAGTATACATGCACTCTGGACAAAAACAATCATCCAGAAAATCTTCCGATGATAGAAGTGAGGCAAGAGCTGGATCGAGAGCGCGATAGAGACAGTTGAGACTGCGATAATGAAACCTGGGGAAAGTATTGAGAAGCGCCAGTTAATTCCGAGAAAATCAATTCGTACCGAGCAGAATTCGACGAAATGTTCTAAATCTGAAGGACATCGAGGGAATTTATTTGATGCGAAAGGGAGCTTCCAAGGTCCCAGTCTCCAGAGTCAGGGGGGCTGCGAATAAACACACGGCGGGGCGGCTGACACGCTGTCGGCCTCCTGCATCTCTACTCTGAGACACTGCACCTGAGAAATGGATGACATATCAGGGGTTGGTCAACAGCACTTGATTTCAGAACGGAATATGATAGAACCAGAAATGCAGAACACAGTCAGTGAAAGACAGGCCCTCGCGAACGGCGTTGTTGTCGACGGCTTGACCATGGGAGCCTTGCCAAATAGAGCCAAGCTTTGCGGAAATTTCAACTTTTCAAGGTCAATCGTCATTCAAGTTCAAGTTGTTACATTACAAGCAGTGTTGGAAGCGCTCATGGCCTCAATAACAGCGTCGGCCACTGTAATTCACACTGGAAGTGTCCTAGGAAAACGAAAGGCGCGATACCAAGCGTCGTATGTTCTGCACCTGTCTTCCAGTCCTGAGCCATGGTGCACACAGTCCGATTCCGACTTCGATGATGCTGCCCAGAAGCCACC
Organism: Hypsizygus marmoreus; assembly: GCA_013433165.1. Lineage (NCBI taxonomy): Eukaryota > Fungi > Basidiomycota > Agaricomycetes > Agaricales > Lyophyllaceae > Hypsizygus > Hypsizygus marmoreus. The sequence goes on along the minus strand of CM024092.1, from coordinate 2,213,735 downwards.
CATGGGCCTACCAGTCCTTGTGAACGGTACATTGGTTCCTAATACAAAGAAGCGATACCAGTGCACCTATGATGGATGCATGAAATCCTACTCTAAACCCTCACGTCTTGAGGAGCACGAACGATCACACACTGGACAGGTGAGTGGAAACATATCTAATTCACATGTATATCTGACCAACTTCCAGCGCCCATTTGTCTGCGGAACCTGCAATAAATCATACTTGCGAGAAACACATCTTCAAGCACATGCACGTAGTCACCTTCCTGAATCAGCACGACCATTAGCTTGTCCTCGGGATAATTGTGGGAAGCGTTTTTGGACCACGCAACACCTACGCGTACATACAGATTGGCACAATGGTTCCAAGCCATTCCAGGTAGGTCGTACCTATATTGATGGTGCCTTGGTGGTTTTTACATTTCTCTAGTGCACTAAACCCGGCTGCGATGAATCGTTTTCCAAAAACCACCAGCTGAGGGCGCACGTATGTTCTGCGCACGCTGCACCTGGTACAAAACCCTATAGATGTGAACATGAAGGATGCACAAAGTCTTTCAATACAAATCAACATCTACACACCCATTCCAAAGTTCACGATGGCGAGTTTTGTGATTGCTATCCGACATCAGCTTCTTACCTTCAATATCTCACCAGAGCATCGCTATACCTGCGTCCATTTGGCGTGCCTTGCTGAATCGGCGAAGACCCCGACATATTATCCAACCTGGACAGCCCTTCAGCATCATATCCGTACTGCTCATCCGCCTCAGTGTTCTCACCCTTCCTGCAACGGTCGCACTTTCTCATCTCAGAAAGGCCTTCGCGCGCACCAAAAATTACATGAGCAGCGTGAATTAGAACAGGACATGGGTATCGGAATTGTGTCAGATGGCGAAGACGATGACGCTGGCCCTCCACGCAAGCGACGGAGGGGTGGTGAGATTGGACGGGATTGGAAGTGTGATGTAGATGGTTGTGACAAAGATTTCAAATCTGTGCGTATACTCATTAAGCACCAAATAGCCTTTGCTCATTTTCAATGCAGAAGAAGGCTTTGGCGACGCATGCCAATGTTACACATCTTGGAAGACGTGATCATGTGTGTCCTCATGATGGTTGTGGGCGTGCATATGGTTATAAACACCTATTACACCGACACCTCGCAAAGGCCCATGCTTCTGCAACATCGGCTCTACCATCATCTGACGAAGAAGGTGGTTCTAATGGCAAATCAAATGTCAGGCAAGCCGGCAAATCGAAACCCTCGACCCTCTTGGACATTGAAACAATGACTGGGAACTCCTATGCCAAACGTACTCGCGCCAAGGTTGCGAATGCTACTGCGCTGCTTTGTCCATATCCACACGTGGACGCCCTTGCATTTGTGACATCCGATGATTTAATTGCCACAGTGAAGGGTGATACGAGCACTGAAATGTGTCTGGACTCGCAACAACCTTGCGAGTATGCGTTCAGCCGGGCGTATGACCTTCGGCGACATTTGAAGGCCGTACACGGTCTTGATGCGGTCAAAGAGAGCGTAGATGACTGGGTGCGAGAGCGTAAGTCAGGGTGATCTCCACGAGGCGGAGTGTACTTTCACTGTCGCAATTCTCCACCTGAAAACTAGAGACTGGACGTTTCGAGCATTTCATTCGCACAATACACCTTCCCGGCGGCAATAAAAGGCTGTTTTTCTTACGAGTCGCGTGGTTTTTGTCAGGTATTGACCCCACGTTCTCCACGCCGTGATTATGGGGTATATTCGGTATTGCTAGAGCGGCGGAGATGTGGGTGATCGCGACCATACTCAGTGGGTTGGGGTAAAATCATCTTTGCTTGACGAAGAAAAAACTTAATTATGACATGCGTAGATCATTGCCAGAGTGCGGATATGACAGTCCCATATCATATGTGATGTGAACAGGGCTTGCATGGATAGATTCCCAGAATATCGACCTACGGCTAGCACATAAGGCAACTTGCAACTCAAAACGTTATCAACTTCGAGATGGATAAGATTTGTGGTCAAATGGCAAAACAGGCATCGCTCAACCATACGCCCCGACCTTCGGGTGCGAAGCTTATTTTCATAACGACAAATGATCCCCCGGTATCCATAGGTATCAGGTGGGCCAATGGTAGGCATGCCATTCCTCGATCGCCTCAAGCAGACATAACATGGGCGCTTCGACTCTTCCCTTCCTGCAACTGCAGAGGGACGTGGTGCTACCTATTTACGGGCTGGGTGCGCAGCCATGGGCAGTCGGAAGTCAATGAAGGAGTACACTGGTCAACGATACTTTCACTTTAACAGCTCGTAAGTTGACTCCATGCCGTGGTCATGAGTTCGATCAGGTTCGATCTTCCATGTGCAATCCATGTGCGCGTGGAGATTCGCGCAGTTCTGTGTGCTTAAGACTTTCCTACACCGCGAACATCGCTGATCGGGGGCCTTAGGACCACCTTTCGTGCTAAACGACCAAATAGGAGCCATTTTCTATGGACTTCCCTGCAAACTTCGACATATAAAGGCAGCCTCGATGCTCGACAAACCTTCAGTTTCTTGTGTTGTTTTAAAACCTCAAGATGCGCTGGTTTCTGGTTTCTGCCGTTCTCCTCTCTATCACATCCGCGCGTGTCTTCGCCCAGTCGAGCACTGCGGATGCTTACCTCGCTGCTGAATCTCCTATCGCAAAGGCAGGGTTACTTGCCAACATCGGCGCCTCTGGTTCGAAGTCTCAAGGCGCCAAACCTGGCATCGTCATCGCGTCGCCTTCGAATAGCAACCCCGATTACCTGTTCACATGGACTCGTGACTCTGCCCTTGTCTTCCAGGCCATCATTGACCAGTATGCTCCTCGAATGAGGCTTGTTTTAATGCTGGAGCTGACATGAATGGTTAGGTTCACGCTTGGACTGGACATTACTTTGAGGCCTCAGATCGACAACTATGTCGCGTCCCAAAAAGTTATTCAACAAGTCTCGAATCCGTCGGGGACTATCAGCTCTGGCGGTCTCGGAGAGCCTAAATTCAACGTTGACGAAACAGCGTTCACAGGAGCCTGGGGGTGAGCATACTCTTAACTGGATACTTGTATCAATAACGTCACACTGACTTCTTAACATAGTCGTCCGCAGCGAGGTAGGCACGTTGTGTCGACGCTTCCGCCTAATCCGACATTCTAAATCGCATTTCAGATGGACCCGCTCTTCGAGCGAACGCGTTGATTACGTGGGCGAATTTTCTGCTGACGCAGAGCAATTCCTCCTACGTTACCGGCACCCTGTGGCCTATCATCAAGCTCGACTTGGACTATGTTGCTTCAAACTGGAATCAAACTGGGTAAGTTATTATTGATTTCTGCATACACATATGTACTGCTTTTCTAACCGTCTCGGTTCAGGTTTGACCTGTGGGAGGAAGTCAGTTCCTCGTCTTTCTTTACCACCGCCGTCCAGCATCGTGCACTTCGCCAGGGTGCGGCGCTCGCCACTGCGATTGGCCAGACCTCCGTTGTTTCCGGATATACTACACAGGCGGCTAATGTCTTGTGCTTCCTCCAAGTATGAGTTTTGTAGGATGCTTTGTACCGAAACTCACGATCAAGTTCGTAGTCCTACTGGAACTCGGCTGGTTTCATGACAGCCAATACCGGCGGCGGTCGTTCTGGAAAGGATGCCAATACGGTTCTCACCAGCATCCACACCTTTGACGCTGACTCGGGATGCGACGCTGTCACTTTCCAACCCTGCTCAGACAAGGCCTTGGCCAATCTCCTCACCTACGTCAACGCCTTTCGCATCTACGCCATCAACTCGGGCATCGCTGCGAACCAAGGCCTCGCCACTGGAAGGTATCCAGAGGATAGTTATCAAGGTGGAAATGTTCGTGGCTTATTTTTCTCCACATGAACCCTAACCCTGACTCTATCCCGCCAGCCTTGGTACCTAACCACCCTTGCCGTCGCCGAGCAACTCTACGACACCCTGATCGTCTGGAGGAAAGAAGGCACCCTGAGCGTCACGTCCGTCTCTCAGCCATTCTTCGCAAACCTTGTACCTGGTATCGCCGTCGGGACATACGCATCGTCGACCGCTACTTTCACCGCAATCACCACCGCTGTCAAGGAATACGCGGACAGCTTCGTTGCCGTCGTTGCGAAGTACACGCCCTCTGGTGGCGGGCTGGCGGAACAGTATAGTCGCAGCAACGGATCGCCCACGAGTGCGGTCGATCTTACCTGGAGTTACGCGGCTCTCCTGACTGCCTTTGGCGCTCGGAATGGCGTTGTCCCCGCAAGCTGGGGTGCAAAGGGATTGACGGTACCCGCCACTTGTCAGAGAAGTGGTGGTGGTGGCGGCAGCGGGACTCTCACAGCGTCCTTTAATGTCCAGGCTACTACTGTGTTCGGAGGCAGGTATTTTTGTTAGACCGAAAGCGCATTGCTAACATTCAGTGCAGAAAACATCTACCTGACTGGTTCCGTTGATGCGTTGGTGAACTGGTCTCCTGATAATGCTTTGCTTCTGTCCGCCGACTCTTACCCTATCTGGAGAAGTGAGCGTTGCGACTTCGTTTGAATAATTGTAACCTCATGTTTCTATCCCCAGTCACCGTCAACCTCCCGGCCAGCACATCGATCCAATACAAATATATTCGCAAATTCAATGGCGCGGTCACCTGGGAGTCCGACCCCAATAGGCAATTTACAACACCGTCATCGGGAACTTTCACACTGAACGATTCATGGAGGTAAACCATTCAAAACATAAATCTCTCGCCAGCCGCCAGAAAGCTAAACAGTACTTCGAATTGCGTCGTTTACATTGTCCCAATGACAGTTATTCTACAGTGATCCTATAAATTGCTTTGCAGTCCGTACTTGCTTAGTCTATACCAACACTCTTACATCGCAGTCTTCATTCCAATTCCGCCATCTGTTTCAGCAGAATCTTATTGGCCTTGAGTTGTGCCTGATTTCGTTCCACTTCGTCTTGGACACGTTCTATGGATTTGAAGTATTTCACTGTTTTGACGCGAAGTTCTGCACAAACCCAAAGTGAGAGACTGATGAAATTCAACAAAACTGAGGAACCAAATACCAGAAGTGGCATCTTCATCAACCACAATGAGAGCCCAAGGATGAAGTTGAAGCGCAGAGAATGTCCACTGGTGTTGTCATGTGTGAGTTAGAGAGGAAGCGATGAATGTTTGAGTCTCTCACCAGATGGTTGACTCCTCCCTCTACACGAAAGTCAATCGAGGGAATTACTGACACAATTAACAACGTACCAATTCCCTTACTCAACGCCAATGCCTTCCTGAGGCCTGTCACTGCAATGATGACCTCCCTACTGTCTAAAATAGTGGCGACGCCGACAGTCAAAGCCATGCGTGGAACAGCAGACACGTCATCCTTGAAGAATCGAGCATTAGCAAGAATGGTGTCATAGGCCAGAGTCTTAATTCGTGTCCTTGATGCAAGCGACGAGCCTGCGAGACCGAGATACATGATCGGGAGAGAATCAGGGTGCAGGCATAGCCTCACATACCAGGCTCCTGTAAACCAGATAGATCGTTCATCTGAGGATATTGGGTGCATTCGCAAGATATGACGTACGTTGAAAGCAATATGACCGTCTTCGCCAATGCCGCCCAGGAAGAGGTCTATTCCACCATAGGCCTTGATACGCTCCTCGTAAGAATTGCACTCTTCCACCAAGTCCTCCACGGTACCGTCGAGAATGTTGACTTGTGAAGGTGGAATATCGACTGGATTCAATGTGAGCATAAAAAGCCGGCGTCAACTTGGGCTCACTCACTGTGCGAGAAGAATTCGCGGAACATAAATGTGTGGTATGATTCGGGGTGTTCTCGAGGGATGCCCACATATTCGTCCATGTTGAAAGTCACGACATGCTTGAAACTGGAGAGCGATTCAATTCGAGATCGAGATACTATCAACCCAAGCTAAAACAACATACGTTAGCTTCTCGGCCTTCACTAACTTGATGAGAGCCTTGTAGGTCGGTATGGGGGAAGAGCCAGTGGGTAGACCAAGGACAAATGGTTTGTCTGCCGTTGGCACAAAGTCATTTATCCCTAGATGATTCTGGTATCAGATAAGGTCAAGACAAAGAACAATCGGTTCCATACCGTTTTGCGATGTAGTTTGCGATATAGTCGCCAACCGCAGCAGGGTCTTCACGGACTATCAAGCCTATAGACCGGTGAGTCTGGTTCTCGGATGATCCTTCAATGGAACCTACGCATGTCTTGTTTAGAGGGAGAGAGAAAGGTTGTTGTGGCGCTCTCGAAAGTCTGAATTTAACCGGAATATAATGCAGCCATATGGTCTCGGATGACCGGCCAGGAGCCCTAAGCCGAAACCTGACTATGACTATGATTATTGGAGGCGGATGTGTTGTGAGACTGGTTGAACGGCGAGAATCCGGATCACCGTTGCGGCTGGGTCACTACAAGTGTACTCGAGAGGACGTGTCTTTCGAACAAACGTGCTCTCCTGCTTCCATGGTGGCCGAGCCACCCTACTTTGGTCCTCCTCCAGCATGCTCTATCTCCGTGCTATAGTGCTCGGACGTGATCGTGCAATATGGAGATGCCGAGAGCACATGAACAACGCCGAAGGAAGACGACATACAGCAACTTCGCACAAGGCGACCATGTCATCGGACCCCGGCCGTACGTGTGCTCAACCATCTTCTGCTCATCCCCTCTAGGTTTCTTATCCATTGCTAGCTACAGAATGGCCTTACCCAATATATGCCTCGGAACGAATTCGCGATCGAAAGTCCACCTTTCTCGCCCATGCTTCTGAGCTTCCGAACGCTGGCGTGTTTCCCGCTTTTCTAGAGCACTTGACTGGTCTCCCGAGCCTCAAGCGTGCCACACAACTGCATGTACGCCTATCGAACTACCGAGGGTTCAAATGTCGTCACGGGACAACAGGACGGTGGCGAAAGTGGAAGTGGGGACCGGCCTCGCACGCCTTCTTGAGTTATCACAATGCGACAACGTCGTTCGTCGTCGTTTCACGGTGGTACGGCGGCGTCAAGCTTGGGTCGGATCGGTGGAAAAGGATATCAGGAGTAGCCAAAGACGCCTTGGAAAAAGGCGGGTTTCCGAAGAAACAGGACGATCGCAATACTGGTACCAAACGTAAAAAGAAATGAAAGCTACAGTATGTGCTCAAAATCTAAAGAGCCTGAGGTTGACGCAACACCGTCGTTTCCTTTACCAAGTGTAGTAACCCGGTCAGCAACACATCTTGCATAGCCTTTCCGTATGATGCGGATGGCGGAAATAAGAGGCAGTCCGCTGCTCGACGTCGGTTTCTTGCACTGGCAGGACGATTGTTGGCTGCTATAACTTCAGCGATAGGCGCTACCGGGAGCCCTTGAGGAAAGTTAATGATCCCGTAGTGAGGTAGAAGGCTCTGCATGAGGTAGTTCTGCATGTAGACTAAACACCAATGTTAGGAAGACGCAAAGCAGAGAAGGTTGAAGAACCTTGGGCATTGTAGTACAAGCTCCATGGATCAACGAGAGTGGTGGGACTTGTAAAATCTTCCACCAAGGATAGAGCTGTTGACTTCGATGATCCATCGCCAGAACAATGCGCTTGGCGGTACCAGCTACTATGCCATATCAGTATCTTCTGTCGAATGATGGGATGGGCTTCCAGGACATGCAAAGAGTGAAGGGTAGAAGGCAGAAAGGACGTTAGAGTGGCGTGAAGCGCGGCATTGACGATTCGAATCGCAAACGAGTCCCCGTCCTTGATGTACGCAGTTGAGGGATTGAGATACACGTTGTCGGCAAAGGTCCAGTTCCCGCTAAAGCTGGCATTCACATATGTCCAGGCGGGGGCTGGTAAAGGGCCTCTGTTCATGATAATCAGGTGTGCCTTCCTTGCGTGACCAAGCCAATACGCATTGCGAACCCTGACGCCGGTTTCTGGGTCGACCACTGGCTGTGTGTATGCTGCGTCATCCGCGCCATGTCCGGCATACAGGGTTGTAGAACGAACATATCGAAGAATAGATGAACCTGTGGCAAGCAGTGTCTCTTTCCGGGGAAACTTCTTGAAGCGTTCCTCACTTTCTGCGAAAGCGTCACTACCGGCTGACATCGATTTGCAGACATGATGAAAGGTGCAAAACTCTGGGCCTAAGCAGTGTATCGACCTATTTTCGTGACCTTCGAGCGCCTTGAGCCACAGAGAGTGAAGGTGAAAAGTCGTTTCGGGGCCAACAAGGAGGACCTGTTTGGCTACGAGAGAGGAGCAAAGCTTAGCAATGGCGTTATTCCCGGTAAGAAGGGTAGAAGAGCATGATGGCTTGAATGTGTAGGCTTGATACTTTCGTTTGGTGAATCGCAGGAGGGTTGGCTTAGTATCTAAAGCCCATACACCACGTATCAAACAGTCGAGAGAGTTCTGCAAGGTCATTATCGTGCCTGGGGATGCATCATGTTCCCTTGGGTGGATCTGAGATGATGCTTTCAAAGATGCTCGGCGGGTGACAACGTGATCCATAATAACTTCGTCGAGGACTGTGTTTATGGAGCGATGGAGTAGAGAGCGCTTCCGACCATCTGAGTATCTCATATACGAGACGTAAAACAGGACCATCCAGGATATTGTGATGAATCTGAGCAGAACGCGTCGACGCCTCATGATGGTTACAACAGAAAAGTGCGTCGACACGTATCACGTGGTGAGAAATTTCCGATTACATGTGATTTTCTTGAGTTAGGAGCCTCTCCTTGAATAACTTTTCCAACTTACCACCAAGGCTGTAATCCCAGGCTGCAAAGTGCTGGACGTGACATGCCTCGAGTCCCTCTGCTTGGAAGACTTCACACTCGCGAATACACGGCTCTCGTTTTTGGCTTTGCATTCATTGCATTCGAAGCACTCCTGCGCCTCGTAATTTTTTTTCTCCCGACACCGATCATCCACTGGTTCTATAGGCAATCTCGTTCACTGTTTAATCGCCTAAATGGCCAACCTCCCCGACCCCACACACATGCACCCAAGTCTGAGCAAAGGAAAGCTTCAGACCGAGTCCTCAGTGCCAGGGACTTCTTTGACCTGTGTCACATTTTTGCCTATATACCTGAAGAACACGTCGTCATGACCAAGGACGGATATTTGCTCGGGCTTCATCGGTTACCTGCAAAGAAGGGAGAGCATAAGATGAACCCAGGTACCAGTACCGGAAAGCCTGTCGTGTACCTCCACCACGGTCTTCTCATGAATAGCGAGATCTGGGTTTGTCTGACAGACGCAGAGCGGTCTCTTCCTTTCACGCTGGTGGAGCAAGGATACGACGTTTGGTTAGGGAACAACAGGTAATCACGTCATTTATGTCCACTTCACCCTTCGTAAACCATATTTGGCAGGGGTAACAAGTATTCCAAGAAGTCGATCCACAGTGGGCCCAATTCCTCCAAGTTCTGGGACTTCAGGTAGACAAAACTTACATCTATATGATATCCACGCTCATATTATTAAATGCATTCCAGCATCGACGACTTCGCATGGCATGATATTCCCGATTCGATAAACTATATCTTGGAGACGACAAATTCTTCTAAATTGAGCTACATTGGTTTTAGTCAAGGCACGGCTCAAGCTTTCGCAGCTCTCAGTATCCATCCTCAGCTCAATGAGAAGGTCGATGTATTCATCGCCCTTGCTCCAGCTCTGAGCCCGGCGGGATTGGCGGCTCCAATCGTGGACGGTTTAATGAAGGCGTCGTGAGTGCTACTCCGTTTATCGTAATAACCAGTCCATTGAGAGTTGTAATCCCAGCCCGACGCTCATGTTTCTCTTTTTCGGTCGAAAATCTATTCTATCCTCGGCCACAATGTGGCAATCAATATTATACCCACCAATATTCGCAAGACTTATCGATACATCCCTTGGATTCCTGTTCAACTGGCATGGTCACAATATACCAATGCACCAAAAGATTGCCGCCTATGCCCATCTCTACTCTTTCGCTTCTGTGAAATCCATCGTTCACTGGTTCCAGATAATGCGGAATGGCGCGTTCCAGATGTACGATGACGATGTCATGTCGCCGGTCATTCGCACTTCAGTCAGTTCCTATCGTCCAGCACGGTTCCCGACGCGCAACATCGTAACGCCCATTGTCCTCATGTATGGTGATAGTGATAGCCTAGTGGACATTGAGGTCATGTTGAAGCAACTCCCTCGCCACACTATCGCCAAAAGGTTACATGGCTACGAGCACTTGGACATATTGTGGGGGAAAGACGTGCACAGAGATGTGATTCCCTATGCGCTGGAAACACTACAGCGATACCGCGATAGTACAGAGTTGCTGGTTCCGACTCCCGTTAGTCTGTTGAGCAGCAAGGAGGATTCGAGTGCATCGTCGTCGGATGACGGCTCCTCAGCGTTGTAGCTGTACTACGTTGGTATTTGACAATTGTGTCTAATTTATATTTTTTTATCAAATATAGTTGGACGCATAGCGCAGGTGCTTGGCGGGTGCTTATGAATTATGCACTGCCTCCCCGAGTCCAATGCCTGTCGTTCAAGAGCGCCTATGTTTCTAAATGAGATAGTACCATCATGTTCCTGGGACAACCAGCTGAAGAAAGTCAGTTGCTTTCACTCAGCACAGAACTATTGCTTTTGATCTGTGAACTTCTCGACCTCAGTACCCTCCTCATCTTGGCGAAGGCATCAAGGCGTTTTCATTACTTGGCGCTACCCGTTTATCTCGCTCGCCATGGCCTCCCTAATTCGGAACCCAGGAGCCTTGCACTTCGTAGTCGTGCTGAGATACTCGCTCTTCCTGGGTTAACATTGTCGCTTTCCATCACATCGCTGGATCATCTCTTGTTTGACCTGGACGGTGTAGAGGATCGGTTCGCCTGGGCGGTGCACCATCTTCTCCTCTTTGTTCACAAGCTGACTGAGGTGAGAGTCGTCACCCTTCGCCTTGGAAACTTCATGGATTATCGTTGGGTGGATGGATTCGGCACGGTCAACGCTAACCCCCGCAGAGGCGACTCGGACCTCACTCGCCTCCTAACTACAATCCTCGAAAGGAAATGCACATCCCTCACTGTGATTCACGGACATTTCCTTGCTTCCGTCCTCGCCTCCATTCCTGCGAAGGCAGCCACAGCCACGAAGCGCCCAGATCCTGGGTCATCGACATCTCCTTTAACGAACTTACTGAAGTGTTCACTGCACATCACTCATCGCAGGGATACAACAAAGCGCGTTCTATATCGCAATCACCTCCACACATTTGGTGTTCATGCTAGTATCCTTTTCACGCAGCCTTTCTATAATTGGACCATAGAGACTCTGAACACGTCCAATATTACCTCCCTCTCCCTCCGCCTTTCTGGTATGACCTCCCGAGCTCTGGGAGTCACACTGTCAAACCTCACGATCCCATCTCTGGTCACCTTTGCAGCAGAGACGGTAGCTATTTCATTCACGGACTTGCACCAATTCCTGCTGCGGCATCCTTCTATCTGTCACCTCCACCTTCATCCACATTTGAACTATCATCGCTCAACGAAACTCCCCAGGCGTGCCAAGAAGAAATTTCTTCCCCAATTGACCTCCGTGAGTGGCAGCGCAAGGAATATCAAAGTTCTGCTTGGCCAGGTTCCACCATCTGGTCTGGCTCAGCTTCAATCAATCACACTTTCTCTTCCTGCACACCAGCGTGTCTTCCAAAGCAATGACTTCGAGGACCTCAACAAGGGGATCGGAGAGGTATTGCGGAGTATCACCCCCAGGGAACTTGTAGTGAGGTTTTCACTCCCTTTCGATAAATCGAGAGAGGAGCGATTGGAAGTTGGAGAGAACGTCGCGTCATCGTTTCGCAGTGTAGAAGCTTTGACATTTTGCACAGATGGGCATTTTGCGTTTGTGAGGTGGATATTGCCCATCCTTCCTATGTGGTTGACAACATTTACCTCTTTGAGGCATTTGACGTTAACAGATGACTGTGCTCCTTCTGAGCCTCTCACACACACGGACTTCCTCCGTTCCGTCACGGAGAGATGTCCAAAACTGGAGATTATTACTCTCGGTGCCAAAGAGCATAGACTCTTAAAATCATGAATTCCTGGAGGCCGGGAAGAAATGTAGGGGTATACCGTGGTAGCTCGCCAGTAAATCGGGTCATGACCTGACATCAATCTCCTGAAGCTTCTGTGCTTTACGAGCCTTCTTTTCAGCACGTAGGCGTCTCCGCTCCTCCTTCGATTCATTCTTTCCCACCTCCTCCGTCGTTTCGACATCCATATCGCGTTTCTCCTTTCTCTTCTCCTTGTCACATTTTTGCTCCGCATCATCATTTCCGTCCTGCGATTCCTTCTTCCGCCGTTTCTTTTCAGGTTTCGTCGCAGGTTCTGGAGTTTTCTCGGGTGTGGGCTCAGATGAGGTGGACAGAGAAAATGTGGTGGAAAGGAACGTGGATGACAACAACGACGAAAACTTGGAGATTCCTATCCTTTGACTCTCCAGGTCTAGGCTTTCCTGTTTTGTTTCTAGTAGTAAACGAGATGATCCCAGTCCGCCTCTCGGGGTATTATTCCAGCTGTCTTCGGGTAGCTCAGATTGAGGCGTCAGAGGTGTAGCGGTTCCAGATTTTGAAGATTTGCGAGTAGCTTTTCTTTAAAGTAGTCGGCTACGCTTTTGGTAGAGGTCGTAAGTTTCTCGAGTGTGACAGTCCCATCTTCTTCCAAGGATGTGAGTTTTCCTAGAGGGGTCCCCAACCCTGATGTCGAGGCAGAAGATGTTGGTGTCGGGGCGATTCCGAGGATTTCTGCGATTGCAGCCGATGATTTCGACGCCATAGATTTGGATGCAATGGCCCTCGCGCGGTGCCTGCGGGACACTTGAGTACGGAAGAAAGACCATCTCAAAGGCTACTTACGCTCTGTGCCGCGGAATGTATGGTTTGGGTGGTTCCGATGGAGCTTCTTTGACCTCTGGAGTTTCCTGTGTGTTCTCCGTCGGTTCTACACTGGCCTGGTCCGACTTTCTGCCTCTTTACTCTTCTTTCTTTTTTCTTCGCCTTCTCTTCACTCACTCCCCCACGTCCTTTGTCCTTTTCCGCTTCTTCTCTTTCTCTTCACCACCATCACCTCTCTTTGCCTCCAGCTCGATATCTTCCTCCTCTGCTGCATTCGCCGTGGGTATTGACTCCGCTGCTGCTGCTTCATTGAGTCGCTTCAGGAGGTTTTCAAAATCCTTGTTTTGCTTCCATGCGATGCCGTCTGGATCCTTCTGGTGCGCAGCCCCGATCCCAAGCATATCAAGCTTGTGGGACACCTTGACATGAGAGGTGCGCCCATCGCCATCGACTCCAAGACCTTTCGAAGCGTCCCATCCAAACTTTGAGAGATAGTTGGTCCCGAACTTAGCCGCATCTAGGATAAATTGTCAAGAGATATCGAAAACTGGATTTGCAAAACGAACCATCTGCCCAGGTTAGGTTCCGTGGGTCCGCTGGGATACGCTGTTTTATTTTTCTGCCAGAAAGGCCCATGATGTGGATGAATGAGCGTTATAGTGGCATTCAAGTTCTGCTCAAAGATTTTGAATTGGCTGAGTCAGCCGACCGATCATTCCATTTCAGTGATACAATCGTGGTACAGAAGGGTACAGATGAGGCGTTTAAAAGACATAGGATGTTGTAATAGTATGAGCAGAGGGAACGAAATTGTGTGTATCCATGAGACAATAGCAGAGGGCTGGGAATAACTTAATAAGAATAGCGAGTGCAAGGATATCCAAAACGTGAGGAGAGATGATGCGAGCAGGAAATAACTGGATTGGACTTTACAGGTCCACACACCAAATTTCCAACTTTCCTTCAGGTTTGCCTTTGGAGCTCTCGCGGGCAGTTTCTATAGCAAGCTCGAAATCGGACTCGTCTTGTAGCGTGACCTTGCCGCCGTCCTCGTCCTTGAATTTAAGACCAAGCCCGTTGATCCCCTTCCCGAACTTGGACGTCACCTTGTCCATGAACTCCTCGAAGGGCATATCTGGGCCCAGCGTCATGCCACGGACATCATCCTGATAATGGAGCTAAGATTGTCATTGTTATCAGAATCTGCTGGCAAGGGACATAGACGTATGGCAAAATCTTACTTTAACACGTATCTTTATCAACTCGAACGGAGCATCTTCATAGTCTCCGCTCGCATAACCCTCCTCCTCCTCTTCGTATGTACTCTGGATGCGCGTGCTCCCGGTAGGACGTCTAGTGAGTTTCCTGCGGAGTGTACCGCCACCAAAGGAACTCGGTGCGTAGTTGCTTGCAGGAGCACTTCGGGAACCTGAACGAGTGGGAGCATAAGGATTTGGGTTGGCATTTCTAGCCCACGCCGCGACGCGATCGGGTGGGGCGGCGGGTGCTCCGCGACTGCGTATGGGTGGTACCGGAGGTTGATTTGCATCGCCATACGAATCGAGATAGTCGTCATAGAAGTCCGTAAGTCGGTTGGGAGGCTCTGCTGGTAAAATTAGAACACCAGTTACATAACCGTGCAGGAGAAGGCAAACCTTTGGCCGGGGGTGCAGGAGGTGCGGAAGAAATAGATGACGGGCTTGCACCTGGTCGTCTTACACTCAATCCTCGGACTGGACCGCCGATCGGAGCTGGCTTCACGTTGATTGTCGTGTTGCTTCGGACGGGTGTCGTACCAACGGGGGTAGGTGCTAACGGGGATCTTGGTGATTGACCTTGCCCTGAGGTGAGTTCACGAGCATTGGTAGGTACATTGAGAGTAGTTCTTGAACGTTCAAGTGCCGGAGGACGTGTGGAATCGTCAGTTCCTGCAACGTTGTGTTTGAGGGCTTACTCTGAGGATGTAAAATGGGACTCACTGGAAGGTGAAGGTGCAGGAGCTGTCGCACTCCTGCTAAGGTTTTGAGCTACGGCCGTATCGAAGTCCGGGCGCTCAATATAAACACCGCTGGGTGATATCCCTTGCTTAAGGCGCGTGACGCCTGTGAATTCTGTGAAGGCATCTCCGGGGTCACTCGCAGCAACCAATTTCTGTAATATACTATGAGTTTGGCGATCAGTAACTACAATCTTCAAGACGTACAGCTTTGCCCATGTAATCCTTTGTAACTGAATTCTTTAGTTTCTTCTCCGATGGTCGATAGAGGACTCCAACAGGCTGCAAGGGTGGTTGGTTGGTTGATAACAGGTCAAAGAAAACAGGCAGTACGCACGATACTGAAAACGGTGTAGCCTTCCCCTCTATCCTTGATCGCGTCGTCAATAACGTTATGCTCGTCAGTTGCTTTATCTCTTCTCGCGTCTTCCATGTCTGCCAATCCCTCTTGCACGCGGCCAAGGTAGACCTGCGACAGGCCTTTATTGAAGAGGACTTCGGCAGAATATAGGCGGAACTTGAGTCCGAGTTGTTCATAATTTCTGGGTGATTAAGTGCTGGTTAATCACAGGAAGAGCGGCTACTCGACAGTCGGGTACGTACATATCTTGATTGCCCCTCAAGTACAAAAAGGCTTCTTCGAAGTCTTTGTACGCCAGCTCATACCTAGTGAGCAGAAAGTTTGACACCCCACACTGGAAGTATCTGATAAAGAGGTCGAAAAGATGATCGAGATATGGACTGGGTGGCTTGGGACTTACGCAACTGCGAGATACTGGTCCAAGTTGGTGGCTTCGATGAAACGTTCGACGGCAGCTTCGTGCTCTCCGAGGGTTGCATAGATAAGGCCCATATTGGTCAAGATCTTGGACGAATCTGCTATACGCTGTTGAAGTCATTAGTGGCATGTTCGAGAACAGGGTCGTAGCCTCGCACAGAGAAGAGATCTAGCGACTTCTCAAAATCTTCGTCGTCGTATGCTTTGAGAGCAGCTGCCCATGTTTCGAGTTCGGCTTTGAGAGACATTGGCCAGCCAGAAGACGTCCGAGTGCAAATGAGTGGGATAGAAAAGTCTAGAAAATGAAAGCGCAAAAGTACAGAAAAAAGGAGAGAAGAGAAGAACGAGACGCAGTCTCCGAAAAATTAATCGCGAGAGAAGAGATAAGTACAGGGCTGGGTGGATATATAACCCGGGAATGTACAGGCCTTCACGACAGGTCTTGTCTTGATCTGTAACTGTTGTTGTTATGACCCCTTTTGGCACGCGTCAACAACTCCATCCCGGCCAGCGTGTCTTTCTCTAAACAACGCGCTCATTGCCCCTCGTTCCCATCCAGGTCTATCTAGAAGGCGCTGGAGCATCCTAGATTACGTCCGTCTCGACAACCGTATCCATCCTTTCGGATACCGAAATGATCATCATCGCATTGATGCGTTGATTACGACTGCTTGTCTTCTCAGTAACATCATCCTCGACAATGTATGCTACAAAAGATGACATTCACGCTGCACTGTCAACAACCAAAGGAGACCTGTCAAGTTGCCCTCTGTTTCGCTCCTCAACTCACTTTGACACCATTCATTTGACACCATCGATCGGCCAACACAATTGCTGTTCCGTCGCCAGCTTTATCTTGATGGCCTATAAGTATAGAGGAAGCAGCGACCATGATGGAGAACTCGGGTTTACAAACGGCGGAGTAGCGCAGCATTGGTGCACCTGCGGAACCACAGTTGCCGCCAACACAACAACGATAGGTCTACCGAGGCGTATCTTTACGAGCGTCCTTAGCTATTCTGTAGCGGAGGTAGATATCACCGTAGTAAACATAGTAAACAACGGCGCATCGGATCTGTTCAGTTTTACGCCGTTGTTGGACGGTGACAGTGGCAGTACTGTCCAGTATCCATGCTAAATTTTAAAGGTCGTTTCACATTTCCCATGGAGGTGCCTTTGCATACCCAATCAGCAGGTGCCGAACCGCCTATCTTCAGTGAGAGCCAAGAATAGTAAGATATGAGTGCGGTATAAATTACATGTCCATGCAAATGCCTTCTAATAGCCTGTAGGTCTCGCGTACGACTTCGACGTATCATACGCGCGGATGATCTTGGCTTGATCCTGTTTACCAGCATTTTCCGTCTGACTGAAAGCAAATCCACGATTACGCCGCATACGCTGAGTAGCCCGGACCTTCTTGATGGCTTTTTGGAATCTGGGGTAAAATTGAAATCATTCTGCCCGACAACGAAGCTATTAAAATGCACTAACTGTTCTTGGCGTGGCCGGTAATCGGGGATGTTATACTTCTGGAGCTCCTGGGCAATATGATAAGAAAAGGGGCGATACGTTCTCCGGTAGCTATGAGACAATTGTTATAAGTTCGCGAAAAAGGCGAAAACGGCAAGAAGACGCACTATTTCCAGGCGAAGTCGCGCGCAAGGCAGAATATAGGGACGAGAAGGAGGACAAAGTAAAACACTCCATTCGTCCAAAGACGTGGAACAATTCCAGCGTACTCAGTCGAGAAGCCGATGGCAGGTGCCACCACAGCGTAGAGGGGCAAAAAAAGCATTGTGAAAACGAAGGATCCAGGGATGGCTAGAATTTGGGGCAGTTAGATCGATAATCACATTGAACATAGGAAATGACAAACCAGCAACGGTATACTTGGTCCACAAGTCTGATATTAGAGCTGCTTTTCCCAGAACGGTAAGAAGTACAGCAAGGTACAGGGTAGTTCCCCAGAACCAATGACCAGTGTCCAGACCGGAACTTTGCTTCAGGTCTCCCCAGAACAGAACGACGGAGAAGCCGTACAGGACCTGCGCAGGAACAGTGTCAGTGCTCAACAATATAAAAATGTACATCCTATACGTACAAGACTGTGGTACAAAGCATTAGCAACCCAGAGCCAGAACGCGGTTTTCGTAAAGAATTCGTTTCTCTGACCCAATATGTACAGTTGTGGATATCGGTCCAGTATCCTGGCGGACACAAACTGATCGAAGACACCGATGACAAGGGGAGGAAGGACAGTGAAGACAACATTGTACAGCGACAGAGTCCACGACTCGTACGCTATTTGGCCAGAGAAATTGTTGAAGAACGAGTACTATATTTGAACCAATAAATACCGTGGAAGGTTGCAAAAATTTCGGACTGACCCAGAATTGTGTCATGTATAAAACAATATTTTTGTAGAAGGAATCTAGACAAAAAAAATCAATACATGTCAAAAAATAATAAGCCAAAACCATACAAAGGATCAACGTTGCTAGCCGTCTATAACTCCAGGCACCATGCACAAGTAAAAGCTTCTTCAAGTAGCGGAATTGGGATATTGCGACATCGGCAGAACGAGCAGCTTGGAGACCCTGCGGAGAGCTTGTCAATTTCAACAGTTGAATCTTTGCGTGGGGGAGCGCCGGACCTCGACACCGGATATACCAACGCCAACGTGAGCAGCCTGGATCATGCTGACATCGTTGGCACCATCACCAATTGCAAGTAAGATCGCTTTCTGATTTTTCTTGACAAGCTTGACAACGAGCGCTTTTTGGAGCGGCGAGACTCGACCTAGATTGTAGAAACTTAAGCAGAGCTGCGTGAAATGGAAGAAAGTGCGCACAACAAATAACAGCTTTGCACATGATTGCAAGCTCCAGGAAAATCTTTGAAATGCTCTTCTCAAGCGCAAAGCCGAGACTTTTGCCATCTATTTCGTGAAGCATATCAGCATCCTGGATAAATTCAAACAATTGCGACAGTACCGATGATGAGTGCCAAATCCTCCAACTCGCCAGAACTCCGTTGGTTCTTGATAGCGCTGAGCCGTTTGCTTAGAAATTCTTCCGTCTCACGCGCGCTCTCCTCGTTGACAATGACCTTGACAATAATAGATTCGATAAGCTCGGCAGTTCACGTTCATGCGCGAGGCCACGAGGGAAAACGTACTAGGTTCATCGACTCCGAGATCAGTCGACATGACATGCCAATGTTAATGGCGGTCTCCTGCCGGTCACCTGTTAACACCCAAACCTAGTACAATGTCAGCATTATACCCTTCCGTAACGCGTAGGAATCTAACCTTGATGCCAGCCATCTGCAGGGTGTGAATTGTGTCTGGGACTCCATCCTGCAGCTTGTCTTCGATAGCTGTAGCTCCCAACAGGAAAAGGTCTTTCTCGATCAATTCCGCCGCCTGGTCAAGGGCGTCACCTCGTCCGTTGATAGTTGCAGCAGCTTGATTATAGATAGCTGACCATTGGCGATACTCTTCCTCAGAGATATCCCGATAAGCCAAGCATAGTGTCCGGAGACCATCCGTGGCGTAGCTCTGTTCCCGTAATGAGATCGACGTCATCACAAGAAAGCTGGGGGTACTCAAACCTCAAGATGGGAAAGGGTCTTGTCCGTGTAAGACTGGTTCTTGCATAACCGTTCCAAGATGACAGTGTCAGCACCCTTGGTGTATACCTTGACTTTCCCATTGGGCATTCGTACGACTGTAGACATCCGTTTGCGCGTAGAATTAAACTCGCATACGTTGAGAATCTCAAATTCCTGTGACTGTCCCTGGATGTTTACAAAGACCGATTTGGGTTTCCGGGTCTGGAAAAGGATCTCTCAATGGGTGTCCAAAGAGGAGGAGGAGAAATGCGTACGTGAAACTGATAGCCCAGAAGCTCCGCGCCTGCAACCAGAGCGGCCTCATCTGGACTGGACGCTTGAAATATAGTCTTCTCGTCCCGTTGCTCAGGAATGACAGTATGGCAGACTGCCAATAAGGTGAGAAATTCTCGCAGCACCTCCCTCTCCCGCTCGCTGGATGCATCTGCGCCTGAGCCTGAAGCCATCCGTATGAACGGATTAGCGTCATTATCGAGAAAAGACTTCATCTCTGCGAAAGTCCGCCATCCATCTCCTCCCTCTTCCGAGTCACGCTTCGTCTCATCCACGACATCTGCATAAGCCACTCCTGCGATAGAACAATAACGAAACTCCATCTCATTGCACGTTAGTGTTCCGGTCTTGTCGCTGAATACGTATTCGATCTGGCCGAGCTCCTCGACAAGTGATGATGTTCGACAGAGCGCTGGGGTGTCAGTGCGAGCGTAATACATATCGAGGTCCGAGTTGATCAGTTGCGCTTGTTGAAACTTCACTACTTCCATGGTGACGATCAGAGATATGGGAATCAAGTTGTTGTAGAGGATGATAAATGTCAGAATATCTGCGAAGACAGTATTCATGTTAATCAAGTAAAACGGCGGGTGAAAAACATCAACCTTCGATGAAGCCTTTCGCTGCAGAGCGGAACAAAGTCATTCAAGATGAACATAGCGAAAAATAATCAGACCGTACCTCGACCTGACAGTGAAGAAGTTTCAAAAAGATACCACTGCTGGGATGAGAAAAACCACGTTCTGATACTACTTCCGATGGTCGATCCTAAGGAAAGTGCCAGAAGGAGAATAAACAAAAACACGATTTGCACGTTCACTTGTCGTTCCACGGCGGTTCGCTTGATGGGGGCGGCACTGTCATTTTACTATTAGTTCTGTTCAGAGCCGCAAACATTTAGATACTTACGTCGCGTTCCGCATCAATTTCGTTTCATGACCAGTGAACACTGTAAGACCGTAAACCCATGGTGTATTCCGAATTTGTGCACCACGCAAGAGCATTTGGTCTGGACCTAGGGGCACCTGCTTCGGCATGCCTTCGCTTGTTATTAGATCTAGGGTTCCTTCATAGGTATACAAGGAATTATTTGGTTGTTCTGAGCGTAGCGAGCCGTGCAATGCAGTGACGAGAGAAGGTGCCGTAAGTGAAGCAGTGTGCGGCGAGGCTTGCTTGATTTTAAGGTTGGTTTCCCTGTTTTCTGTGAGATGATGTCCTTCAAGGAGAAGAGACACGTACC
The DNA here is from genome assembly GCA_013433165.1 of Hypsizygus marmoreus. Classification (NCBI taxonomy): domain Eukaryota; kingdom Fungi; phylum Basidiomycota; class Agaricomycetes; order Agaricales; family Lyophyllaceae; genus Hypsizygus; species Hypsizygus marmoreus. Next base: position 2,192,865 of record CM024092.1, on the reverse strand, counting down.
CGTCCAAGTTGGATGTCTCGATGTAACATAACCCCTCTGGTTCACTTGAACTGATAAGGAGCATGTCGGCCGGAATGAAATCATCACTCTCCAAACGGACTACTTCGCCGACTTCAATGTCCTTCCACTTCTTTGCTGAAAACGTTGATTGACTCGTCAGGACTTTTGCCTTGCGCGCATTCAGTTCTGAGTCTGATTGATGTCGTTTCTGAGGCATCATGAGGATATACTTGGTAGTAAATGTGCAGACTCAGACTCACTAGATCTTCCTGGACCTCTTTGAATGCAGAGGCCAAAAGAACTACCGCAAGCGGCGCAATAGTAGTATATTTATTGGTCGGAGAGACCCCAGGAATTTGTTGGATGCATGCCGTGAACAGAAAGAATAGGTTGGCATATTTCGAAAATTGTTCTGTTGACAGGGTATTAGCATCACAAAATGCGAACTTTAATGAAATACATACCTGCTAGGAATTTGGGTATAAATGTCGCAAGATTATACTTGCTCGTCGAAACGAAATTAGAGCAGAAATCGCCGTTTGCTGCTTGGTTGTTAAGAGCAATGATCCTTTCTCCCGCTAGCACCTTCTCCTTCTGCCATGGCCACTTCCATTTTCGTCTTCGATGAGTTGGAGACTTCGTGGCACTATGAGATGTAGAACTACTAGGGGGTTGAAAGTCGTCATCGTCAAAATTCCAACCCTGAGGAACGCCATCCCCCAAGCTCAGTTTCGAAGGTCCTGTACCAGCAGGTGGTGCCGCGGAACGAGCAAGAGGTAGCCCGCTCTCCTGAGATTGCATTGGCCCTGGTCTACCGAACGCTGAGTCTGGTATATTCTCGTCGTCATCATCGAAGAACGGGTCCATAGGCTGCGGAGATTGCTGGTCGGAGTAAGGTCCCATGGACGACGATGGGGGGTATCCATTATAATCGTTATTAGCAGGTTGGTAAGGTCTAGTCGCGGGATTTGCTTGCGAAACCAGTCGTCGAAAGTCGTCAGTCATGGTCGTCTGGAATGTCTGGAAACATGCCAAGAATATGCATGCTTGCAAGTTTGTGTGCCACAGCCATCCGATGCAAACATAGAAAGAAATCGGACTCCGGAGTTCGGCCTCAACACACATCGGAACGTTAACGAGCGTTAACAACTTAACGCTCCTGATACTCTGATAATGATAAAGCCCTCCCTAATGTACTGTACAGAGCATAGATCGCTACATAGTATCGATGTCCGAAGTGAATAAATTAAGCTCCATGGAAGTCGTGCTCTTTTGGCGTTTGATCATGAAGTCCATCTTACACCCCTCCCTCCGAGTCGTTCTAAACATGATTGCTTCCATCGTGAGGTTGACCTTTGATGCCAAAAGAATTTGCGCTATCGGAATATGGATAGATCACGTTCGGTTGTGAGAGCGGATATGTTTCCTCCGTGGGTGCAACCGAAGTGTATGGTGGGTTCGATTTCATTGCCATACTGGAATGCTGTGCCTTCTTTTGGATGAGCCTGTTCCCGTAAGCAGTGACGACATAGCACGCATCTAAAAAAGATCAGGTATGGATGAGAATATGCTCGCCACCCATGGATATAGATACTGACAGGCTTGAACAAGGATCGGGACAATTACAGAGGCAATCATCGCACCTTGCGGCACTCGTGCATAAGCCTCGCAAATATCGATAGTACCCAAATTCGCATCCTTAACGTTGCAGTCTTTCCCTGACGATCCTCTGTATCGATAGTATGATATGAGGGTGAAAACTGCGGTTCCGATTTGGAACCCTAGTGCGGCACCGAGAACCCACAGGTATGCCTTGATGCCTCCAAGTCTCTTCATGAGGGCACCGACAAAGCTTTTATAGCAAAATTAGAGGTCAGGCATCCATTGGGTGACCTCAACTCGAGGGACTCACCCTGTCAGACTGATAATCGCGACTGCAGTATATACAATTCCGGCTACAAGTAAGCTCGCCTTCATTTTTGATGTGAGTTCAGAGACTTGAATAAGAAAACTCAGGATCGGGTTGGGTAGCTGCATCCGGAGGGCAGACATACGATTGTGACTATCCGCGTAGTATAAAATCCACCACAAGAAGCCAGCCACTGCGCCCGTCACTACGAACTGGATAAACGAGATGACAAGCACGCCAAGGCGAAGGGAAGACAACACAAGAATTTTGCTCCCATAATTGTCAGGAAAGAAGGGAGAAGGGAGGAGTATGTGGGTGGTGGGAGGCGGAGAGGAGACGGATGGATCTGAAGAAGTCAAGCATATTTTATAATGCAAGGGAGGGACGTAGTTGGGACGTAGATGCGGACGAGGCCGCAGGGAAGTGTTGCCAAGCGGGGCAATGCACCGCTGGAAAGGGCATGTCGGTGGCAGTGCTACTGTATGATGATCGCGGAGCCTGGTGATCGCGGACTCGTTGGAATTTCCAAGACCACCGATCAACATGGTGACACTGAACATGCGACCTGATTTCGCTCTAATTTCTGCTCTGGTAGAGCCAGCGAGTTTGAATACTTGCATATTTCTATCTGATCTATCTGATTCTTCGTCGGGATGAATTGGGGCCGATGCCCAAGCACCAAGCAGTTCCGGTCCGGGGTTCCGATGGCCCCGAAAGCTGTGTTGTTGAACAGTGTGCGAAGGCGCGTTATTTGGCGCTGTTTGCCTAGAGTGATTGATAGAATACGCGCTTTGGGCGCTGCTTTGAACAGTTCGAATCTTTCAATCCCTCATCCTCCGTCACATCTTCTTCTGGGACCGCCGAGATCATGCAGAGACACAGCTTCACCGCTCTTAACTCCACATTTGTTGTCGACTCGGAATATCAGTTCGTCAAGGAACTCGGACAAGGTGCTTATGGATGTGTTGTAGCAGCAACCCATCGTAGGTCTGGGGAGGGTTGTGCGATTAAAAAAATAACGAACATTAATACCAAAGTGCGCAATGTTCAGGTGTGCTTGGTTGAGCACAACTCATGTTACCATTTTGCAGCGTATACTCACCAAAAGATGCTTGCGTGAAATCAGGTCTGTATCGGCTATGCAGGCGCGCTGCCACAATCGCTCACTTGGATGGCTCGTCAAGGCTGCTGCACCACTTTCGTGGCCATAAGAATGTTCGCTTCTTTGCAATTTGTGCAAGATTACGAACTTACCAGCTCACAGATAACATGTCTGTATGACATGGACATTGTATTCCAGCCTAATGGCAACTTTGATGAGGTTTATCTATACGTGGGTAATCACGCAATGAATATCCTCCAATTCTGACTGTTTGATGTTTCAGGAGGAACTAATGGAAGCCGATCTTCATGCGATCGTGAGGATCGCTTCCCATCCATGTATCAGATTAATTACTAAACTTCTTGACGCAGATCCGCTCGCGGCAACCTCTCACCGATGCTCATTTCCAGTCCTTCCTGTATCAAACCCTTTGTGGTCTGAAGTACATCCACTCAGCAAACGTTCTTCACCGCGATCTCAAACCAGGCAACCTGCTCGTGAACGCCGACTGCGATCTCAAGATCTGCGATTTTGGACTTGCGAGAGGCTATACACCCGGTGGAGGTACTTCAAGGGCTGCTGGAAACCAAGGCTTTATGACGGAGTATGTTGCCACTCGCTGGTATCGGGCTCCTGAAATCATGCTGAGCTTGGAAACTACGTGAGAAATATGTACTTAACTGCTGGACTTCGCTCATCCTATCCAATCAGACTACGGCCATCGATGTATGGTCTGTGGGATGTATTTTGGCAGAGCTCCTCGGTGGGAAGCCCATTTTCAAGGGTCGAGAGTATGTGGCCTTCACTTTTAAATTCCTTACACTGACCATCTATGTAGCTATGTAGATCAGCTCAATCAAGTCCTTCATTATCTTGGAACTCCATCTGAAGACACTCTCCGCCGTGTCGGCTCTCCTCGTGTATGTATCACAATTCTTACAGTCGATCCTATTTCATGACAGGCTTCCCCTTAGGCCCAAGACTACATTCGATCTCTGCCAATCAAGCCGCGTGTTCCCTTCTCTACTTTATTCCCCTATGCGAACCCCCTGGCTACGGACCTTCTCTCTCAAATGCTGTGCTTTGATCCAGCGAAGCGGATTAGTTGCGAGCAGGCATTGAATCACCCGTACTTCCAAGTGTGGCACGATCCGGCAGACGAGCCAATTTGTGAATCTGTGAGTGCCACGTCGTATCCTGTCCAGATGTGTGATTGATCTTTGCTGACTTTCATCATTTCAGAAATTCGACTTCGGCTTGAAGAGGAGGATAGCATCGAGGGAATGAAGAAGCTCATTGTTGACGAGGTCAATGCATTCCGTGCTGAGGTTCGCGCTCAAGCAAGAGCGTCTGGTCAGATTCGCCGCCAAGAGAGGTTTTGTTTTTTGGCCAGATCACACATTATTTTGCTGACGTTTTAGCAGTCTACCAATCCCGACCCGTGATGAGATCCTCAACTCTCCTATCCAAGAGCATGGGCCATTACACGGCGCGACATCTTCTTTCACTGCCCCACCTGGAGAGATGCGCCCCTCCAGCCCCATCATGGATGACCCCAGCGAGGAGCTCGAGCGGGAATTGGCTGGGACACATCTCGGAGGCGGCATGAGGGGTTAAGATGGCACATTGTTTTGTGGATGGAATATATGGATGGAGAACAACATGTATGTAAGAATATATCCTTGTGCCGATTTTGTTGGATTACTGGAGGTCTCTTTTGGTATGTACTTGTTGTAGAAGGTTACCATTCTGCTGGTCGGCTTGAAAGATTCAGGGCAAACTTCCCTATGTCTATGTAGTGCCTTGCGCTGGACGCATCTCGGGTACAAAATCCAAAATCTTCGATACATCAACCAAGAGAACGTCGATGACTACCCAAATCCTCCCATCTTCACGTAGACTCGACCACTCCTTTGACACTCTGGATAAATGCATGAACCTTCTCGATATCTTTCGCCTCTCCATCAGCCGTCTCTACTCCTCCACTTACATCAACCGCCCATGGTCGAACTTGAGCAATTGCATCAGAGACGTTTGCTGGTGTCAATCCACCCGCCAATATGAGGGGTAGCGGGAACCTTGCAAATGCGGCTGATCTGGTGCTCGGTTTGATAGCTTTGACTTCAGAGAGAGACACAGGTGTAGTGACGTCCCCAACGGCATCTGATCCTTCGGTGGCAGCTGGATCATCGTCTGCGGCAGGTCGAGCAACCGGGGTCGGCTTGTAAGAAGCCCTACCATCCAGCACAAACTCTCCAGCTTCCACGATGGTCTTCGCGAAATCCCAATCCACGACTTTCCCAGATCCTCCACTCACGTTGCTGCCATCGTCTCGCAAACTATCTAACAGGATAAACTGATGGGCGCCGCCTCTTGAGATGCCGTCTGCGCCGCTGCCATTGTCAACGTGGAAGACGCGAATGACGGGAACTGGAATCTGATGTGCCCAATCGAAAGGTTCGGAGCCGTGGAGTTGGACTATATCAAGTTGAGCATATGATACTGCATGCAGGATAGAAGAGAGTGGCGCATTCTGGAACACCCCAACCAGGAGTGGGCGTGAAGTGGATTCAGACAGGTGTGATGCATGTGATGTGAACCAAGGCCACCCTCAAGGTCGGACAGTGGAGAGGACAGCTTTTTGACGAGCTTTTTGAATAACGCAAAGTTCGGATTGCCGCCGAAATTTCCTTCGCCGTCTCCAGATCAATATGCCTCCTTGAGTTCTCCACGAACATCAACCCCAGCATATCAGCCCCCGCCTCCGCAACCGCAAGTGCCTCGTCTCTCGATCGGATTCCGCATATTTTCACGAGTGGCCGGGTCGTACGCCACTGTGGTTCAGAGGTTGAAGCAGCAGGCAGCGAAAGGAGTTGGCGAATAAATGCTGCAGGGTCTGCTGCTCGCATGAGGCTTTCCCCGATAAGAACAGCCCCAACGCCATCGGCAGCGTATCGTTTGATATCGTCAGGGCTTGAGATCCCGCTCAGGGCGCAGAGAATAACGTCCTTTCCTTTGACCATGTCGCTCAGGCGACTCGTCGTAGCCATATCTACCTCGAAGTCATGGAGGTTGCGATTGTTAACCCCAATGACCTTGGCAGGAAGTGATAGAGCGATTTCCATCTCTTTCGCATTGTTAACCTCCACCAGCGGCTCCATGCCAAGTTCCAAACTATACTTATAGAGATCCCTGAGCAATGCTTCTGGAAGCATGCTCACTATGAGCAGAATCGTGTCCGCACCCCATATACGTGATTCCAAGACTTGATACCTGCTCAGGATGAAGTCCTTGCGAAGTATAGCGGGCCGATTGGTTAGATTAGCTACGCTGAGCCGTGCATGCAGCATATCTTGTAGAGATCCTAGAAACCATTTTGGTTCAGTAAGGACAGAGATTGCATGTGCCCCTGCAAGCGCGTAGGTTATCGCTTGAGCAGCCGGAGACGTTGATAGAGAAATAGGTCCTTTTGAAGGAGATGCACGTTTAATCTCCGCGAGTAAAGATGTCTGGCCTGAGGTAGTTCGTTGAGTCGGGAGACGAACGGAATAAGGGGAGGAGTGACATTCAAATGAAGAAGGATTTCAAGATCGGCGAATGTTGTTCCGGGAGTAGATTGCGCCTTGGATACATCAGTGAGACGCTGCGCGTAAATCTTCTCCAATATTGACGGGATTCTGGCGGTGGCGCTTGCGTTGGACGCTATTTCTTTGAAAGGGCTTCGACGGGAAAAGGTGGCAGGGTGTTATCCAGAACCCCTGACTGAGGGTTTTCCTCCCATAAACCTCCGCGTAAAGATAGGAAATTACGCATAAGGGTATCACCACCATCACTGAGGATGCTTTCGGGATGGTATTGCACAGCTTCCAGGGTATATTGGCGGTGGCGAACTCCCATAATTACTCCCGACTCTTCGGAGATGGACGTGATGGAAAGCGCTGGTGGCAACGTCGTATGTGCCGCGCTCAGGGAGTGATACCGTGTTGACTTGATGCCTTGCGGAATCCCTTTAAAACACCCCCGATTATCGTGCCGGATGTGACTAACTTTCCCGTGCATGATTTCTCCAGCATATCTGTAAGAAACATGAATCAGGTACTCTTCAAAGACAGGGAAAGGAAGCGAGAAAAAGAGGCGAACGCCATATTTGTCAGGATACCAAGAACGCACGGCTCGCGAATAATCATGTCACAAACCGCGAACATCCGTCCTGTTCATGACTTCTGGGGTGTCGACCCCGACGCTGCGTTGTCCAGTCAGAATGCACCGAATCTTACCCAATCTCCCCACCATACAAATCAACGAGGCATTCCAGTCCCATGCAAACGCGAGCACTGGAACCTTTCCTTGAAAGTAGTCGATGGCAGCCTTAGAGATCCCTGAGTCAGTTTTGGGATGCCCTGGGCCCGGGGAGATAATCAAGGAGTTGATCTTCAGTAGAGGGAAGACTTCAGGCGAAATGGCATCGTTCCGGATGACTGTAACGTCGGCACCAAGAAGGGATATTTGCTGGTAGAGATTCCAAGTAAATGAGTCAAAATTGTCGATCATGAGAACATCGAGTTGGCCGGAAAGAGCTGGGGGAAGAGCTGGTGGGGGAGCCATGGTTGATGATTGCAGGAGAGCCGTGAGTGGCGGGGTATTTATGCGAGCTCCTGGAAGCCCCAGATGACAGGACGTATGAAGTTCAATTTACCGAGATAATTTGAGCAGCTCAATTGAGGTGATCATGTGATCTAACTGATCAATGAGTATTTTTACCATGGCAGACTAGCGCATAAGGATCGTAATTGAACGGTTCGTTGATGTGGATAGGCAATATTTCAAACGGAAAAAAAACATGTTTGAATCTTACTACATACATTGCACTCAGAACATTGCAATACAATACTCGCCGATGTCGTGGTTCCCCCAGCATGTTGGCAGTGCCTCCTGCCGAAGCCTTCATCCCGAAGAGGGAGAATCCTGATGTCCCAACAAGTAAGAGACAGTTTGGAACGAAGCCCAAGGAACAAATTCTGGAACAGGATCATCGCAACTCAGTACCGGAGAATTGGAATGAATTCACAACTTACGTGGTGTCATGTGCCCACTGAAATAAAATTCGACGTCTGGAACGCGATTGAGGTTCAGTCGGTAGAAAGAGGTTCAAATAAGTGTCGCGTACAAGTGAGTTTGCGCTCGGTGTGCATATTTCCATAAATTCCCATATTCTCGACAAGGAAGTTCTCGGATTCGATTGGCGTCTGGAAACCTTGCGCACCGCCCCACGTCATGTTTCTAAGGTTGAAAACCGAGTGAGGATAGGATCAACAGTAGAGAGTGATGAAATATGTACTGGATGGCGATGCGCGTCCCTTCGGCGACAAGAATGAAGTCCTATGAACCAGTATCAGCAAGTCGTCACCGGAGATCGATCTTCGGTGTCCTTGCACTTACCGCAAGGCCGTGGACTATGACTGTTCTGACCGACTTCTCAATGACATTCGGAAGAACGCTGAGAGTAGAAGCAATGGATTGATCATTTCCGCCACGACCAGTATTCGGATTAATATATACTGCCCCGTTGGCGCAAGAGCTCCACGATATATGAGGCGCGTGAATGGCATTTTGCACGTCGGTCCTGGTGGAAAGTTGAGAAAATTTCGGGTGTCTGCAATAGAGGCGGTTCCTCACCGATTAAAGTAAATAAACTCCTGAGTTGAACGGGGAAAGCCTAAGACGCTCCCTGTCCTCTCATAAGACACCAATACCGAAATTGATAACTGTGACCGTACTCACAAAGGTTGGGCCACGTGTCAGAAACACTGTCCTGTGGTGAGATTTAGTCAAGTGCAAGATCATGAAATCGTACCGATAAACGTTGAAAGCTGGGTTGAGACTTCCGATCGCGTCAGTTAGCGAAACCAGTCTCCGTCAAACCAGAATTCAAAACTCACACATTGACGGCACGTTGGATAGGACTATGTATCCGGCAACTAGGAATTACAGAGAAGGTTCCATTTGTAGCTATGGGGAGAGGAGTTGTCCTGCCGGCGGGTAGGTAACGAACTTATCGAGATAGTCGGTATATCCACAACTATCCGATATGCCCTGGAGTGTGGACCAGAAGGAGCTATTGAACGGGAACAGATTCTTGTTGGCCTAACGTTGAATCTCAAGTCAGCATGGCAAGGAAAGTCAGCGGCAAATGGAAGATTGCACCTGAGCAAAGCGGAGGGCCGGAATCTCTTGCTGAATGACGCCGTATGAGAGAGACGGGTCAGCTATCCAGATTCCTTTCAGGGTGAGATCCAGGCCGGGATGTTCGTAGATCCAGTTTGCAATGTAGGGAACATCTAGAACAGGCGGGCTTGTCACGGTTTCTATCATTGGATGGACAAGCACTCTTACAGAATCCTGCGTACTTTGCCATTGCACAATGTTAGTTACGCAGATCCAAGCGGGAGGGAGGGTCCTTACGCTCTCGCCTGTGAGATAGAAATTATTACCCTTCAGTTCGCTGAAGACCTCCAAGAACTGCTCTAGAAATCCGGTTAGTTCTGCTGCTAGCTGGTCGTCATTGGTAATATTCGGTGTTCCTTGACTGAACCCAGTCTTATATAGCTCATCAATGTGCATAAAATTAGCCGGTAATAGAGACATACCCCCACTGGCTGTTCCACCCAGAGGACGTGCGACAAGTTCGTCCAAGACCAAGGATTCCTTGTTGGGGAATATCGAACTCAAAACCGACGACCTAGTCAGGTCAAATTATTAATCGCTCACGGTGTGGGCTCTGCTTGGCCCCATGACCAAGCTATAAATAAACGCTGAATATCAAGCAGGTTAAGAAGGTAGCCTTCCTAGACCTACAGATGGGACCGTTTTCCTGTAAGAACCCCTCAAGTGACGAACAGCCCGGACCACCTGCATCATCACGTCAGAACAATTAAGGCAGGCTCTCAAAGATTCTTACCGTTCGTCCAGAACATCAAGTCCTTAGTGTTGGATGCATTGTTCGTCGGCCAAAACCTGTGTAAATCAGTTCATGGATTTACCCCGACGGGAAAGTAAGAATGGAAGACGAGCCAAAAGAAGAGCTTCCTTGTTTCGTTTGGATCACCGGAAATTGGCATCAATCCAGACCAGGATGGTCCAGCGTCAAACTTGACTAGAGAATAGATGCGTTAGAACTTCACTGAGCGCAACTAGTAAGGGTGAGAAAGTGCTGTACCTTCAGGAATTTTTGTTCCATCGACGAAAAACTTTTCGGCCGCAGGATTAGAAAAGGTTATGGTCGGGGCTTGAGGATCCTTCTTCGGAGCCTCTGGGTCCCCGACAGGTCCCAGAAATTCACTCATCCGGGATAATTGCTCGCGTTGAATGTCGATAGCTTCTTCCATGCCCTGCATGGCTCCACCCAAGGAGGCGGCACCTTGTAACGTTGCAATGAGCAAAAGAGTCAGAGAGAGGAGCATCGTGCACGATAAGGGCAAGTCGCTGGCGTGACAATGAATGGGTGCATCTGCCGCTTTTATATATGATGTTGGTTTATGAGAATAGCACACGACACATGAACATAAATTTGAGAAGACGAAGCCGTCCACACCGCATGGCTAGCATTGATACACAACACATTCCTCCGTTGCGCCTGTTGTGACTGTCGTGTCAATAAAGCCTCCTGGAAGACGATGCTGTATCGGGCCACCACTCACATGCAGTTCTTCAAGTTGTCCGGGTAGTTTATTGCGGTCTAGGTAGTTGTTTGCTATGCCATGTAACGGTGGCACTGAGAGAGAGCAGCAGGCATGTGGGATCTGAGGACAATAATAATATCTTCGTCTTGTAGCATGTGTACTGGCAAAGAAGTCTGGTGGTTTTGGCTCAGTTATTACAAACCAGGATGATGTTTCCCATGTTGAATCTTCGAAGAACACTTAGCGGTGAATTGCTGACATACGTCGAGGAACCTCCATGTTTTGTGGGAGCCCGTGGACTCCCGTCGAGGTCTGACAAAAAGTTCAGGTGACGGTTCGGATTAATAATTGGCGAATTATAGCTTCGACCTGTCGCAGTACGACAGCCTTGGTCAGATAACTAGTGGAATCACGAACAGAGGTCCCCTAGATCGTAGAAAGAGTAGGACGAGGAACAACATGGTTGAAGTCAAGCCTGAAGTGCAAGAGTGCCTGATTTGGTAACCCTCTAATGTATGTCGATCAGGAGGCACCGTAAGGTCGTTTCACGACCCCTCACGCACGACATCCACGATCTTTACGACCCACCCTCACGAGTCACGAACAACACCGGCGAACCTTCCATTTGACCGACCAGCCTCGATCTTGGAAATGGCTACCGAGCCAGGCCAAACGCCCAAAGAAACATGCCATAAAGAAACAGCAACAGACAGCCCTCCCTTGTTCCAGAATGGCGACGTCGTTTTCCAAGGTACGAGATGTTAGGTTCGATACTATCTTTACATGGGAACCGATATTTCAGCAACTCCTTAGCACATCATGTACGAGGTTTCATGTTTAATTGAAAACCTGAAGAATGTTCTGAAGTTTGATCAGGTCGGATGGATCGTCGCAGGATTCTTTGCTATAGTCGCAACGGTGGCATCGTTCTGGCTTGTGAATAAGCATCTACAATGGTATACCAACGTGAGTTCATTTCGAAGCACCACCCACCCTTGAATCTGACATGGATTTTCTCGATCACAGAAACGGGAGCAACGATGTTCGTAATCCAAAGATTATCAGGGACTCTTCTGACTCTACTCTAGATATCGTTCGACTTCTCTTCATGGTCCCCATCTATGCGCTGGTCAGCTTCGCGTCTTTTCTTTCTGGGTAAATCATTCGGTTATGTGTATTCCACGTCTCTTCGCTGAATACTGTGTCCAGAACCATTCTACTGTGTTAATTCTTATTCGAGATGGATACGAATCCACGTCTTGACATCATTTTTCTATCTGCTTCTTATGTATCTGTCTTCTGACCCGAGGAGCAGAAGATGATCTTTTTTAAAGCGGGCTTATCTCGTGAAGCTGATAGGGAAGCAAAGAGGAAAGGAGAGCGCTGCAGAAGTGGGTGTTCCCACTCGGATTCATCAAATGGAAACCACAGGTGCGTTGCTTCACCTATGTCGTATCCCTTTTTTCTTATGTTAAAGCTACTGAAATTCATAGGATGGATTGTATTTTCTTCAGTTGATGAAGTGGGGTGTCCTGCAGTATTGTGTAATTCGACCTACGTAGGTTTACCTCCACGCAGGGATGCGAGCACACCCGCTCATCACTCCTCCCAGAACTACACTTGCTGCCGTCATCCTCGACTATATGGGACTATACTGCGAAGAATCATGGGGCCTGGGTGGGTCACGTTTATGTGAATACCTTTCGCGTCTCATCTGCATTCAACTAAACTGAGGAAATATACGATCCAGATCACTATAATTGTTTCATTATCCGTCACGATTGCCATGTATTGTTTGATCCAGTTGTATGTCCCAGTTGCAAAGAACTTGGCCCCTCATCGACCTTTGTTGAAACTGTTTGCTGTTAAAGCTGTTGGTACGTACAGTAAGGCCATCCATGAGTGTGTCTTCCTTGACTCATTCTCTTTCTAGTATTCTTAACTTTCTGGCAAGCAACCTTCCTTTCCGTACTCAGCATGTTTGGAGTCGTCAAGGATGTATGTGTGGGACCTAATTCGACGTTTTCATCCTTCTTATTTCCTTCCAGACTAATTACATGACGGCGGCCGATATCAACATTGGAATTGGAGCCCTCCTTGAAACATTCGAGATGGCGTACGTGCTTCTTGCGTCTCCTCTTCTTGTCGTTACCTGAACTGTCTTAGAATCTTTGCGTTTCTTCATATCCGCGCTTTTACTTACAAGCCATACCGACCATTCCATGCTCCAAGCTCGACAGAACCCCCACCAAAGCGTACTCCACGCTTGCGTTCGCTTGGCCATGCAATGGACTTCCGTGAGACGTTTCGGGAAATCTGGGTTGGGTGGATCTACATCTTGGATAAAATGCGGGGAAGGGAGCCAACACACGACTTGGGTGCTCGTAGAATAGCCCATTATGAAGAAGCATTTGGGAGGCCAAGAGCTTCCCGATCGGCCCAAGACAGCGATCTTGGAAAGGGTGACGAGAAAAGGACAGCCACCTTGCCCCGGTGTGGCGGTGGAGGTGGAAGAAGTTGTCGATGCTGGAGAAGAAAGACAATGGCTAGGGCTGGGGGACAACTATGGATATGGACTTGGCTACATCAAGAGAGAGAAAGTGACGGTTTGCAAGTACAGATCGAGCGGGAGCTGGAAAGACGTGGGTACACGACCAGTGAGTGCTATATTTTAGTGGTTTGTATATCTCTCAGTATTTCGGCTTATTAGATATACCTGGAGAAACACTCGCCCCCGATGCCGATCCCGGACAAAGCCAAAGAAGGCAACCCTCGTGGTGGCGCAGAATTTATAATCGCCTTTCAGAGCACGGATCAGACTATGAAGGAGGAGAACAAAGCTTGAGCTTGATGGCTCACGATCCTAGAAGGCGATCTCGACGACCACCGGCTCATAGAGAAGCTGATCAGGACTTCATGTTCGACTATCCCGAGACCGACGATCCGCCACCTCTGAGCCGCGCACAACAGCACCGAAGCAGGCCACATCAGAGAGAAGCCCCCACTAGACCACACAAAGACCACGATGTTTTGGCTCCGCTACCAATTTTTACAGACCCGAGAGTCTCACGACCATGGCCATCACCACCAAGAGCTTCTTTCCCTGCTTCAGTCGCGCATGACACGAGTACGGATATTCACTCAGTGAACACCAGCGCACGTGCTACATCTGCCTCTCACTCCCTTCTCACCGAAACCACACATGCCGATAGTCTTCTTGGGCGCATATTCCCGCGTAGTACCGAGACTACTGCAGCAGAGCTTGGAATGTTGAGCAACAACAGTGCTCCTTCGCTCTTGAGTGGGTCTATGGATGATGAGGCTCGAGCACGTCTTTCTAGTGCCACACAAGCAATGCTGAACCAATATTACGAATTTGGCGCCGCTGGTGTTGGTGTTGCGACCCAGACTCAATATAAGTATCAGCACGCTCCTGCTCCATCTGTTGAGATTGTGGATCGTCCGCCTCCTCAGTCCGATACTGGGGACCTTGAAATTTCGGCCCCTACACACCGCCGAGAATCAGCTATCAACTTTCCCCTTCCTTCTTCTTCTTCTCTATCGCCGACGTCTCCCTCCCGCGCCATTTTTGGTCATGAAACGGGAAGGAAGATCTTTAAATGCAGGGCCCACACCTAGTGGGCAACCCAGCTCTGACCCTCGACTCCCAGCATCTTGGCGATCGCGAGACCGCCATCGAAGGTCTGCACCCTATCCTGAAGCTGAACCCACATCCAACCCTCTTTTTTTCGCCGCCGCCGCAAGTCCCTCAGCACGCTTACGCACATGCAGGAATCAATGGCAACCACAGTGGCCCATATTTATCGAGCGATCTTCCCAATTTTCCGCGTCAGTTACATGCAGACCTCAGTTATAACGCATCACATCGACGCAATGTCCGAACGCATTACTCAGTTGATCATACAACAAAGCGCTCAGGCCCATCTCAATATTTTGACTTGCCACAGAAAGCTTTTGTCTCTGCCCCTTCAACGCAGAGCTACCCAGCATCACAACCCGGAGTTTCTCGCGCTCACGGTCTCGAACCACGGACAATAACATCGCCTAGTCCTCCGTCATGATTTTACGACTCTCACGATACCTGCGACGAATTCATAGCCTACTTATTTTGCCTTCTCCACTTCTTGACATTCTAATGGACTGATTCATCTCAAGTATCTTTATTCTTGCCAATATTCTATACTCGTTGTTTGGTTGTTGGCAGCCTGGGTCGAAATTCGATCAAATGTCTAAAAGGTCTTGGACTGTATGTTCTGGCTATTCAGCCTCAGTGGGTCGGTATAAGACCCCCTGTTGTCATATTCCACCCAAGCCGTTCATACGTCCAGCCAAAGACTGTTCCGTCAGGAGCGTGGTACTTCAGGAGCGACTTGTGCATCCCCGGCCGAAGATGAATGCCATCAATTGCCTTCATATCATCGCTGGAGAGCTGGACGAGCTGTAGTTACTTGGTTGTAAGTGGCAACAGTCAACAAAGGTGGGGAACGATTTACAGTTATGTTTGCAGTCATTCGACCTTCGTCTTCGCTTTTCGGCACCACGATGGTGCCTCTCTGGACTGCCCAGCTAAGGACAACCTGGGCAGGAGATACGGCGAGTCTTTCTGCGATCGCCTTGATAATTGGTTCATCAAAGAAGACTGTCGATCGGCCTAGGGGCTGTCATCATCAGAATGGTTGACCATCGAAAGACCAAAGGAATTGACCTAGAGGCGAATATGCCGTCAACAAAATACCTTTCTCATCACAGAATTTTTTCAGCTCGGTCTGAGGGAGACAGGGATGCATCTCCACTTGATTGGTTGCAGGAATGATCGTGCAATGAGGAAGTAGTTCATTGAGTGTCTTGATGGAAAAATTCGAAACGCCGATAGTTTTCACTTTGCCTGCAGATCAAGCGAGTCAGGGCGAGCATCTTCATCCGAGGACCGGAGTACAAACCACTTCGGAGTAGCTTCTCCATCTCCTTCCAGGCATTAATGAAATCTGCATGTCCATCGGCCTTTGTTGTATAATCTAAGCCGAGGATTTCAACACCTTTGGAAGCAAGTGAACGGGAACTGCATACCGGTGCTTGTGGCACGGTGCTGCGGCCAGTGTATCAGATAAAGATCGATATATCGCAGTCAAGCTCTCGCAAAGACCGCTCGAACGACTCGCGCACGTCTCGATAATTATTCCTGAGAAATGGAGTGTAAATATCAGGAACGTAATTTTCTGCGGCAGCATTTTAAGGCTTACTCTAACTTGGTGGTGATGTAGATCTCACTCCGAGGAATACCAGAAGCACGGATCGCGGCACCGACTTGCTTTTCGTTGCCTATATTTCAAATGCATGTAGTCATTCACACCAGAAATCTCTGAGTGGAAAGTAGGATTTCACCGTATTTGGACGCCTGCAGTTAACGATCAGTGTCAGCACTGCTGGGGCGTGTTGAAGAGGCTCAGTGACTTGTAAAAGCTGTTACTTACGGTATCAAAATGTCGGTAACCATTCTACGTCAACCTGAGCTAAAGGTTTCCTTTTGAAGTGGGTAAGCTCGGACCTTCAGAGCCTTTAAACACATCTCGTAAACTCGATCTCCGAGTCCGACTGCTGCACCCATCCAGCAACTAGATATCTCCGAATCATTGGGATGAGTCAAGGCATGGAATAATCAAAATATTTACCCCATTCCAACGGAAGGAATCTTGGTACCATCATTGAATGTGAAAGTCGAGATTGTAGCCATAACAGTAAGTATATAGGATTTCAACCAAGCAATTGCAGGTTCCAGCAGCGATTGCAGTTCAAAAGTACAGAATGGAGGAACGACTGATGGTGTCTGTCTAGGAGAGACTAGTTCAAAAGATCATTAAGTAGGAGATCGTGTTGTCCGGGCCGAGAGTCGGATGTTCTTCGGCAAACGCGACTCCTCTATGGAAGGTGACAGCCAAAAATTTGCTCCCGTAGTACAATGATAGTATACAAGCGAAGGCGGCTGAGCCGCTCTCCTGAATGTTGGTTATTCAGTCCAGTCCAGTCGGAATGCTCTCTCTATGCATAATGTATTTAGATAGCCCACACAAGCTTCAAGTTCGTATGTAAGAAAGACTGGTATAGTCATGATGTAGATTATCAACAGTAGGAAAAGTAGCATACACAACATCCAAGAAGCGAAAGCTATAAGTCATTGAACAATGCATGGAGGAAATGGCAGGAAGCAGGGAATGTAATGGTACGGTACATGTGACAACATGCAAGAGGCAAAGCAAGGGGAGCATTAAAGCAAACCGAGAGCACACAGCGAACATAACCCATGGACGGAAAGATTACCCTTAAGGTTTCGGGCCAGATCTTGCTAGCCCCAACCTCCCTTTTTCTAAACGTATAACATACCCACCGAGTGGTTCTGATTCCATGTTATTCAGAGTATACTCCGCATGGACAACCTTCCGCGCATTGATCTTATTCAGGATCATCTCTGTCTCCTTCGCCTTCTCCGAGTCCGAAGACTGCTCTGAATCTGAGTCAATAGCATCGAAGTCACCTGAGAGAGATTTGGCATTGTCGAAGGAGAAGCGAAGCGTGCTTTCGAGAGTCGGAGAGTCCAAGAGAGGTGTGGTGACATCCAAAAGCTCCTTGCTAATACCACAGCGACGGGATAGTCGGTCATGGTCTTCAGGCGATGTTGGATTGAATAAATTCACACAGAAATCGAGGGATTTCTGGAGTTCGGTTTCGGACAGGCGTGCGCCCATATCTGAGGCGCCTTGTATTACTGAACGGTAAATATCATTAGAGTAATATTAACATCACTTTGTTAGTGACTTACTCGGACGAAGGAAAGCAAAGGCGCGGTCGTAGTTATCTTCATCAATGTCTGAAAGGACATCTATACTTTGGGCGCGTATTTGCTTATATGCGCTCAATACAACAACCTGGAATCTGTAGAATGATGCTTCACGAAAAGTCAATGTTCAAGTTTGAGAATAAGCACCTCGTATAACTCGTAGCCACGCGTCTAGTATGCCAAAGCGATGCATCTGCTTCGGAGCAATCACCACGGACGGAAGCACATATTGTAGCGGCGGCGGACAGAGCAGATGTTAGCGCAAGATGAATGCCGCTCGAGAAAAAGGGATCAATAAAAGCTGAGATTACTTGTTAATATGTAATCCACGATATTTGAGGCGAAGTCCACTTGCCACCAGCATCGCCGACAATTCGATAATTGCTGCCGGCGTAAGACGGAGCAGAGTAGCTGAAGTCACTGGCGCTTTGCACGCTGCTCTCGATCATATTTCCGGTTGGAGTGACGAGCTTACAATGCCTGGAGCCAATGAAAGATTGGAGATGTACCACGTCGTTACATTTGACTTGGAGGAAGCAGAAGTGGCTGAAGGCGCGAAAGGGGATGGTGGGGGAGAAAGCTTGAGCTTTTCGTTGTAGGCTTTTTGGTTCATGACAACTCCGACAGATGTAGTCCCGTTGTGGAGTGGAATAAACCATGCCCAGCCCGACTCATCTGGAACTCATGTTATCGTGGTTGTACGTTGTGGATGATAGAATGACCGTTCACCTGTCAAGGCCTCAAACCAAGGAGCACCCTGCCTTTTGGTCCCCACGCCATAACTTCCGACATCCTTCCAATACCCCCAGACAGCGATATTTTTCAAGGACGCGTTGAAATGACGGTTCTTGAGATATTTCGTGGACAAGATACCTGCTCGTCCAGTCGCATCAATCAGATGCGTAAATGTCGTAGTGCCTGTGATAGAAATGGGTCTGTGAGGCGATTCTGCGGGAGAGCCAAAACATCTTGAAGCTGTAGGAGAAGCAGGCGGAGAAGGAGGCGATGGTGGCGGCGTATGACTCCATGTGACTGAGACTGGCCGACTTGGGTCTGTCGGAGAAAAGCTGATCCCCGTCACCTTGGTGCGCTCGTAAACGGAGGCCCCCGAGGTCCGAGCATGGTTCATAAGTAACTGGTCGAACTCGGAGCGAACCTACATCGGACTATGTAAGAAGATGATATCGATGAAACTTGCAGACTCACGACATTCCAGCGTTGTTGTTACATCCTAAGGCCATGAAGTCTGTGTCTATAAATAATCAGTATCAGTAAGTGGGAAAAGATAAACGTCGAAACACCACAACTCACAACCTTCGCGTTTGAACTGATTGAACTTGATGGCAGAGCCAGGCTAGAGAACGGCGAATGTGTTTCGAAGGTATGACATTTGATACGGCCCACTGTACCTTAGCTACGAAACCGGTGACCGGCCAGTATTGACTCAGCACCGATGAAGCGGAAGTGATGTCGTGCTGAAGGTATCAGGCTTTCACCACATGGTAACTAGATAGTTCGGGTCAGAGATATGTAGTGGCCGGGACCATTGGACAATACCGGGGAAATTTGTCCGCCTCAAAACTGTAACGTTCAAGCCTTCTCGTGCGAGTGCTGATGCAGCATACGAGCCGGCTGGGCCACCACCGATCACAAGAACTTGAACATGCTTTCAGAAAAAGATGAGCGCTAAAGAGCAACGGAAAAGGAGCGGGGATACCTGTGGAGGTAGTGTATACGAATGTAATTGAGACACAGGCATAGAAAGAACGGATAGAAGGCGAAGTCGAGACCGAAAGCGGGAGTAAGGAATGTCCTAGGGAATTGTATCGTGAAAACAGGCGCCTTTATAGATTGTCGCCTCTTGACCATGGCTCAGGTATAATTAGCTCGTTTCATCGGCCGGAAACACAACCGCCACAATGGAAGGCAGACTACCAGATTGGGACTCGGCGAAGGAGTGATCCCTTCTTGCCACGTGCTATTCCGTCCGATTTTGTGGCAGCGCGGAGATCCTCAGGAATGCTTGGAAGCCCCGAAGGAAACGTATCGGTTTCTGCAACTTCAGGCACTCCGTTCCAAACCTGTATAAGTATTTTGGTCCAGCCTTCACCAGAGAAGACGCCAATTCACTACACCATAGTCTCCCATTGAGCCGTTATTTCAGCTATTACGATTTCCAAGGAAACGCGTCACCATTAAGACCTCCGAGATCTTATTTCCAGAAAGAAACCGACCTGCTTTACCATTCCTCCTGCGCTTCGATTCTAGAAGGAGAAGGTTGGCCATTCGTGAAGTCAGTTTGGAACAAGTTTCCGTTCTGGCTGGTCCGCGGATGCCTTGGTGTCCTATAAAATCTAATAGCCAAACCAGGCGTAAGTAGGTCGCGAAAAGACGGGAAGAAGACCTCAAACGACCTCGGTATGAAGACTAGTTCGGCAAACTTGCGTCGCACGAGAATAAGTTATCCTCAGAGGCAGATAGCATGAGATTTCCAAGGCAAAGGCTATTTTTGATCGTGAATACATACCAAGGTCCAAGTACTGTTGCTTAGGGCCGCTCCTACTACGCAGAACGCCAACAAGCCGTCCATTTTCGGACATGTCCCCAGCACAGTGACCTCGGACTTGCGTGTGTGCTCTAAACGCTGTCGCATTTATCGACTCCAATGCCGACACATACACATACATAAAGACCGTTGACGTTTCTAGCATAGCAATGATGCTGGTGGTGTAATTGTTCGTCTTCTACGGGACCACCAGGTTGGAGCCGGGCCAGAGCTACTTGGCGCAGGCTCAAGGACTACTTGTACCCCTGCAAGAACTGCTCGCGTGACGACCTTGCTTACTGTTATTGAGGGACGAGGTGAACATGCCGGTTTGCAGAAAGGGTATCTGTTGAGCTTAATTCAACGTTCTAAGTTCAGGGTAGGCGAACTAGGTGAAGCGCATCACCTTCGAAAGTAGCTGTCTCATAACATCCCGCTCTACGTGGAGAAATCTAAGTGTGCAATTTTTCTGGGGGTAAGGAGAACATTTTTCATCCGTTGGTCTTCCTGAGAGTACATCCATACAGATCGAGTGAAATTTGAAACGATAACATGATTGGATGACACAAACGATAAGAAGACCTCCAAGTTTGGGGTCAGAAGAATCAAGATCTTTCCTGTAGCTATTACCTGCATCAGTTTTCGTTCTGTAAGGATCACCAAATATTCATGCGAGCAAGGCTATCACTTACATATCCTTTGGCTTAGCAACAGGGTACATTCGGGGGTAGAAAGACAGCTATGATGATGAATTTTAGGTCTCGAAGAAGTACGTGCGAGAAATGTAACGCCAAAATTGCGTTTGCGTGGCCAGAAACTTGCGAAGAGCCCGGGTCCAGTGGCGAACTTCCGCGGAAAGGCATGGTGTAATTTCAGATATTTGTCGACCGGAGGCGATGCTACGCCAGCGTCGAGACCGAGAGTAGTGATCTTTTTGACCAAACAGAAGCTTGAGGAAGTCTGGAGTCGATGGCTGTCGATGGAGGTCGAGGACACGGAGGTTGAATTGTTGGCACGTGCTGGACGCGTGCCAACCTGTGCCAAATTGGGAATGCCACCTTTCGTTCATCGTTCACCGTTCAAACGTCCACCATGGACTCCCTCCGTAGACTCAAGGACTTGCTCGCTGAACTCGACGTTGAACAGACGCATCCTGCGAAGCGTGACCATAGCTTATTCTATCGTAAGTTGACAGCCGAAGTGGTCCTTCGAAAGCTTTCTGACCATATTGCAGGGATCATCAAGGAAGAGATACTCTCTCCAAAGTCTCCCTTCATCAAACGTGTGCCGCCGATCGAATTCGTCATATACGCTATCAAGAATATTGTTGCTGCACCACTTTCCTCTTCACGAATTCCAGACCTCCTCCACCTTCTCACAATTGCAGAGTTCTACCGGGGACGCACCCTAGACTATGCACGGAACGCCAGCACCTGGAATGGCTACTACACGAAAGATAATGAGCAGAACGAGAATGCCCTTGTTTGTTTATCCGCAACGGAAGCAGCCTTTCTCAAAAAGCTTGAAAATAAGAATACTGCGTTCCGAAAGGTCTATATAGCAATTCTGTGTACATGCTGTCAGCTAGTGAGTGTGTAAACCCATCGTGCTCACTGCTACTGGTCTCATGAGATTTATCAAATCTTCAGGACATGCATCTACTCTGGACAGCAAGTCCACTCTCCATCACTGACTTCTTGGTTCGCTTCAACGAATACTTCCCCTCCTTAAACGAGTACCGCAACATCGAATCTAATCCTATCTTTCGTTATGGACTCTCAGAGGAAGAAAGTGCGAAACTGCAGGACATCGGCCTGACTTGCTGTGAATTTGTTCAGGACTCCGTTGAGTGGGCCATGGAAAACAAGGGAGATGGGTGAGCTGAGTACCTTGTTTCACAAATGTTGCTGTCCTCATCCCTTTTTTCCCAGCCAACACCTGCACGATGTTTTTCGAAGCGAACAATTTCAGGAGACATTTCGTAGGCCGTGCCAGGACGACCAGATATATTCTTTGATCAAGTTTTTCCTTGACCACGTTGCACTGGCAGCGAAAGGAGTCAATGAGATGTTCATTCAGAATGAAAAAGATTGAAGCTCCACTTGACGTTTTTGTGAGGACGAAGGTTCATAGTTCTGGATATAAGTTAATTAAGGAATCTGTGAGTATTTCACTACATTCAATCCCACTGTATCTTTCTTGAATACTCTCTAATATTGGATACATAATTGTCTTCAATCTCATCACCGACTCCAGTGGCAACCTTCAAAAGAATCTCATTGAGGCCTGTTGAGCCCAAAATATCAACATGGTCACTCGTGTTTGCCCCACCACGAGGGATAGAAGGAAGGGGACGATGAGGAAGCTGGGAGAAGGTAAATAAATCTTATTGTTTTTGGTCTGCATTGCATCTTTGCTCACCTCAACTGTCGTGATCTTGATACCAGCTGGATTCCATCTCGGTCGTTTCCATCCTTCAACGCACATGGCACCCAGGCTCAAGATATTCACTGTCCCGTCTCCTTCCCCAAGCTTGACCCCGTTGCGAACCTATCATCCCAGATATTTGAACACAATACAACACATAACAAGCTGACCATACCTTGGGGGTAATAGTTTCATTCGTGTATGCGGCATCTATCCAGCTCTTTCTTGAGAGAAGAACATCAAGACCACCACGCGCATTGACACAACTGGTTGACGATGAATCATTGCACTTGTCGCCCGATGGATTTCCTGGTTCATAGTCACCTCGTGCGTACCTGGACATTGTCAAGTTGCGCACAGACACGATTGTTTTGACATTACCAGTATGAGCGCTGCAATGTTATGTATTAGCTTCGTTGCATTCATCAGCTTCCTTCACTTGCCTCTGTATCCTTTCCATGCCCATAAACGCAGTAAATCTTCATCGAAGGGGCTTTGGGCAATCTAGAAGGGCGATAAATATGACTGACTTGTAGTGCTCTGGAGCGCGTCTATGTACCTGACTTCAAGCGGGTTTGTCCATTTCGTAGGGTCGAAGTCATTCCTATTCAAAGCATTCTCGTCCCGTTCTATGCCAAAAGAATAATTCGTGGAGAGCATTCTCTATGCTTTGTCATTAGTAAGACTAAGAACCGATTCAAAACCCCATACCTGGAAAGTCTCGGGTGTATGTTGCAATATCCACGTCCCTGCTTCGTCTGCTGTCATATTTTTAAGGTCGTCGCCACGGCTTGCAGCCAGAACGGACTCGGCGTGCCGAAAGGCAATAAGTTCGCCATGACTGTGCGTTGCATTGAATTCGTCGTCTGGTGCATGAGTCATGTTCCCCCAAACGGCATCACCACCCTTCTCAAGAGTCAGTTTGAGCTGTTCTCTCGATGAAGTACGTCCACGGTACCTTTATCCCCATGCTCGCAGTCCCTGCCCAACTTCGGAATAGATCCTGGCGGTCCTTTCTGGAGAAGAATCGCTCCAGGACTGGAGCTTTAAGCAATAGATAACCTCGCGATAAATGCGAAAACCCATACCATAAGCTCCAGCTGGATTCATCTCCACAGTATCTTTCATTTCACCCGATAGAAACGCAGTCATGGCTTTTGCCTATTTGTGAGGTAAAAATTAGAAGTGAATCAGTTTAAACCACTGTACGCAACCTACAACACCCTGAGATGACGATTAGAGCCGTTGAATTACCGTTGTGCTTTGCAAAACCTCAAACTTACCAGATGAGTGCCAGCGATTGATATATATGCTTCAACGTGGTTCTGCCAAGCGAAATCAGTACCAGGTCATGCCTCCAGAGTTGCAGCATACCTCGACCCAGTCGAGACCCCCAGCACCATGTTGAGGAGACTCGACCCATTTAAAACTGAAAAAGATGATGAGGTGAAGGGTCTCACCTCCAAGTACATGGCTACCTACAAGTACTTGAGTCGTATGTCAGTCTTAGAGACAAATTCATGCACTTCAGAATATATACCAAGAGAACCTGATGGATAATCATTGTGATTAACGTGCTCGCCGAGATGCGGTAAAATGTCGTACAGTTGATCCCATAGAATGAGCAGCGATCACAACTTTTTTCTTTTGACGTCGTCTGGGCGTGATTGTGAGTTGAAGGAAATGGAAAGCTTGTAAGAGGATATTGTCAACAAAAGACAACTTACTTCAGACTTTCTATGGTGGTTTTGAGTCTTGAGAAATATCCATCACGTTCTTCAAGATTGTGATAAGATACACGCCAGTCATATGGCGCAAGATATAGATTGTTGGTGTCATAGTTCACGACCGCCAGATTCTCAACTATTTTTGCCCTGGACGAGATGTCATCAAGTGAATTAGATTGTATGAAGACTAAGAACGTACCAGATCCAGTATCCCTGCATGAAGCTACTAGCAGCATCAATGCCTTCCGCTGCTCGGATTTTAACATCAGGAGGGTCTAAGCCAGTGACCGGGTCAAGCATCATGGCTGCTATCCATTTTTCCTTGTTGAAGGTCACTTGGGATATCATATTGAAGCCGCCCCACAATTTTTCGCGAAAGAAAGCTCGGTAGTCTGGAGATGTCGACCATGATTCCAAACTCTGATGGAGGCTGTTTGACTCGGGGACGGAAGATCGAGGGAAACATATACATACTGTTGAAATCACACCAGGGATGAGCACAACGGGATGTTTCGCAGTCAAGCCCCTCGCTTTTATGTTTTCCCCAACCTGAAACTCCCGCCCATCGTTGTTGAACTTCCATATTTCTGGAATACTGCTCCTGAACCGAGACCACTCTGCTTCAACTCGTGTGAAATCGAATCCAGGTAGTTCGGGGAGGTTTAAGTCATATCGATCCATCAATAGGGACATGTGAGCATGTATATCTTGGATGTCGCTTGGTTCGATGAAGGCAAGGCCAAGAACAGCACCAACTGGAAGGAGAAGATGCAAATGAGCGAGTTTCAATCCTTTGCAAAAAGAACGCACTGATGATCCCGAGCAGAAACATAAGCCTTCCGGGGGTGAAAATGCGGCGCTTGTCCTACAGAGGCGTTGTCAGAATATACCGTAAATGCGTCACATTAGGACTGATGAACCCAACCCTTTTGGCCGCAAGCTTTACAACTTCATCCTGCGATATCGCGTGGTGTGGCTCTTCAGCATGGGTGTGGAGCTCGTCGGCTGCAGCTGAATCGGCGTCGGCCCATGTCTTGGTTCGTTTCATTGATAATGACAGGGAGGAACTCAGTAAATACTCTATCTGGCAAATCGGGATTCGGGACCACAGTCTGTACAGCTTTCTGCCAAATAAGTAAATAAACACCAGCAAGCAAAGCTCGTCTAAATGTGGACACAAGTGCCAACTCGTCACTCGTCACACGCGTGGTTCGACGCTGGGTCCAAAACTGAGTCAAAGACGGAGACAGGAGCAGAACAGTTGCCAATTTCCTCGATAGATGGACCACTCGCACTTTCTTCTCGGATCTTTCCATATTAAGTGGGTGTACGGCTGCGATTTTTAATGTTTGTGGCGCTTGGACAGCGCCACAGCGCCAAATTGTTTATAAAGGCCACAGTATCCAATCCAGGTCTTTCCTTAAGCTGTTGATGGGCCTACTCAACTGGTCAGTACCGCAAACTTTGGATAGCTGTCTCCTCCAGTTCATTAGTACCAGGAGTCCCCAGAAAGTTTGCGATGTGGAGATTTTCCTGGCACCTGCTGTTCATTCCGTTGCAGTCTCTATCAAATCCAGTCAAGATCCCACTGTGAATGAAGAGGTAAGCATGGCAGTCTCCCTCTCTGCAGTATTCCACTCGTCGCGATGTACTCACATTCTTTTTAGGCTTGCCACCGACGCGGCAATGCGGAGCCAGTCGGTCTATTGACTAGTCCAGAGGCGGAAGGAATCAACTGTGTTTGAAATCCATGCGAGTGCAGGACGTTACAGGCCAGATGCCCGTGTGGGTAAACCAGTACTTATAGTACATGTTAGTTTCTTATAAATGAACGATAAAGATGTGTAGTATGGAAATTATGAGACACGCACAAGCCATAAGGTTTGGAATCGAAAATGCGGGGTTCATCGCCTTGCGCATCTGTCTATGTTCGTCGCCTGTGACCGTCAACAGGCCATGGCTTGCAACTAGCCCGAGAAGGTGTCTCAGAAATGACGGCTGTCGTAAATAACTGTAGAATATTATTAACCTCACGGCCGATGAGGGAGTACGTACTCTGGGAAATTAAAGACAGTTCCTGACTAGAATATGGTGCAAAGCTTCGGGCCGCACCGCATGAAAATAACCCGCTCGATCCCGACAGGCCCTACAACTCTGACAACAGGTCCATATTGCTTGACCTATTCTCTCTGGGGAATTCCGCTCTCGCTGTTAACGATAGTAGATGATTGACCGAGGAATACGTTTCCTAGTGGAGGTCCGGGAATAGATCGAAGTGGGGAGAGCAGATATGGTCGAATCCAGAGGTGGTGGGTTACAAAATAACCTTGACATGCTCAGAGAACGTATTGCGCAGATCGCATCGCCCATACCAGCACCGCCGAGCAATATATGGAAGGACGTTAATTCGAGAGGTGAAGTTGAGACCAAGTTCTGCCGCATGAGGGACATGGTAGCTGCATGAGTCTGTCATTCAGAGAATGGTCTTGAGATAAGCTGGACTGCAAAAGCTCATGATATTGAGATGAGCACCGGATACACGGACGGTATCATTCGACTCTCGAGAACACTGACAGATGGGTCGTGGTCATAGATATGTGGCAGTGCCACAAAGTTCTACGCCGTCACATGACCGACGCGTTCTTTGGGTTTGTGATTTCCCACGGGCGATGTTTGTTTGTTGACCTGCCACCCCGATCTCTTTCTCACACGTCCTGCTAGGCGCTCATCGTCTACAACAGCGAACTCACCATCGATTGTCCGCATTTTCTGCTCCTCGTCCGTATACGGGTTTCGTCCCCGCAATGTCGACCCATAAGTCCCCGCTGAGAGACAGGCTCTTGTCGAACTCGCCAGACCCCATCAAGTCGTCCATTATCCGCGATTCAGGAATGGGTTGGATCTCCCCAATGTCAAATCACGGGAGTATCAGCTCTGGCAGCTCTGGTTCTATTACTTCGCCTCTCAGAATTGCAAAGCGAGATTCACCCAGGATTCCACCGCAACCACAAGTCGCTCGTCGTTCATCCTCCAGCTATAAACATGTCAGAAACAACAACCTTGTCTCCAAATCTCCTTTCAAATCCCAGGTTCCAACCCCCTCATCTACTCCAGCGAGACCTATCCCCATAGCATTCCCGTCCCCACGGCGAGTATCAGGCGAAAAGCGACCCCGTCCTTCGTCGATGCACGAACAGGCTGAAGATGAAAATGAGCGGCCATTTGCACTCAAAAGGGAGCGTAGGGAATCGAAAGGATTCCAGGGTCTTATCCAGAAGGAGCCTGTCACAAAGAGCCCGTTCAAGCAGCGCACGCCCAGTACAGAGGAACATCCCCTTCCAGCACCACCACCGCCTCTCGTTCACCTCATATCACGACCGCCCCTACCTTCCTTCTCGTCGGTGCCCCAGCAAGTTTCCTTGATACCTATGCCGAAACCTGTGTCCAGTACTGGTGTCTCCCCTGGCCGTTCATCTCTTGTCTCGAAGAGGATGCACGGCCCTCGGCTGAGCAGCGGCGGTGGTGGCAGACGAGAGCGGAGAAAAACTGTCACGTTTGACGAGCGTTGCGATGTCGTTGAATTCGACTGTGAGGAGGAGGACGAATCTGATCACGACGTCTTTGATGACACCGATGACCAGGAAGATGATTATGGTATGGAACCGGAGACTGATCTGCGACAGATCCATTACCCGGTCGATGGTGAACAACAATCTGCGGAAGGCCCTCTGCATGAATCAATTGAGGACGAGTCGTACGAGAGTATACAGCTGTCCGATTTATCTGGTGATGTCAGTAGCGGCCCTTCCCTGCTTGGTATGGCCTTGGATCCAGATGCCAGTATATCTGGACTTGTGGACGAGATGTTCGCAGCATCCAGCGCAACCGCTCTTGGTGGCCCAACCGCAAACTCACATGCGCACTCTGGGCAGTTCGACGATAACGACACCGTCACCAGCACGCCGCCGCGCCATCACGACAGTTTCGACCTTCCCACCGATTTGGAAACCGAAGACGGTGTTCCTTTAGGACGATCTCATCATGCAGCACGATTCGTCGAACACCACCACCAGCATTCTCAGTCACCACGACATTCACCCCAACCTCCACCCCATTTTTCACCCCACATCCCTCAGCATTCATCACCTCTCCAACGGCTACCGGAAGGCGTAGCCTTTAACCTCCCAACTCATGCTTCACCTTACGGGCCTCCTGCGACCCCACCGCGACGATCGGCGGCCCCCTCCCCTTCCGCGCCCCCCGTTCAACACTTGACCTCACTGACTTCGAACTCAGTTCACACTCCATCGATTTCAACACCTCCGCCAAATCACCAGTCCAACCCTCCCCCGAATTTAGGTCCTAGTCGTCTGACTACGCCGCCTCTAGGCAGATCTACCCATGTAGAGCGAATCCGAAAGGCCCGAGAGGAGGAGTGTGACGATGTGTTAATGTTGCCTGGTACACCCTCCCCTTGCAAGAATGGGAGAAAACCTGGTGCAGACCCCATCCTTGGCAGGGCCGAAGGATTAATTCCAAGATTCGGACTCCAAGTCCAGCCATTGGGTTTGTCACACGATTTCTTTCATTGTGATTTTATTTTTCTTACACAATACTTAATAGACCGTTCCAAGGTGTACCAGGATTCAAACGATCCATTTACCATTCGGGATACCAATGGCACAGATGACTCCGCTACCTTTGAAGAGGGTGCAACGACTGAGTCTATGGACCCTAGTAACCTATCGGTTGGCGGTTCAGAGGTAGGATTGGACCAGCTCACGTTTAAAGGCTATGAGGAGGACGTGAAGGTACGTGATGTGTTTTCCCGCCGGCCTGGCGTACTTAATGTGTTTCTACCCTAGGGTGTGGACGGAACATCGCGTGCTTCTGCTGCTACAGATTATACCCCTCAGGAAGAAGTATACGATACTCTTCAGCAGGATCCCTCGCAGAACAAAGCAATACGTCCTGAGCAGCAGTCGCTCCCCACTCGTGCCATGTCTCCTCATAATCAGTACTCGTCTCCTCGTCTACATGGTACCAGCAGTAGTCAGAGCCTGAATGGGAGTGGCAGTGTTGGAAACCAACGAATAAACAGGGATGAGGTGAAGCAAAGGCTCCTGGAACGGAGAAGTAGCCCAGCCTCACTTGATGCCAGCCCTGCTTCGGGCCTCTCTATGCAGGTGGAGGACAAACAGAGTTGGAGCCCTCTCCAGGGCCCTCCCCTCGGCGAGCACGAACGAGAGGACAAGGACAAGGACAGCTTGTCTGTCATCACGACGATGACCGACATCAGCACCGAAGTTGGAATCATCGAACTCGCGGAGAAGAAGATTTTGACAGGTACCAATGCCGGGGAAGCAAAGGAGTTTGGCTTCCTTGGTGTCGGGCAGCGACTTCAGTTTGATTTTGGGAGCAAATTCGGGATGGGAGGCTTTGACATGGGGACAACTGCTTCCGATGGCCGAAGGAGTTCGTTGGACAGCATGGGGGTAATGAACGCGCCGGGTCCATCAACCAACAATACGGACAGCATTCAGAGTAGCAGCAGCATGAAGATGGGCGATGTTGACGTTGACATGGATATGAGGAGTGCGTTGGATAGGTTGATGGATGATGTCGCTGGTACTCAGGTGGACGACTCGATGGTAACAGATGAAGGCGATTCACAACTCCCTACCGCGAGCGCGTCCAGGTCTGTAGAGCGCGCCATGACAGACTCCGCCTTGCTGCACAACAACGGTTTTGTGAGCCGCAACGCAAGTGCATCGTCAGGGTTGTCGATTCCTCCGCCTGTCCCTCCCAAAGATAACATCCGAAGTCGGGAGCAGTTGATTCTGGAGAAAAGACGCGAGGCTCGACGTCTGGAGGAGGAAAGTGATGGATACTATCCGCCTGCGAAGCCTGCTGGAAGAGGACGAGGCCAGGAGCTCCTGGGAGTAGGAAGACCCAGTCGAAGGAGGAGCATGAGTACTGGTGATGCGGAGGTGCTTGGTGGAGGGGCTAAAGCAAGGGGTGATATCTTGTTGGATCTCGCTGGAGTTGGAGTGGGCGCGCAGGACGATCCCCTTGCCGATGTCATCGAGAAAGAGTTGAAGAAGATGGTGGAGACACCTCGGAAACAAAAGACTGTGCGTTCGTTCCATTATCATATTAACAAACACTAATGTGTCCCAAAGAAATATCTTGTTCGTGAGCGTCAAGGAACCATCTACGCCTCATCGTCAGACCTGGATGGCGTTTCACACATGGCGGGCCCAGGTGATGTTAATACTGGCAAAGCCTGGAGAGCGGTTCGCCGGCCATCGGATATGGTATGGTCTCTCATCTTCGTCCTCTGCATATCATTAACGTCTGTCATTTAGAATGAATACTCGAAACAGATCAAAGAGTATCGAGCGCAGGAGAAGTCTGGAAAGGCATACGGCAAGGTGTTTGTGAAAGGTAAGCGACGACAACATGAGAAGTTGTACAATTGACCAAGGTTACGTTACGTCTAGTTTTGGGCGTCAAAGGCATTCATGTTCCGCTGCCTCAACATCCCACGGCCCTCACCTGCACATTGAACAACGGAATCCATTTCGTTAGTACACCTGAGTGCCAATTGGGACGGGATCTCCGCATTGACCAAGAGTTCGAGCTGTACGCCCTTCCTGATATATTTCGCCCGCTATTTTTACTCATATTCAGTCTAGAATTGAGCACAGCAAATTAGAATTTACCCTTACATTGAAAGTTCGGCGGGACCCGCATATTATTGCACAATTCAAAGCAATTTCCTCGACGCCGACGCCGGCACCAGCCCCTCCACCTGTTGCTCAAGCTCCATCCAAGGGTGGCATGCGAAACTTCTTCTCTTCTTCGCCCAAGAAGTCGAAAGACAAGCTCATTGTACAACCTCCTGCGCCACCGCCTGCACCCCAACGACTTACCGAAAATCTGGCTCGATACCTAAAGCCGGATGGCACTCTTGCACGAGCTTTCATCTCATTCAAAGATGTTGCAGCCCGTTGCGATACGAGACTCTTCGAAACTAGCTATCCACTCATCGGTCAACGGGTAGAGCTCGGAGGCAAGTTCTCGACACTGCAAGTTGGAGAAATCGTTCTTCAAATGTTCAGGCTACCTCCCCTTCATGGAATTGCCCCAGAACAGCTCCCTCAGAGCTTAGAGGAATGTCACCGTGGATTGCGCCACATTAACTGGCACAAGGTGACCTATTTCGAGGGTACTTTGACCCAATCTGGTGGCGATTGCAGCGTAGGTGCCATCTAATTATCAGGACCTACTAGCTTATAACACTCATGCAGACCTGGCGTCGTCGACAATTACGGGTCATTGGTGCGAACTTGGTCGCTTTCAATGACGTAACCAAAAAAGCGACGGCGACCATCGACCTGAAGAAGGCGATTGCTGTCGAAGACGACCAAGAAGTGCGTAGTAATACTCTCAGCCCAACCGCTGGTCGTAATAGCCGGTACGATGATGACGATCGATATGGGGTTGAACGGTCGTTCCGCCTGATATTTCCTCAAAACCAAGAGATCATATTCTTCGCTGACACTGACGAGGAAAAAAGTCGATGGTATGTGACACGGTTCCTGGGCTCACTGGCGACGCTAAGTTCCGTGTATCTAGGCTTGACGTTCTGCGTGCCCTTGTTGGCCACATTCCACCGCATACATTGTGGGCAGAGTTGCTTTGGCAGCAACAGGAGGAGCAAGCCAAGACAGCTCAGTCACCTCCGAGCGCGTATCGTCCAGTACCTCAGCCTTCACCTTCTTGGCTTGTCGCACGAAGCCAACAGCGGTAGAGCTCGTACAATCTTCTGTCTGCAGCCTTCCATTTCTTGATTGTTCGTGTACCGTTTCGCCTTTTTATCATTCTATGACACTGTTTCTCTTGACGTTTTCCATGATATGTTTCCTCGTCTCTGTACGTTACTTATGCTGATAAATCCGAATTATATATACGTTGCCTGCATGGAAAGGCGTCATCTAATCCCTTGAGGATTATTGTACTTGTTCTCGTCTCGACATACAGCGAACGGTTGTAAAGTTGCTGTACTTGTGCAGAGACAAAGGAGAACGTTATTAAGAAAGGATTTATTACTAGTATATTGTGGGAACTTCTGCAGTTAGATAGAGCATACGCCTTTGAAAAAGAGGCATGCCCACAAGGCCACGGTGACTGCCAAACTAATACTACCGAGTGAACTGGCTGATGCGATCCAGGAGCCTGACGCGATCCTATGCCAATTGGAAGTGCTCCATCATGCATCATGCCTCAACGGAGATGTGTCAAATCCGATCCATATGTCTTCTTCAAGGTCTTCGACTTTGACACGTTCTTCGATACCCTAAGTTCCAATGTTGATATCGTGTCGTGTGAGTGCTCAACCAGCTGATGCTTGACATATATCCTCTGCTAATGACACCACCATTTTCATACTTACGATAGTTCTAACAATAGGATGCGGATGCGAACAAATCCAAAAATGTCTCTTCCCTCTAGAAAGACGCTTCTGATGCACAGCCCCCTCATGCGCCTATATCATATCCCATTCACGAAGCGCAGACAAATATCATGGCTACATCTACAGGAAAGATCGACTTCCACTATCAAGGAGCAACGTATCAGACATGGTACAAGCTCGTCGGCAATGTGCGCTCTACTAAAGCTGGCGTGCGTCCTCTCATTGCTCTCCATGGTGGTCCTGGCGTATCCCACTCCTACATGACACCGCACACCGACCTCTTGGCTTCGCATAGCATCCCCGTAATTCTTTATGACCAAATCGGTGTTGGCCAATCCTCACACCGCAAAGATGCTCCTAAGGAGTTTTGGACGGTCGAGCTCTTCATGGATGAGCTCGAGAATCTTTTGAATCATTTTGGCATCAGCGGGGATTACGATCTCATTGGGCACTCGTGGGGTGGGATGCTCGCCAGTAACTTTGCTGCGGCGAGGCATCCTGCGGGGCTCAAGCATCTCATCGTCACGGATACACCTGCGTCCATGGCTCTGTGGGAGGAGAGCACTGCAGGATTGGTTCAGCAGCTCCCGCAGAATCTGCAGGATATCATCAGGAAGCACGAAAAGGATGGCACCACGGATGCGCCTGAGTATCAGGAGGCGATGATGGTGTTCTACAAACGGCATGTATGCAGGTTGGACCCCTGGCCCCAGGATCTCACCGTATCCTTCGCAGCCATGGAAGAGGACCCAACCGTGTATCATACCATGTAAGTTGCCTTCGCCGCCGAAGGATTTTTTCAGTCAATTAACGTTCATTCTTGGCAAGGCTAGGCCCTTCGGAGTTCACAATCACCGGTACCCTGAAGACTTGGACTATCGTCGATAAACTGCCCACCATCAAGTGCCCAACTTTGATGATGAACTCGGTTTTCGATGAGGCCCAGGATGTCTGTGTGCTTCCGTTCTTTAAATACATTTCCCAAGTGAAGTGGGTCCAGTTCGCAAATAGTTCGCATGTTCCATTTTTCGAGGAGAGAGAGCGGTACATGAAAGTAGTTGGCGATTTCCTGACCACGGTTTAGTTGCAAAGTCGGAGTAGTTCACTCGGTACGTAAAGTATGTACCAAGTACATGTAGGTATGTTAACTTGAAATTTGTCTTTATTGTACATAGATGTCTATGCGTCAGAAAACTGAAATTATGCAAAGACCTGGGAGTAAACGCGACTAACTGTTCATGCTGCACCAGACCGCACGACCTCCACCAGGCCAAACATAAGTGATACACAGAGGTATCTGACAGACGAGGAGAAATAAGCAGATGAAGCTCCAGTACTTTGGATCCGAGCCATCTCTTACAGCTGGCCTTCAGAGTCCACTTCCACGACATCCTCCTCATACTGCTCAAAGGGGCCGATGTTGTGACTGGGCAATGGGAACGCACTTACACATGGATCCTTGTTCGTAACGTGGGGCTCTGCGATCTCGACCGCGTCAGTGTCAGAAGATACGGTCAGGTCTGGAACATTCGTAAAAGCAAGCTTTCTTCCGGAGGGTGTGGCTGTCTGTGAAAAGACGCGTCAGTGACTCCATCACGGCACATGATTGACAGCAGGTCATGTCACGGTCACGCTGCCTCAGTGTCCTGCTCCCATTCCTCGCCCATCTCATCCGTTTCTCAGGCATTCAACAGCGAGAAGAGACAACAACAACTGCGCGTTAACGTCTGGAACTGGTTGGACTTAGAACGGGA
Organism: Hypsizygus marmoreus; assembly: GCA_013433165.1. NCBI lineage: Eukaryota > Fungi > Basidiomycota > Agaricomycetes > Agaricales > Lyophyllaceae > Hypsizygus > Hypsizygus marmoreus. Next base: position 2,158,390 of record CM024092.1, on the reverse strand, counting down.
TGACGTCAGAGTTATCCACTCTTTCCCTTGGCTACTACTTACACTGGGTTATAAAGGGCGACTTGGACAGACTGAGGTTGCCGACGGGCCTGGACACTAAGTGTACTGTGCTCTATATTACAAGCCGTCTTGTGGAATTCCAGTTTGAAATGCTTCCCCTCGCCAGTGTTATAACTCACTGGGCACTCCAGCCCTCACAACACGACTGTAACTACACATCATGATGAATGGTCACACCAGTAAATGGGTCCTAGGATGACGTGAAAATGCGCCTCATGTGCCTCCAACACCCTCCCAGCTTAGCGGGTTTTGTCGCGTCTTGGTCAAGAACGTCAGGTAGTTGGAAATAAGGACGCCTTAGGAAACGTTTGGTCGCACCCACCTCGAGGGCTAAACACCAATATCATAGGGATGACCCCTCATCTCAGATCGCACCTCTCGATTCAAACGTTGTGGGACCTTTTCGATATGCTATACCACGGTCTGGGTTTTCAGTCTGCTGCTGGATTCCCTGATTTAAGCGGTTGACTATATCGAATAATGTGGAATACGTTGGCTATGGAAGCCACATATACGATGGATTGACTTGCTTCCCAAGTTGTTCGTTGCTGCATGCCTTCCCAGCTTCTTATCAAGCACCAATCTTGGGGAGATCCTCATGGATTGGTCCAATAGCCTTTAATGCCATGCGCCATTAGAATCGGGTCTCCTTCGCATTTGACACATTTTTACTAGTTCCTCGTTCCTTTCGTCATGCCGAAGCCACATGTACCACATGTTGTGCACCTGGCTTCGATCTGAATGATAAAATCCGCAGAATGAACGTGGGCAAGCCATAGCTCTAATCTGCTTCACCACTCTTCTCGACCTGATACGAATTTCGCCACTAGCAAGGGACCTGCTCTGCTTTACTTTTTCACTGTACACGTTTTGGCCCAAGTGAGCACGATGACACCAAATCAGGCGACTTTCTGGTCTTCGCGAGCTTCCGGAAGAGAGAAACCAAAAAAACCATCCATTATCATCCCACCAACACCAATCAACGCATGCCGTGATTCCTTTTCCCAGCCTCAAAAAATTCTTCCGTTTCTTCAATATTCTGTATCAAGCACTGCGTGCGTTACACCAATCTCCCCCACATCCCTGTCGCCCCTGTCGCCTGAGTCGCACTTGATGGAGGACACCATTGCTGAGGGGACCGCGTCTTCGGATGTCATTGCGATTGCAGAACTTTTTGCCACTTTGAAGCGCACAGCTACTGCTTTGAACACGACATTTCACAGACTGGAAAAGCAAACGGAAAAAATGGCTGGTTTGGCGCCAGCCATGAAAGCTGCAGAACAAGTACGTTTTTGTTCCGATATCTTACGACCTACTTCGTTCTCAACGGTATGGATTATAGATGAAGGACGTGCGCGCAAAGCTCGAGCAGCAAATTGCTAGGCATGACACGACAATGCGCGAAGTCAGGTCTCTTTTGGAATCTACAGTCAAGGCGAGCTTGATCCAGCGGCTCAAGTCGCAGATCTATACAGCAATCAGAGAGACTGTCGCAACAGAGATCGATCAACGAGTTGAACAAGAAGTAAGCCAAAGTCTATTTTCGCCATTCAGGCAATGTCAGTAATATCGTCGCCCTCTGCTAGCTTTTGAAGCAGATCCCACAAAAGCTGCGGCAACAGGGGCAGGTTCATCAACGCCAGGTACTTGAAATCAAAACAAGTATTCACAACTCGTGAGCTTCGCAGTTGTATTCTACTTTTTTTTAAAAAAAATACTCACAAGTATCACAGGGAAGCGCGCCATCACAATGCGAGCTTGCGGTCACCATCCCTGACGGAACCCTTAAGGCCACTTCTGCGACCTCTTCCAAGCGCTGCTCAATCACCCGCATACGTCTTAAGGGGCCCTTTTCCACCCTCCAGTTCAACAATCGCGACTCCAATGTCAGCCTTCCCTATGGTTCCTACATCAACTCCCCTTGTAGCAGCACCCGCTCTGATGATGCCACGGGGAAGCAGTCAAATTTTTGAGCTGGTTCCGCCCACGCCTTCACCACTATTTCCACGCGATTTGAAGTCTTTGTTTGCTCTCGGACCAGACGCGGCGAAAAGGTTGCTTCAAGATTATGGCATTGACCATGGACAGTCTCCAAGTTCCCAGGAATCGCATCCGAAAGCGCCATCCCGAGGTTTGACGGATTCAGCGGTAGACTTGTCGCCGATAGTATCGCCGTTGGATGCCGCAGACTCTCGTGAACAAGATATCAATCATTTCATGGCACACATCGGGGTGCGTGCGTATCCGCTTCCCATCCCGTCTAATCGACCCCACAACTGAAGGCATTTATTAATCAGGTCCCATTCCTTATGGTGCCCCCTCCGAAACGGAACGGCGTCCACACCTCCACGTTGTCATCCCCGGTGGGCCAACGTTCACCGTTGCCAATTATTATTAGCACTAGTATTAGAAGTCTTTGAGATATAGTACAACATGTATTTCTTGTTCGTACGGCACTGGTTGCTTTCAAGTTATGTACGGTCTTGAACGCCTATTTGACCCTACCGAAGTCGACCGTTGATGACAAACCAGGTGGTGTTTCATCCCCTGGATACAACGCAGCATCAGATTGACTTGTGGTCATGTACGTATATAGCAGGCGCTGTTTCGCTGTTTCTTGTTCAGCTTTGCTCTGCTCGGATTTGTCGCTGTGCGATATCCAGTAACTGCCCAACTCTGCTCAACTTCACCATCAATGGCTATCTCGTTCCGACGACCAAGCTTGAGGTCCAAATTCGTCTTCATCCCTGTGTTGCTCTTCACTCTAGGTTTTCTCCACTTCATCATCCAGAACCAGTACCAGATCAAGAACACTCTCTCGTATGCCACACGCCCTTTGTGGGATGCAGCGGATGGACCCAAGCAAATCATACCCCACTACTATGCCGAAGGCATGAACATGGATTCTCATGCATGCCAATTGCACGGATGGAAGGAGCGCGACGGAAAGGATGGCATCAAAGTCATGGATGCTGTTCTCATGAGCAGTGAACTTGACTTGCTCGAGATTCGGATGAACGAGCTGGACTCGGTCGTCGACCATTTCTTCATCATCGAATCCAACGCAACGTTTACGGGGCTTCCAAAGGAGACTTACTTCGCAAAGGACCGTGGCAGATTTTCCAAGTTCGAGAAAAAGATTGTTTACAACTTGTAAGTCATCAGTTCGTTGAGTGTGGATCGAAGAATGACAGGAAGCAGCTTGCCAGGATACCCGCTACGGTCAGGGGAATCTGCATGGGATGTCGAGGCCGCTACACGCAACGCAATGACAGCGCTACTCCGAACCCACATACGAACACTCCCCCAGAACACCCAAACCCTCGTGTTAATGTCAGACATCGACGAGATTCCTGCTCGGCACACGGTTGAACTTCTCAAAGCTTGTGACTTTGGTAGTTCCATCCACCTCCAACTACGCAACTTTCTGTACAGGTCAGTACTTCTCCCAATACACATTGCTTTATGTTGAAGGTGATTTGACGCAGCTTTGAATGGCAGCTGGACATGTCCAGTTGGCGTGCCAGTGTGCACCTCTGGCGAGACAATGTCTACTACCGACATTCAAAGAGCGGAGACCGTCTCCTGGCAGATTCAGGCTGGCATTGCAGCTATTGCTTCAGAACAATCCCGGAATACATAGTCAAGATGCAAGGATTCTCTCATTCTGACCGAATAGGTGGAAACATGAAGCTTCTTGATACACAAAGAATTCAAGAAACGATTTGTCGTGGTAAAGACATTTTTGGCATGTTACCCGAGGCCTATAGCGTGCGTACGCCGTCTCTAATTGTCGAGTGCTCACCGTTGACACCGTTTTTAGTATCTCGATCTACTTTCGCAGATGAGCCTTGAGCCGTACGTTCCGCCCTTATATCCTGCTCCTGCTTGCTAACAGATCATACCAGACTCACCTCTGCCGTAGGCCTGCCGCGTTTCCTGATCGACAACGCAGAAAGATTTCGCTTCCTTCTTCCAGGCGGGTGTCGCCGCGAGAACTGACACAGATCTTTTCATCGTAATCACATCAGCATCGCATCTCTACATATCTTCACTCGCAGATGCCAGGGATTGATTTCGCTCTGCGCCGCGTCAGCCATCAAGTTCAACTGCATGCCAATACAACGTGGTTGGGATGGGTATGCCAAGGGCCACATGGGAGTCGCAACGGGTCGCTCATTGCACTGAGAGCATCAGGATATTATGCTTCATATGGCATAGATCGAACGTTACTTACTTCCGAATATCATTTATAGTACCGCACTAAGTGTAGCATGCCTAGCAATTGCCGTGTATCGAATGATGAAACGTTGGAACATCTGAATAGTGATAGAACACCAGCGCTCTGATGTCAGATGGACAGGGCAAATATTTGACACGAGAGTTGCACGAGTTGAGCGTGAATTCGGCTCCTTCAAGCAACCTTCAAGTGCTCCAACCCAGAACCTGCTCCCTTCAGGCTCCATGCGCCAGGCTCCCTTAGAACACCACTACCTTTCCTGATCTACGCTCCTTACATCTTTCAATGTCCACGATGTTTCGATTCACGTCACTTCTCATATATGCATCGGTCGTGGTCGCTGGTCTCGACTCCCAGCCTGTGGATTCATCGTCTCTTGGTTCTAGGGTTGCTACTGCGTGGTACGCTGGCTGGCATGTTACAGACCATCCATTGTCGGCGGTTAGCTGGTCAAAGTACACCATACTGAATTATGCATTTGCGTATGTACTCTATACATACTAATGTGACTCCTGCAACTGTCATCTAACGTTAACAAACTTTCTACCTAGTTTAACGACTCCGGACCCTAGTGTCATATCTGTGGTAGACTCTGACCAAATCCTGCTCCCTCAATTTGTGGCAGCCGCCCACAAGCATGTAAGTTTACAGCGCTGTTGGTGGATTCGCATGCTCATGTGGTTGCAAGAATGTACAAGCAAGCTTATCGATTGGAGGGTGGACAGGTTCAAAGTGGTTCTCTGCCAATGTTGGTTCTGCACCAAACCGAACTGCTTTTGTCAAGTCGGTCGCTGCGCTAGTGAAGAAATATAAATTGGATGGAATTGATTTTGAGTGCGTGCTCCATCCTTTCTTCCCATTACCATGCCTGACTTGGGTAGTTGGGAGTACCCTGGCATTCAAGGAATTGGATGTAATCTCGTCAACTCCAGCGACACTGCCAATTTCCTCCTCTTTCTTCAGGAACTACGGACGACGGTTGGCTCTAAGCTGACGATCTCCGCTGCCACAGACGTCACACCGTTCGTAGATTCGTCTGGTGCTCAGTCTGCGGACGTCTCGGAGTTTGGCAAGGTCCTGGACTACATTATCATGATGAATTACGACATCAAGTCGACTCCTGCGACTGGTGCAGGTCCAAATGCTCCATTGGATGACTCATGCGCACCTGTGGGTAGTCAACATGGGTCTGCTACTTCAGGTGTAAGTGCGTGGACTAAAGCTGGCATGCCGAGCAACCAGATTGTTTTGGGTGTACCAGCATATGGTCGTTCATACCGCGTCGCTGAAAGTGCAGCTTTCTCAAACGGTGCCAGCCCACCGCTCGCATCCTATCCAACTTACGACCTCAGTAATAAACCCTCTGGTGATAGATGGAACGGCGAAGGTGGCCTCGATGTTTGTGGAGTTTACCAGGATCCCGGTGGTACTTACGCTTTCCGGAACCTCGTCGACGCAGGCTTTTTGAATACCGATGGATCTGTTCAGAGTGGTATTTCATATCGTTATGATAATTGCAGTGAAACTGTGAGATTTGTTTTAAATTGTTCGCCGGGAGCCATCCTCTTGCTGACAATGTATCCTTTAGCCGTTTGTCTACGACCCCAAAACTAATATCTTAGTCACTTTCGACAATGTACAGTCTTTTGCCGCCAAAGGTTCTTACATCAAGTCTGCTGGCTTAAAAGGCTTTGCGGTTTGGGAAGCAGCTGGCGATCTCAACAACCTTTTGGTTAATGCGATCTGTGAGTCTTCTGCTAGCACGGCCGGATGTCCAATCTGAAAGCTCCTGATAGTGAATGGTACTGTCAATGGGACTTCACGTACCATAAAAGAGTCTCCCCAGCCTTCATCGACCACGTCGTCTTCATCATCTGCAGCCCACATTTACCCCTGGAACTCTCTTCATACCCTATCTACCACGCTGGAAGTGCTAATGCTGTTTTCTCTGTTCTGTCGTTCGATACCATTTTGATTGGTACAAAAATGACATGCACGTGTTGATCACCTTCACGAATTATTGGCCGCTATTGCACTTGTCAAGATTTAATCCATCCCTCGGTGGCCTGATAGCTCGGTCTGATACCTGTGAACGAGCCGTTCGGTTACCGGTCCATAGACATTAGATGGCACGCATACCGGTTCCGCGGTTACGGAAGACATCATCGATGTTCTTCCTTGGTCAGGAAGCCGTTCTAAAAAAGAAGACACTACCCACTTGTTAAGTGCTCCCTTTCCTTGCTTAGTTTCGTTTCAGGATCGAGAACACACAGTCCCAAGTCTTAGACACACGAATCCTCACCGGAATACCAGCCCATTCATGGCGACAGAAGAGACTGGTGTTGGTAAGGAAGGTGCGTGTGTTCGTGCCTGTCGTGTCGTACGTGAAGCCTTCGCATGAGTTCTGGAGGCTCCATTAGGTCAAATCGCACCAGATTATCGCACCGTGGTCACAGCCGTACCGCGCGAAAACACTTTGCTAGGACATGCTGGATCACCTCGCAGTTTCCAGCATCGACTTAAATGTTCTTTTTGCTGTCAAATCCTGTGTCAGGTGCCCGACATGCGCCCACTATGTCCTCGCTGAAATCGCGTTTTCTCCATACACTCATGTCTTGCTGACATGGCCATCAAATTTTAAAGCGGCGTAGGTTGGTGGAGATTTGGTCTTGACCGCACTGAAGGTTACGAACGCGGGAGGTATGGACCTCTGGCGATCCGGCGCACGCTTTACATTGAGCGATCTTCACTTTGTAAGTACAGCTCTCTGAATTCTTTTCGCTTCCTCGACCCACGAAACTCATAAGTCCTTTAAATAACGTGCAGTAGAACTTTGACCGCTCGGCCTCGTTGTCCTACGCGCTTCCAAAAAAGGGTTATTCCGATCTTGTCAGTCCACGCCCTTTCAACTTTCCTGATGCAGATATCCCTTTGTTCCTTCTCCAGCCTCCGGGCGGTGTGAACAATTTGACCCCTAGAATTAACCGTTCGGTTTGAGCTCCTCCACGCAGATGTGTCTTGCCTCACCCCTTGGCCGAAAGTCAATATAAAAATGGACATACATGGTCCCTGCCATCATCTCCAGACCCCTCACGACCGATGTACGCTCCTAATTTATTCAATATCTTTTCCTGCTTCTAAACATGTATGGTCAAAGTTCTATACAGATGAGCTCCGATTCACCGCCATTGCGTAGTGCTCGGAAGCAGACCCCGCCGCGACCGCCGAGTCCACCCCCGTCCCCCGCCCAGGCGATAGCGGACGCTTGGAAGCGTGAATCGGCTGAAAGTCAGGAAGCATGGAGGAGGATCAACGCTAGGGTCAGATTGCGATATACGGCGCCTCCGAGGAACGACCCAAAATCGAAGCTGTAGCCCTCCTTGATGGGTGAGCGACACAAAATATGCGAATCGCAGCTGTCAACGACAAAGCTGAACTGGGTAGGCAGGCTTAGCAACTATACCATGCCTCTCGTATCGAGGGATGAAAACGGCGTCCACGCTGCGCGTGCAGTCGCGGCTGCTTGCTGGTACAGGTCTATTTATGACGTCAAAAAAGTTGTAATATCGATAGAAATGACTGGACGGACTCTTGTTTTGTACTTCAACAGCTCATAGATTTATTGTGATTGCTCCGGCTCTGCATGTCCATCACTTTCTTCATCGTAGTCATCGTCGTCGTTGTAGTCTTCCTCTTCCTCCTCAAGAGCAGCCTCGGCTTCAGCTTGAGCTTGGGCAGCAGATGCCGCACTAGCGATGGCCTCCTCAAGCATTTTTGTTTGCTCGTCGGACAGACCATACATCGACAATGAAGGCGTTCCCGCTGATGGATCAGTAGAGGCGAGGCCCACGGAATCCGATAAGGGATCTGATACATGTTCTTCTGATTGCTGGGCTGCAGATATGCTCTGCGCATCGGGAACATTTGACAAATTTGTCGTGGGCGCGGCCTTCGAAGGCATGCTCTGTAGCTGGGCACGAGCAATCACACTCGCCAGCGTTGCTTGGCCGGCCGCGGGATCCAAAGGTGTTGTAAATGCTTGCCCAACTGGAGCCCCAAGAGCGTTGCCAACATGCGCTTGCAGAAGTCCGTGTAGGCTTAAAATAGCAGACTGAATGCTACAGATGATAGCTGGTTGCACTTCTCCTTCTTCCAATATGCGCGAATCATCGTGATGCCCATGGGGGGTTGTTGAAGCGCCAGCCGTTCCTCCCTGTTGGCTGGTGGCGATTCCATTCCACAATTTCGCTCTCCTCTCCTCCCTGATGGAGTCCTCACCCTCCTCTTCGTTGAGCTCAACCTCTATCACTTCGGCCGTCAAGCAAGCATCGCTTGGTCCTCGAGTTTTGGTGCCATTTTTATGGCGCTTAATGGCGTCTCTTCGAGAGAAGATCTTCAAGCATCCGCCACATTTCCATGCCTTCTTGTCGTGCAGTTTGATATGGCGTTTCAGGTCATGATTCCGGGCAAACGACGCGGGACAAACATTACACCGAAATGGCCGATGCATGGCATGAACACGCTGGTGCGCCCTGAGGCTGTACAGCCGAGAAAACGTCTTCCTGCAACCTGCAATGAGACACGGATAGACTGCTGTTCCGATATCGGTTGGAAGAATAGAAGTTTGACCAGATAACCAAGGATATGCTGGGTTTGGAGGAAATGCGTGAGGTGGTGGCTGAGAGTGAGAGCCCGGGGATTGGCCAATTTGAATGCCACTAAGAACACCGACGACCTGTATGAGCCCACTGATTTCTTGGAGCGCGTGCATATCGTGTCCACCACCGGCAGAAGATGTCACTGCGAACAGGAACACTTGGTGCAACTGCAACCGAATAGAGGAGACTAGGGATGGATCAAGGGATTGCGTAGCTGAAGTTCCGAAAGCATGTGTGATTACGCGCACGGCTTCGTTAACCTGGGTCTGTAAGTCGGACCCTGGGAGGTATGGACGCTTCAATACTCGAGGGTCTTGTTGGAGCCCATCGTCCGTCTCTTCTCGTTTTCGTTTGCCCTTATCCAGTTGTATCGACGAAGCGTTTGAATGGCGCAAATTGCCAAATAAAGCTTCTGACCGAGCCAGGGAAACCAGAACGTGACTCAGCGGCAGTGCGATGGCCTTGGAGATATTCCCGGAGGCCATGATTCGATTAAGAGTATTCAGAACATTGTCTCCGTTGGAATTGGGTATGATTGCAGACGCAAGGGACGAGTGAGCGAGGGGGTCATTCTCGATCAGCGCAAGGACTGCCCTCATTGTTGCGATGGCGGCTTCCCCTTTCCGTGACACAGCGGCAGCAGGAGGAGCTAGAGTAGTAGTGTCCGAGGTAGCTGGGACGTCAGGCAATGGTATTGTCGGTCCATTGACTGCTTGGCTCAAGCTTGCCTTGCTAATATCCGCCCATAGCTCTTCACCCAAACGACGGGCTATCTCTTCAGCCTCGGCATCGATATCGTCGTCATCCTCGTCCCCCTCGTCATCGTAGTCATCCTCATCCCAGTCCTCAGGTTCGTTTGGTTCGTTGATTTGGACCAAGGCTTCCGACTGAGTGTCAGTCATTCCTTCGATTGCCAGTGAGCATGGATCGTTAGCAGCACAGCCACTGCGGAGAAATTTCCAAAATTTGTTATTTAATCGGCAGCATTTGCGCAAGTTTGGTCCTCATTTTTCGATTTCATACCATGGCGGCCTTCAAGTTGAAGTCAACTGGGTAGGAATCTGTTGTTTTGACTTCCATAGGCATACTGCGAACGGACAATGTCGAAGACAGTCAAAGATCTGACGGCTGGCACCGCTGGAGGGATTGCCCAGGTGTGTTAACTTTTTCACTCGCTCCTAATGAGTCACACCAACCAACACAGCATAGGTTCTTGTCGGCCAGCCTTTCGATATCGTGAAAGTTGTGCGTTGAATGACACTTGAACAATCTTGTCATTCGATATCCATGTTTACGATGAACGCTCTATTTTCCAGCGGATGCAAACATCTCCCAAAGGTACATACAAGGGGATGATGGATTGTGCGGGCGGGATCTTCAAGAACGAAGGACCTTTGGCATTCTATAAGGTGCGTCGAACATCCATTGATCAAGTGAGAAGTTTCTGACACCAACCTTAGGGGACTTTGACACCACTTCTCGGGATTGGTGTTTGCGTGTCGATCCAGTTTGGAGCTCTCGAGTACACGAAGCGTTATTTTGCCCGACAAAATCTACTCAACGGCCGAGGTGGCGAGGATGGTGCCATGCTCGGGGCTGGTCAGCTCTTCACGGCTGGTGTGTTTGCAGGTTTAGCCAACGGGGTCGTGTCAGGGCCTGTTGAGCACATCCGTATTCGTAAGTCAATGCATCCAATCGCTGTTCGCCCCGACTAATATCACGATCTCAGGATTACAAACACAATCGAACACGAATCCTACATACGCCGGCCCTATGGACGCTATCAAGAAAATACATTCTGCACATGGAATCGCTGGCATTTACAAGGGCCAAGCTGTCACGTTGCTTCGAGAGTCCGCAGGATACGGGATTTATTTCCTGACGTACGAGAAGCTAGTGCAATGGGAAATGCAAAAGAAGGGGATCCGCAGGGACCAAATAAGCCCGCTGAATGCCGTGCTGTATGGTGCCACGGCAGGTTACACAGTGAGTTGTCTCGTTCCCGTGCTTTCTGTTCCATCTCTCATGCCTGTTTAGCTCTGGGCAATCATATACCCCATAGACATGATCAAATCGAGGATGCAGACAGACGGCTTCTCACCCTCGACTGGTCAAAAATATACCTCGACCTTAGACTGCGTTCGGAAGGTCTGGCGGACGGAGGGAATTGGTGCTTTCACCCGCGGCCTAGGACCTACATTGATTCGGTATGTGCCTCGTACGTTGCATAGAATCCTTCACTGATAATCTATTTCCATACTAGCTCACCGTTTGCTAATGGTGCCACATTCCTTGGATTTGAGATGGCCAATCGCCTACTGAACTCTTAGACAACAACGCCCACGTTACGTACACTTTTGGATCAATATCCTACTTCATATACACTAAGTATTTAATCTACCTGGAATTAGCTTCTCAAGCTTGGGCGTGTGATGTTTGATTATCTATAGGAGTGATGAAGGAAGAATACAGTTAACTTGGGCTCTTGAATGACTAGAGTACATGCTTTCATTATTTGCGTAATAAGTAGAATGGTCCTTGCCTAGAATAAATGTTTCTCAGTCCTCGACTTTCCTTTCCTCTGCAGCACGCCCCGGACAGAATACGGTTGCATCCGCCACATGGCATGCTTCGTCATCACTGTATGCCCACAGAACACCCTCCCCATCCAAAAAGTCGACGCCTTGCTTCTCGAACTTCTCCACCCACCAGATAAAGATGTCCTTGATCAATGAATCCGTATCTGCTTCAACCAAAAATCCAATGGTCCTGATCACCTCGAGATTGGGGTAGTGACTCGATGTGAAAGACATGAGATGCACTTTTGTGCCTGTCTCCTTGTCAGGATACAAACCATCAGCTCTGACCCCGCGGAGGCCTATTCGGCGAAGCGGATGCTTGATTTCAGGGCTGAGCGGTGGTGAAGTGGTGGGGAATGTGAGAGTTTCAAGGTTAGGGCACAGATCGTCTTGAAGGAAAATGTCCGGATTGAGGTGAAAGGCAGTTCGTCTCAGTTGAGAAGTATCTGGTTCGGGGTCGGAGTCCGCTGCAGGGGATGGAAGATCGATGCTAGTGAGAGACGATCCGTGAACCTTGAGAAATTGTACGAGCATGTCCTCCGTTCCTGCTACTGAGGTCTTCAGTGTGAGATTGCGTAAAGAAGGGAGGACAAGAGCGGTAGCGGCTTGAAGGCTTCTGGGGCTAGTTGAGAGAATGAGGTCCTGAAGACGGGGAAGCGTTGGAGGTGATGATTTCAGGATGCTAAATGTATGACCCCAGTAACCGCGTAGATCAAGCACCCGCAAAGACTTAAACGACCCAAGGAAGTTGGGGGCGTGTTCAAGGGTTGTGCTCGGTGGTAGCATCGTTATGGAGCGGTCATTCCAGTACATTCCTTGGAGGCTGGGTCCGTACAATTTGGAAATGGCATCCAGGAATTCGGTAGGTAAGGAATGGATCCAGGTGCCGCTTAACATTCGAAGTTTTGGGCATAGTTGGAAGATGCGGAAAAGAGTCTGAAGGAAGCGAAGTTCGTCCGCACCTCGGGCGTGGGTGTATATCTCGATATGTCGCGTCCATTGACCATAACTAGGCGTGTGCCTATTGGTTGAAGAGATCTGTGCACTGTTAAGCAGGACAGCGAGCAGCGCATTGGCTCGGGCTGGACTTCGAATGACAACATAATCATAGAGCATCTGGACAGCAACCGCTCTCCATGAGCGACAGACCAGGACAAGGGAGAGCTTGGTACGCGTTGAAAGAGATGGTGTATTGATGCCCATCACGTTGTTGGAAACGCGTTTTGGAGTAAACGGATCGAGGGGTACGATGGTAGCGTGTTGCTGGACATAGGTCGCGAATTGGAATATCTCCAGCCAGATTTCGAGGGGTAGATCAGGCAGCGGGCGCATTGTCTGGCGCGGGGTTGGGCTTGGGGTAGAGAATGAGCTGATTACAGCTGGGGTTAGGACACATTCTGAATTTTAACATACAACATATACCAGGTGAATGGATTCAGGAAACCGTGAAGGAGCGATAGAACAGTTTGCATGGTGGCTCAAGGCAAGCTTGGAATTGAATCAACTTGGCAAGCCAGAGTTGGTCACGGCGCCAAGCAAGCACAAACACCTTCCTCCTCGTCCTCAACCACATAATGCTGCCAGCTCTGGCGCTTGGCCTTTTTCTGTCAATCCTACAGTTCTCTCAAGCGATTAATGTATATTTGAATCCACATTCCGCTTTCCTTCGCTCTTCTCTGTCGCCCAACGACGCAAGTTCAACCCTCTCGCGTCATCTCGGTCTCGAGCTATTCGAACCTCTGCGTGACGCTTCGAGCGCCGAGTATAATGTCGAATCATTCGTAGGGCAAGGTCCAAGCAATGCGCTTTTGCTGACTATGGACGAGACGGATGCCAAAGGTTCGTTTTTGGAAGATTGCCATCGACGTACCACAAGAGCTCATGGGTTTCCACAGCTGTTTTACCAGCTAGTCTTCAACCTTCATTCAAACTATCAGCCCCCTCCGAATCCCCTATAGACTCGTTGGCCTCGGTCATATCAACGTATCTACATCGCGCGCAGCACAGCTATGCCTCTATTTACAGCGAAGATATATCATGGCAACTCCACGATATTGACTCCCTCACCACCTTTTTCGAGACCGCGGAAGCCCCTTCATTTGCGGCTGTTGAATTGAAGCAGCTCTCCGATTTGCGACAACGTTATGGGCCCACAAGCGAAGAGTATGCAGCAGCCGCAACCAAAATCCGCCACTTCCTGGAGCGAGCTTACCAGGAGGCCGATACATTCCACACCGCCCTCCTCACATTCTCATCCTCTCCGCCCGCCCACGCGAAGCGGGAACCTCAGACTTCCCAGTCTCCCCTTCCTCCTACCTCGCCCCCGCCCCAGGAGCCCATCGGCTCAATCTCCACTTGTTTTTCATCAGCTGACGCATGTACAAACGGTACTAGCTCATGCTCTGGCAGAGGGCAATGTGTCGAGGCAAGCAAGGCTGGTAGGACCTGCTTTATATGTTTGTGCGGCGTTACGAAGACGGGAGAAGGTGCAAAGGTTAAGACGGATACCTGGGTCGGTCAAAGTTGTGAAAGGAAGGATGTTAGCGGGTGAGTCACTAGAATGACAGTAAAGTATTCAACTGAACTGTTCTCTAGACCCTTCGTTCTTTTGGCCGGGACGACTGTCGTTTTGATAATCCTCGCTGTCGGCTCCGTATCCCTCCTTTCCAGCGTGGGGGATCTCGAGTTACCGAGCACATTATTAGCGACTGCCGTGAATGCGAGGAGGGATTGACGTCAGCATGTCGTCCGTTTCTTGATAGTATGAATACAGAGCTAATGAACAAAATCGCCCACCCACCTTCCCATTTAGAGACCGGCTCTCTGTTTCAATGGATTTACATCCTCAACGTAAACAGATTCTGACACGTTCACCTATCTTTCCACGTCATGTTTTCCCGTCCAACCTTGACACTCACATTGCCGACATTCAGTTCTGATCCAGCCTCCCAGGCGTCCTCTGCATCCGAGAATCAGCCAGTCCCCTTCGTCCCTGGGTTTTGGCCTGCAATTGGGACCAGTGACAGCTGCGACTATCCATCGACAGAATGCTTTATGTAAAGGTGTCTGCGTCCTATGATAATCAAAACCGTGCCACTGTAAGACCCTGTTGCTGAATTGCCAACTTGTTCTATTGTCGAGCCCATTGTCGGCTGGGACGCGTCGCGTAAAGATCCAGCTTCAAGCTTCAGTGCTTGACTTCTATGGATGACGACTTGAGGTTTAGCCTGATCGCCTTTTCTGACAAGGGGGATGTCGCTATGATTTGACCTTTATCGTTAGGTCTGTAGGACTGACATCGTCCACCGCCCTGGTTTCTGACATGTGTGGTGTGGGTCCATATTGACCTGTCAAGGTCAACTGATTCACACAGGCGCCCGACCCGTAAACGTACTGGTGCGCCTGTTAATTCTCATACCTTTCAACTTGCTTTCATCATCTATCACTAAGTGCAGGGTCTTTCTCTCGAAGGAGCAGATTTTGCCACCGTGCCGCCGGGAAGGGTTTGCTTTGCTTCCCACAAGCCTACGGTGCAGATATTTTGGCCCGAATCGTGGAATTCATCAACACGAGACGAGTCAGGACTGGTCAGAACTTCACAGAGACCGAGAATCGAGAAACGTAAGTCTGACATGAGATATCTATGGACAGGACGGCAGGTCACAAATGCCCCCATATGGTTAGCAGATACTTTGAATGCCCTGACCCTGCTTGATGATTTATAGACCAGTGGAGAACAAAGCAGACCTAGATTATCGATAATGATATACATGCGTGTCAAATATACATACAACTAACTATAGCAGTCTTGAGCGGGGAAATAATTTCAGCGTCTTCTCATCAATGGGGTGCCGACGTGGTGGAGCCATGTTCTGTAGGTATTCTAGAGGTGCAAGACTGTCTGGAGTCTCATCTGATGAGACAGATTCCGAGTGGCATCGCGGAGTTGGGGTTCGGTAGATGAGTTTGGCAGACAAGTCCCGTGTAGCAGGGTGAACGGATTGCGATGGGGGGTGTGAAGATGTGTGCCGCGGCGCGTACGGAATATATTCCAGTCGGGTAAACTCGGGGCTGTCAGCTTCGGTGTTGAAGATGTGATCAGGTCTGCCTTTGGCAGACCGAGCACTTTTGTACTTCCCGCTTGGAACGGAAAGATTGGCGAGGCGGGGGAAGTCATCGACAGAACGAAGACGATCGAGAGAGTCTTCGGTGAAATATGCGACTGCGATTCGCTCGGTTAGTGCTGGTGGATCGATTGGATGAATTCGAAAAAAGCGCACTTAGATGCCACTTGCGTTGGCCGGCGGGAGTATCCACATAAACTGTGTACGTTTGCTTGATCATAACGAACCGGCTATTATGACCTGAAGATGAACTGCAAGAGGTATTAGATCTTGGCTTCTGGCCGAACATTCAGGTTATGAGCAACTAACGAATGATCGGGACCATAAAGGTCGCCAGAATAGAGGTGTTGCGTGTGGGAGTCATTCTTCTCGTGATAGAAGAGAAAGCCCTAGGAAGCCAACCATGAGTCGATACTTGGATAAACTGCAAGAAACAACTCACCTCTCGGACTCTTGATGGACCCCATCGGATACCTGTGATGAGCTAGTGTGAGACATCGGCTGTTATGAAGTGATTAGATCAAGACTAACCGTCTGTCCATCGTTCAATACCAACCTAAGAGAAATAATGTGAGGAAGTGTTTGTAGCACGTAGATGATGCAAGAACCTACCCCTGTCAATTCTGCATGAGGACCTCTCTCCTCCCAAACGTACACAGAGCCAGGGGATATCAACCCTCTTTCCTCACTGTCCAGCCGGCGAGTCACCATTGGCAGAACACCCAGAAGAACGGCATGGAAAATGACTCGAGCATCGGCGGGAGACCTAATACGAAGACCAGTGCAGGTGGCACGCTGCATAATGGCTCTGGGCAGTGGAGAGTCAGCTATCTATCAGAGGATTGGTGGGAAGTAATACGGAAGGGAAGGGCACCTTTATCTAGACGTCGCCAGTGGAGTGCAATACTTATGGGGTTGTATCCTTACGACATACGCATCGGTTTATGATTGCTTTGCGAATAGAGTTTTAGGAACTTAGTCCTATTTGAGACCAGGGTTGGGCGAAAGTGAGAATCACCGTAACTGTGCCTGGTCAGAAGACGGAAAAGTAACAAGGGCAGATGTAGACTTGCCAAATTACCGACGGACAACCGCCACTGCAGCTGCAGCTGGAGTCAAGAGTCCGCAAAGTTATGTCAACCCTTACTTAGGTGGCCACTCACTGGTCAAAGGTCAGTTGACGGGCTGAGCAAGGAATGGACACATTAAACGTGCCTTGCATGGCTCTGGAGCCCACTTGATTCTTGAAGGGTGGAAACACCCTTGACTCAAGGCGTCCGATCTCCGTCCACCTTTTGTTCCTGTAAATTTTGATTAGATTTGATTCCATTCTTCCAAAGCGAACACCAACGAATACCACTCGAAAAGGCCGAAATCCTGGATGATCGCAGTCCACAATAGACACTGTGGTGCCTCATCCAGTGAAAAACGACGTCGCGGGGTTTTCGGATTTTCCCATGTGACGTCCTTGTCGGAGGGGATACAGTGAAAGGGTCTCGGAGTTGGTTAAGCATCCGACTATTGACGAGTTCTTGAAGAACAGCGGGACGTTGATATGGTCTGTTCTTTCTCGATAATTTCTTCCGAACCGATTCTCCCTCGAGAGCATATACGGCGGAAAAGGTAGGCGATCGAATTAAACGTTCAGGCCCACAGGGGTCGCCACGATCACGACACTGAAAAGGTTGCCGACAAATAAACGCGCCGTGAATCCGGAGCCGCTGAGAGAAGTGACAGAACTGAGAATAAGCACTCTCAGGACACAACGTATATCACTCCATCACGGACAGATCTGCCTGTGGTACAGTTGAACATCGAACATCGAACGCTGAATGTGCACTGTGGTGACGACCCACAAAAAGTCCAAACGTATTTACGAGGTGTTGATCAGCAGCTTTGAAGACAAAGGCACGCAAATAACTGCATCGCTTGTTTCTATTTATAGCTAAGGTCCCCATTTGGTTTAGGTGCTCAATCGTGGCTCCTCAACCTCGCCTCCTTGCCAACCCATTGCAATTTCGCACACCAGGACGGTCATGCTGCCTTTGCTCCAAATTCGCGCTAGCGTCAGTAACGTGGACACATTGATTTTTCAACTTGTACGTTTTAAACCTTTCAGTAAATGGGAAGTAAGAACTTGGATAAGAACATTGAGTATCATCTAGGTGATGAAACGTCTAATCAAATAAATACTTAGAGGATCCAGCCTGTTGGTGAATGTTCAAAGAGAAATCGAGGAGGGGGAAATGGTTTCTAGGCGTTTTCAGTAAACAAGCAAAAGCGGGAACAAGTAAGGCGATAGCGACGAAAGCAGCGTTTGAAAGATATCGTCCATGTCATTACATCGTCCTTGAGCAAATGAGGTGCAAGGTGGAGAATATTCGTATGCTTCGTGAAGAGTAAGTCACGCCAGGTAACGCTCAATGTATCGGTTGAAAGTCGCCTGTAGGTAATGAAATTCATAAGTTACAACGAAGCAATCGGGCTTCTACTTCCTGTGCTTCTTCCTCTTCGCACCATCGATCACAGCACCGGATTTAGTAACGAGGCTGCGCAGCTCCCCACTCGTTTCCAGTGCGCGTATATCCTCCATCGAGCCTACAGACTTCCCACCGATAAGTAGGACAGGAAGGTCATGGGATGAGGTTAGTCGGGCGATGATGGGCTCGAGGACCTCAGCATCATCACGAATATCGACATCTATGATTGTAGGTGCAGGCCGGAGATGCATCTTTGCAAGCATGGCTTTAATCTCCCGAGAAGAAGGGGAATATAGCTGTAATGACAAGGTTTCAGGGGCGCCTCAAGAAGAGTAAGGGCATGCCTACCTTGGAGTAAAGGAACACAGGATTTCTCGACCAAACGTCATGTACCATATGCTTTAGCTCCTCAGCCGCGCGTGCACTTCGAGTATCGAAGTCTAGAACGAGTTGCGGGTCGATGGGCACATGTGGGTTGATGGAGAGAGGGATGATGTTCTGAGGGAGGCTCGCGAGGAAGCTAGAAACAGCTGCTAACTCCTGAGCAGGACTGAGCGTTGCTTGCTGCCCCTTTATGAGTTTCTTGTGCTTCCGGTTTGTTGTCCCTCCTGCCCCAGGGACTCGAGAGTTACGAACGCTCTCTAGTGCAACTGCGATTTGATCAGCTGCCGGAGTATCCGTATGTCGCAGAGCATGGGTTGGCGAAAAGGATGGGTGCTGAACCAACAGGATGTATGTGGAGATGCACAGAAAGGCAGCGAGGGCAATAAAGGTTGACCGATATCTTGATTTCCGGGGATGTAGGACAGCTAAGAAATGGGAGACAGGTAGTGGCATCGAGGAATGTATGGTGTTGGGATCGTTTAGATGTGTGTGACTGGAGAGGCTGGGAAGGGTCATAGAGTGTGGCAGTTGGTTAAATGGTGTAATTTAGTCGAACAGGGGAAGTCGAAGCAGCGAGCAAAGAATGTGGGTGTAATAAACGAACGACGAGCTTTGCGATGAGTGGAATCTTGAGTTAACAGTGATTCGTTGGCCCGAACTAATTTTGATGCCCGCCGCCAGGGTCCGCCACTCGCCTAAACAACACGCAAACAATGCTGCAGGCCATTTGAAAATTTTTACAAAGGTCTCTTTGTCCTCCAACGATAACGATAATGGGAGCAGACAGGAGAAGTGGATGCCCACGAAAGGCATATGACGAACTGATTCTGTCAAGATTTGCCATCAACGGTTTCTGCCAATTCACAGGCTGCCACTGTTATGTAGGATCACCACTCAAACGCCTTGAAATATATTCAGGTCAATTAAAGAACATTAAGCAGGTAAATTATGCTTCATGCTACCCTGGCATCCGAAGGCAACCATAATCAATAATGTCCACCTCCTCCAACTATACCTGTTGCACCACCATTCCAGTTCCGATCTACTCGGCGTTCACTGACGATGCTGACAGCCTAGTGGAATCCATACTTCGCACAAACCCCATACTCTGAGCCACGATGTAAATGACGGGCACGTACCATTCACCAAATCAATGAAGCATTTGCACTGCTACTTATATATTTCCAACATAGTGCAGTTGCCTGTTTCCGAAACGCTAGGTTCTTTTCATCTAGTTGCGATGTTATTAGCGTGCGTGTACTTGGACGATATCGTCTGAAGAAATCACAAACCAGATGCTATAAAGACTTCGGATACTTTTATTCTATGTTTCTTGAACAAAGCCTGTTGGACCTCCAACTTGTCGGAGAAAAGCAGGCAGAGATGCCAAGCACTGGGAAGGTATATATGTCGAAGCACTGATGGACGAAATCACTGCGACGTGCCTTGCGACGTGAATCACTCAGCACCATAATATAGCTGGTATTGAGCTGGTATCACAACCTACAAGAAATTTACTGCCGGCAATTCAATGATGTTCACCTGGAGTGCCTTCCGAACGTGAGAGGGGGGGCTATGATTGCGTCATCTCCTAGACTATCATTGAGTTCACGGGGTATATTGTTACTGCGAGAGGGAAGATGGCTATGTCGGCATCCACAGCAAGTGTTGGGTCATAGCGGGTGTGGGGAGAACCCGGGTGAGCCCGGGTATAGGAGACGTCAAGTCCGAGATGGCGCAAGCGTTGCTCCGCCCTGATGGGATCTTTTTCGTTTTGGGGTCGAGTCGACCAACTTCCCAATTTCCTATTTGTTCGACGGACTCCGGCGAATGCAAAAATAGGCGAAATGCGTTGACGTCGGACCATTCGAGGATGGGTTTACGCAAAATATGCCGGAGTTGAGGTCATATACTGCTCCGACCGGAAGAGGTACAGCGAACGGCGCTGCATAGATGAGTTGAAACCTATGTTCTAACTCGAGGGTTTTCAAAGGTACTTTGCATATGCGATGGTCCGAAGCAAATGGAGGAACGATTGGTATTCGGTCGGATATGGTTTCAAGATCAATCATATTGACCTTCGGAGCGTGAAAGAGTGAGTCTACATCTGGGTGGGTCGGTGTTGAATCATCACTGGCATGGCTCATGACTTGATCTGCTACATTTATTTTGGTTTCGAAACAAAGACAAGGTTAAGATGCATTGATACGTACTGAATCCAGCGTTGGTCCATGATGTGATATAAAACGCGTCTTTGCGTAGTTTTCTGTGAAGTCACCTTCAGCATCTGTGGCTCCTGGCGAAAAACATCATTTTACTTTCATAGTGCTTCTCTGGCGGCCCAAGGACCTAGTTGGCTAAATGGCTAAATCCCAAGGATCGTTACTTGCATAAGTGAGAACGGAATAACTTGACTGCATTTTGGTTGAATCGGATATCTTGATCAACAGGCCGCGGGACGTTTGTGCCGTAAAAACAGAATGACAGGATGCCGATAAGTGGAATGAATGCAACAGCAACAGGGGCCGGTCGGGGGGATGTAACATGGCCACAAAGCAGCCTGCACAAGAAATTTAAGCATTGATTCATTTCGAGGGGTTCAATTTTTCAGGGGCAAGGCATGGTGCAGACAAGCAGACAAGCAAACAGCAAACCAACCATTTCGGCTCCTCCTTTGAATATTTGTCTTCCAACGACCTATAGCGCCGCACGTGCGCACTCTTCACAACCATCGTCCAGGTATCTTGGCCGTTTCTCGAGTATGCTTGACCTGGTATGCTCATCGACGCGTCGGGGACGCGTCATTGCGTCGTCGCATGGATCCGAGATACAAGAGGAATGGAGGAATATGGCTTGAGCAGCCGTCCGAGCCAAGAGACAGGACCGCATATGTGAACAGAAATCTACCAGGTATCCTGTTCAGTGCGAACGACTTCATGGTGGACCACTATCAAAGAGATTGAAGTCAAAGCAGATCGGAGGTATAAATCATTCCCGACCCCATTCGGTTATATCCACAACCTTGTCAGGCTTGGCAATCATTGAATCTCTTCTACATCCCACTCACCCTAAAACGTATCCCTCGACTCTGAGAGAAACCGAAACTTAGGTCAGCCTTCTGTTCCTCGTGTCTCCAGGCGCGGCGTGGGGGTGTCCTCTTTTACAACACTCCAATAGTGACAGCTACCCGCTACCAACCCTTTGCTTCATACATACCTCTATCTCTGATAAGGCCCAGGAAAGCGCTCCGATGTCTCTTGTCACGTCCACGGGCCCGGGGTCAGCCCTATGAGTTGGAAGATTCTCAGCTGCATGTGCGTTTTCAACGAACCCGCTTCCCTTGCCAATCTCACTCCCGGTAAAGTGGACATCCGCCCCATCTATGGGTATGACACAACACAACTCTAATTTGATCCCCGTGCCTAGGATTCTGAACCCTGCGTTGAGAGATTCTCTGCAATGGTGATAATATTTCACCTGTCAACAGAGTCAATTGTCAAGGTGCTAAGCCAATCTCCAATTACCGGACCGCACAAAGAACAGCTGTTCAACTTTATGGGTATCAGACTGGCTTTCTAGTATCGTCTCACTATCTAGGAACAACATGGCTAGACTTCTCTTCGAGGTTTTCCGGCTACGAGGATGACAATCATGTGTCAGAGCGATCCCGTCGTAGGTCACTTGTACACATTACACCAGCGATTTGGTGACCCTCGTGTAGGTCAACGGCGGTCAAGGTCTGTCTTGGTCCTGTCTGTTTCATTGATTATCGGCAAATGCTCGGCATAGATCCCCAGGTGCTCGACGTATAACATCGGCGGGACATCGGATAGCCTGACAACCTCGACATATCTTGTACTTGAGTACTTGCTCCCTGGCAAACCAGCTCGCAAATAGCGCTATCCCATTTCCCAACGAAAATGTGAAGTTCACAACGCCTTCGAAGCTGGTGATCGTTCAAGGGAAGCTCATTGTGCTCATTGTAAATGGTGCACCAGGTGCCCTGCAGCGTAGCGATGGTTTTGCTATTGGACACGACCCCATCAACGCTGCTACTTCAAGCTCATCTGCAGGCTGCCATAAGCTCCTTGCAGACGTCTGGGGACGATGCGAAGGGTACGTCTGCAGAGAGTGTCGAATTGATTTCCGTTGATCCTTGGATCCGGATTGGTTTGAATGGGCTTGGCTGACGGAGTGCATTCCTCCTTACACATTTTTTGTTTTGGATGTGTTATATTCCCGTTGCAAATGAAGTCTATAATAATATATGGTTCGTACTTGATTCCAGAACTATCCTTCCTACTATTCTGATTCCTTGTCACAGTGTCCACAAGGATGGATGACATCTCCTCAAGCATGTGCATACTTTATTTTGGGAGCTGGTTAGGTTCGATGTCAAGTTGGCGATTCCGAAATCATATATTATCCCATGCCCAAAGACCGGAAAGGATAAATGCAAAAATAATCGGCATAAGCACCAACCAAAGACACATAGTTTCCTATCAAACTCCCGTAGATCATTGTCGCTAACTGATGCCCTAGGTTGCTCGGTTTCAATTGGTAAGGAGCTTCTGTGCAGGCGCTTTGCATCTCAATCATCTTGACACCGTGCGATAGCATTGCGTGGGTGGATACTAACCGATTGTGTAATCAGGAAAGATGAGAGAAAGTTGCATTTGAGAGCCGATTTATCATGGAAGTCCACCAGGATTCGAGCATTGGTAGGTCGAGCGATGAATTGATCCTTTGCTCACTGATGGAGGGTCGATACTACTGCCATCCTGCGCCACATGTGCGATGAACAGTCGGAGTCTGAACGTGAGTATGTCTCTTGATCTTTGACCTCGTCGCTCTCATCTGCGAAACCACTAATTACTTGAGGGACAAAGACAGCTTGCTACTTCGGTCATACCGGATCTCATGATTACGCCTATTTTGTGCTCTGCATTGAGGAGTCCGGCCTCATGATCTCTGCGTCGAATCCAATGAAGATCTTCGCTTTCACTACGAGGTTTTTCTACTACTAGACCCTTCAAACGTTACCTTTGGATGCTCTGACGTTCACCAAAGCTCGGAAACAAATTTCCGATAGTACTTAGAATCTCTCGGGCCTCGGGCGTCATCCAATCACGTCCAACCATGCTCGGCTTGCCACCCAATCATCTTCGAGATTGCAGACGTTGGTCGGCATGGGTAACGGCGTCAACTTTCAGGCTATGCGACTCAAACTATTTGAATATAGCTTGACAAATCTTGACTCGTGCTCGAGAAGAGAATCCCAATCAGTCATTTTCACATCACAGGATCGCATCGATGACCCACCGAAGACTCTATGAAAGCTTCTTTTTATATGTTTTGCTCGAGTCCAAATGATCATGTGCACGATGCTACGTCGCATGAAATCAGCCCGATGTTTGTTTTCTCCGCATTACCCGAGGCCAACGTTTGCTACCCGCTCTCATCAGCTTCGACTATGCTCTAGTGCCTTGACTTACAATTGTCGGGCAATGTTCGGTGTACAGAGTGCATCCTCCCGCAGAACATCGGTAGCATGTCGGATTGCGCCAAAAGTCGAACCTTTATATTGGAACAGAAATGCCACTGTGCAACTAGCGCCGTCTCCTCTCACAACTAAGCCATGGCGTTTGCCGCTCTCTTGAAGTTTCTGCTTGTTGGCCTCTTTGCCGCCATCGGTGTAAATGCTGCGGCGAGCCAACTCCAACAGGTCACTAACTTTGGAACCAACCCAACTGGGGTTCAGATGTTCGTCTATCGCCCACCAAACGTCGCCGCGTCTCCCGCCCTTATCATTGCAATGCACTACTGCACTGGCACTGCCCAGGCCTTCTTCCAAGGGACACAGCTCGCCAACTTGGCAGATCAGTATGGGTACATTGTCATCTACCCCGACGCACCAGACCCAGGAGGATGCTGGGACGTGCACTCCGACGCAACGCTCAAACATGACGCAGGTGGTGACTCTTTGGCCATCGCGTCGATGGTACGCTATGCGATCGCTAACTACAAAGTCGACCCGACCCGCGTTTTCGCGACTGGAACTTCATCTGGCGCGATGATGACAGACGTCCTTGCTGGAGCGTATCCAGATCTGTTCGCAGCCGGATCTGCCAATGCGGGCGTCCCGTATGCTTGCTTCGCCGGCCCGAATCTGTGGAACAACGCGTGTGCGACTGGAACGATTAGCAAGACCCCGCAGCAGTGGGTAAGCCCTTGTTGAACATCATCTGTTGCGGTGAACATGTGTAACGTTCAACGTAAAGGGTGACCTCGTCCGTGCTGGATACCCAGGATACACTGGTCCTCGTCCGAGGATGCAGGTTTGGCATGGAACTGCGTAAGTATTCGTCGGATTCCGCCACCATATTTGGTATTGAAATCCTCGGACAGTGATACGACTCTTAGCTACAACAACTTCGGTGAAGACATCAAGCAGTGGACCAACGTTTTCGGATACAGTCAAACCGCAGCCTCTGTCCAACAAAACTCACCCAGGTCTGGCTGGACGCGCTCAATTTACGGGCCAAACTTCCAGGCTATTAGTGCGCAAGGCGTCACACACGACATCCCATACCAGGATCAGGAGGTGTTGAAATGGTTTGGCATTATCGGAGGCACGACTACCTTACCCCCGACGACGACCCCGACAGGCATCCCAACCACGACCCCGAACCCTCCAGTAACCACAACCACGGCTGCTCCTGGTCCCCAGCAAACCCATTGGGGACAATGCGGCGGGTGAGTCTGCTAGGCGTGTCAGGTGCATTTCATGAGAAGTGAACTTTGTCTTGTCAGGACCGGATGGGCCGGCCCAACTGTGTGCGCTTCCCCTTACACATGTGTCGCCTCCAACCAGTGGTATTCTCAGGTTTGCCCATTTTAGATTCTACCGCTGCATCTCGTTCTGAATTTTTGCCACAGTGCCTATGAACGCCTCACAGAGATGGCAGTTATTGACCACATGTATTGCCTCCTTAGCAAGCCTCTCGTCTGAAAATAGTTTTTGTCATTGTACAGCGACGAAATGAGTGGACGGATATTGGCGCAAGTAAGAAAGAATGGTATCTCATTCTCTTGAACCGTCGCCCCGGACCACGGCTCCAGCCTGCTCAAGGACCTTGGTGAGGAGACGCTGTGCATGCAGAGCTTGAAGGTCATCAGAACCGCCGATGGATTTTCCTCGAATAACGATATTGGGGAATGTCGAATGCTGGGTCAGACGAGTCAAAATGATCTTGATGATTTCCGAATCCTCTGCCAGAACAGGTCACTTGTGCAATCGTTGTGGAGAATTGAAGAGCGAACCTCGCAAATCCACCTCGATTACTTTGGGGGCAGGGTGGATATTATAGGTCTCGAGGAGCTGCTTGGCACGTCGGGAATACCTGGAAACATGAAATTTTCGTTTAGTATACAGGAACAGGCGAACGAGTGGCATACGGGCAATATGACTGATAACAGTGATATGAAGTTAGCAAGACCTGAGACAGGAAAGACAGCATCGCGTACTTTGCTAAACACGACAATCGGATATTTCTTGGTCAACCTTGCCACAGTCTTCCTCCAGTCAATCTTCGCGTCTCCGCCAGCATAGGTAGTCATATTGATCGGCTGAGCAGCTGCATCTGAATCCACGGCCTCATTCAAGAAACGCGCTTCCTCGGCGTCTCCAGTGACTACGTGCAACAAACCAAATATCTCCTCAACCTTAGGAACAGGCAACGGGGTCGATTTGGACTTGGCGAGTTGTGCGAAATTTGCGCGTGATAGTGTAGAGAAGCTTGCGTCTCTAAGCGAAGGAGGCAATTCCCATGGCACGCCAAAGACGAAGAGGAGACCGACGACGACGGCGGTGACAAGGAGGAAACGGCGTCGACGGATGGGAGTCCTCGAGGGCGGTGCGGGAGACGACATGGGCGGTGAGAGCAAAAGAGTGGGCCAACACGTCAGCGGACTCGAGTTTTTGGCAGTCTTCAGAGCATCATTTCTATTCTTAGTCGCGCGTCAAAGTCACGAGGCCCCTAACTTTTCTCATCTCGTCCACCATGACAGAAACCGCTGCTGCAATTCGACCTAAGATCGAGTATGTCCTCTTCGACATGGATGGTACCTATATATATTGTGTTCGCGTTTCTCACCGATGCTCAGTTCGTTGTTTGCTCAGGCCTCATGATTGACTCTGAAAAGATCTACACCGATGTCACCAGTCAGTTCCGAGTGTCTCGTTGATACGATGCTGTCGTCGAACCATAGAATATCTGGGTAGATGAAATCCTAGGCCAATATGGCAAGAAGATGACCTGGGACATAAAAGCTGGCTTGATGGGGAAACGTGTGTTGAATTCTTCTTCACCCACTCGATTGCGATGATTTAATATCACTCCATGCAGCTGAACGCCAGGCCGCTGAACACCTGCTGTCTTTCTTTCCTGACATATCTTTGACACTGGAGTCCTACATTTCGCAAAGGAACACTCTCCAGGACGTGCTCTGGCCCACAGTACCCCTCCTGCC
Organism: Hypsizygus marmoreus; assembly: GCA_013433165.1. NCBI lineage: Eukaryota > Fungi > Basidiomycota > Agaricomycetes > Agaricales > Lyophyllaceae > Hypsizygus > Hypsizygus marmoreus. The sequence goes on along the minus strand of CM024092.1, from coordinate 2,131,333 downwards.
TGGCGTCCGGAAACTGGTCCTTCATCTAAAGGCCCACAACATCCCCATTGCAGTGGCAACAGGTTCGCGGCGACGCAATTTCTTGCTGAAAACTTCGCATCTGGGGGAGATTTTTGATTGCTTCCAGGGCAACATTGTCTGCGCTGATGACGCGAAATACACGATGCGGAGCAAGCCTGCTCCAGACATCTTTCTCGTCGCAGCGCGGGAGCTGCTAGCTAGAAACGTGGGTGACTTGGAAGACCAATTTACGGAAGACCACAGGAAAGAACGAGCGAAAGGCTTGGTTTTCGAAGACGGTGTGCCAGGGTTTCAAGCTGGGAAACGAGCCGGCATGTCAGGTTCGTATGCTCATTGCTTGTCCATTAGGCAACGGAAAGTTGATGGATGCCCTCTAGTGGTGTGGGTTCCGGACCACAATCTCTTGGATGTTGGATACTCTGGACGGGAACAAGCAGACCAGATCATTCGATCGATAGAACACTTTGTACCAGAGGAATGGGGTCTTCCTCCGTATTCCACATAAATATCATACCCAACTCATGATAGCATGCCATATTTGAGGACTCAAGCATTGAATGTGAACTATATAAGTGTAAATATCGTACTTATCCACCGACCCAGTGTGTAAATCTGCCACTGAAACATGACCAGAATTCTCAAGAAGTTACACGACCCAAATTCCTAGCAACTCTCCTTCCTTGGGTTTGAAACCGTCCAGTGCGAGACGGAGATGATTTCAACGCGGTCAAATCAACATTGGAAGCATTAGTTCGTCGCGCAGGTCCCGAGATGCCAGCAGGCAGTGTACTGTTAATCTTCGGCTTCTTTGTGATGCGAAGTGGCGACGTATTCTTGCGGAGAAATTTCTTCGTCGGTGTTGTGATTGATTTCAATGACCCCGAAGGTCGGAAAAGTGGCGCAGAAAACAGCGATTTCCGCGAAGGGGAACGCGCTAACTGTCGGAATTTAGCTATAGGAAGCGCTGATCTTCTTAGGGAAGGCGGCGCAGGTCGTGGCACAAGGCGAGCAGATACAGTGTCAGTGGTACTGGCATTTGCCTGCACGGCATTCGGGATTGAAGTAGCGCTTGGGAGTGCGTTCGTTGAATCCTGGGTGGCAAGGGATCCTAAGCTGCCACTGCTGAAACCAGCACAGATACGTTCCAGAGAGAGAAGAGCCTTCTCTGGGGACAAGAAGCCAGTATTGAAGGGCCTCGTGGAAGTAGGGGATACGAAAGACGAGTCACAAGATGTGTTGCCTCGAACACCGTCCAGTACAGTATGAAGCGTGTTAGATGTATCATGGTTGTGGGCAGCAGGCGCCTGCACCGGCCACTGCGTTAATAAGGTGATGACTGAAGACAAAAATACGCACGGTACTTGTAGCAGGCTGGGCGCGTTCTATTATCATGGCCTTTCGTTTACTCAGAGCTTTGGCAGATAATTTTGTAGCTTGGTCTTCCAGAGGCAGGTGGTGAGAAGATGGTTTCTTGGGAGACTTGGACTTGGGCACGTCGTGATTGATATCGACTGTCCCAAAGACAAGTCGCAGCTTCTTGGTGGGAGGGGGAATACGTGGTCGCTCTGTCGGATAAATGGAACTGACTTCGTCCTTGAGTGTTTGGCTAGCCAGCGGGGCGAGTTTGTGGGAAGGATCAACGTGCGGTGAGATCTTTGAAGGAGACGCTGAAGACACCTGTGGCAAGGTTGAAGAAATTACATCTGAGCTTGCCTTCGCCGGTGACAGGCCAGAAATATCTGTCGGTGTGGTGAGCCTCGAAGCTTGGATATCGCCAGATTTCAATTGCTTCAGCAAGTCATCCACGACCCTCACTTTGTATCGTCCCTGGTTGTCTTTCGCAAGGGATGCGTCGGAAAGCTTCGAAGGAGAAGGGGTAACGAGATCCGTCTGAGAAGGGTCCTTCTTCGCTTTAATCTTCCAAAACCTCAGAATTTTGCGGGTAATCTTCAGTTCCTGGGTCGCTTTGACGGTCATGTCGATTGCGGCGAGGTATTCATCAGAGGTCCGTGGCCCAGTTACCTGCGGAATGATCTTCGACCACGAAGTCCCAGGCGTTGCAGCCGCCTTCCTGATCGCGTCGACCAAGGCCTCGTCCGAAGTGCGTTCCGGATTTACTGCTTTCCATGCTCCCGAGAGGACAGGCTGGTGGATCCCGATCTCAATCATCGACGCGATGAATTTCTCCGCCTGCTCCAGCCGGAGGCTGAGCGCGTCGTAGCTGACCTCGGCGGACTTGGCCAGTCGCTTGCGGACGTTCGCCTTGAACCGCTCGGCGTAGTAGTCGCTTCTGAACTTGTTGAGCTCCTCTTCGCGTATCTGGGCGTCGAGCTTGAGGTCAGCGTTCTCTTCCCGGAGGCGCGCGTTCTCCGCTTGGAGGGCAAGAATGTGTTCGTCGTCGGTGACGAGGTACTGGGGTGCTAAATTCGGTCGGAACTCTAGCTCTGAGCATTGTGGACTTGCTTCAGGAGGGCGGGCACCAGAGTGGATCGGTTGAGGCCCCAAGGCGGTCGCGGCATTCGGCAGGTCGTCGAGTTTGGGCAGAGAAGATGGCCGGGGCAGTTGAACAGTCACTAGGGTCGCGGCATCGTTCTGCGTCAGCTCGGACAGCGCCCTTCGATGACCATGTAGGCGGGCGAAAGTCTTTCGGATAGAGAAGTACATCTTGGAGGGAGGGATGAGGCTGGAGTAGTTCGAAACCAGGATCCCTATTTGTGATAAGATGTGGCTGACGGAGTGGTGCAGTTGGCTGACATTGAACCATTCCTTGCAAGGTCAGTCAATGTAATCCATGCTGGCAAGTAGGATGTACTGATTCAGTTGCAAGTGTTCCGGTGTGAAGTGTATTGTTGTGTTCTGGAAAGTCATCGAACAAGCCTTCATCATCCCGGCCCGGGATATGCCGGGCGGTACAACTGCAGCCGGAACAAGTGACGCCTTTCAAGGCCTTTCACTTACAAACCATATTTACGATGAGCCAATACCCCGTTCCTCCTCCTTCCTACGGCACTGGTGGCGCAGCTCGAAAGCCGACCAATAACAACTTCATTGACGACAGCGAGGCACAAGAGCCTCTCCTCGCCGGCTCCAGTTCGAGTCGCCCAGGCGCAATTTATGACCAACCAGCCCATGGTGATCTTCCTGACGATTTCAAGGTACGCTGAACACTTTGTCGTAACACTGGCAGTCTTTAATAGGTGTGCTCTTCGTGTTTGTCCAGTATGGCGTGACAGTCTCAGAAAGCGCCCCCGAGATACGGAATGCTTTCATTCGCAAAGTGTACACAATTCTCCGTGAGTTCGGTGTCTATGGCATCCCTATTCGTTCCAACTCACCCAGTATCTGCGAATAGTATGCCAAATCGTAATTCACTTTGCTTCATGAATTGGGTTTCGTGTTGATATGTCTCTAGGTCGGGACCTGCATTGTTGGTGGACTGATATCCCAGTCGCCATCGACTTTGTTCTGGATTGAAACGCAGTGCGCAGCATTCCTCTCCTTCTCGTCCGTTAAAAATACTGATCCGGATTTCAGCACCTGGGCTTTCTATGTCCCACTCTTTGGGACCCTCGTCAATCTCGGAGTGCTGTACTGGAAGCGTCACAGTCATCCGTTGAATTTTGTTCTGTTGTCGACCTTCACGCTCATGGAGGCATTCACTCTTGGAGTCGTTGTCGCATTTTACGAGAATGATATAGTTCTACGAGCACTGTGAGTCATGCTTAAATATCCTGATTTCGGAAGCATCAACTCAGCGTTTTGTGATACAGCCTCATCACCATTGGTGTCTTCCTCGGGCTTTCTTTGTTCACCTTCCAGTCCAAGGTATGGAGTTTATCAATTCTGTGTACGCCTTCTGCTCATATATGTCTAGTATGACTTCTCGGGAATGGGTCCTTTCCTCTTTGGCGCCCTCATTGCCTTGCGTATGTAGTTTCAACGCCTTTCATCGAGATATCCGCTGACCCATCGGCTCCATCATGACCGGACCTCGTCGGCATCTTCATCCCATTTGGCAAGACGATGGATCTGGTCTTCGCTGTTGGACGGATGTCTCATATTCAGCGGGCTACATTGTAATGACACGTACCTCATCCAGCGCGAAGCTCTCACCCGACGAGTTCATTATGGGTGCCATCAGTCTCTACCTCGAGTGTGTACACCTGTTCTTCTCTGACGTTCAATACTGACTCTTTCGATCGTCGCAGCTTCATCAATCTCTGTACGAGATTTACATTGTTGGCGTTTGAATCGCATGCTGATCTACCGTTCTGTAACAGTCCTCAACATCCTTCGTCTCCTAACAACCAGGATGACGGCTGAAGCGTCTTTACCAAAGTTCGAAGTTGTACTGACATCAAAAGCGGCGGGATTATCAGCTCTTCTCAGTCCTTGTATCTTACTTATGCCTCGATAACCTGCACTTAATGCTATTTGTAGCAAGTATCCATCCGGCTATCATGAATGGGTTTTATTGTTTCAGTAACGACATTCACACAAACGCACAGCAAATGTCTCCCGCTAGCCACTGCTCACGTCTCTTCCCTCTGTAAGAGGTAATGACCAATGCCCCATCTGTGTAATATAATGTTCAGTAAAGGCAGAGGAATAGATAGATGAAGCCAAGACGTACTGTTGACCACTGTCCATGTTGAACAATTCCGAACACGCCATATAGAAAACCCGGAACCTATGCATGTATCATCAGCATTCAATGCATGAGAGACCGGAAACTGGTATTTATTTACTATAAATGATTTAATAGCTTCAGCCGGCGGAGTCCCCTTGCCCAAAGCATCCTTTTCGAGTTCCTTCAGGCCAACTGGGGGTTATAGCTTAACTGGTGCTTTCATGTTGTGTTGAGATGAACAGCGTACCATTGCGGTTCTTATCCTGAAGGCTGAGCCAATCCTCCAGGGTGCGAGAATAGTGAGTGCCTGGGAGGTACCAGCTGCGAAGTAGAGTCAGGTCGGACTGGAAGTAGAGCTGGGACATGATCCTGGTCAATGGGGAGCATGATGGTGGAGGTAGCAGGATGCATACGAAAAGATCATGCGATGGCATTGTGCCCCCTAGCGAGACAAATGTCATCAGCTCAAATATCAGAGAATTGAAGGGAAATTACTACCTGAGAAGAAGTTCTGAGCCATCCATCCATCGTCTTCTTCAAGTGGTAGGGCATGCTACGATGGCAGAAGATATGGATGAACAGCAAAGCATCGTCGTCGTCGTTGTGGCCGAGCTCTCTGATGATCGTTCGACGTTGGTCTCAGCATGTAGAAACCTTGTGAAAGAGCATTTGATAATTCTTCATGTGCTCAAACATCTGTGAAAGACCATAAGTTATCTTGTTTGGAAAGAAAACAAGTTTGTAGGGACCTCATAGATAAGATCCTATCGAACTGGGAGGAAGTTTGAGGATGTTCATTTTGCTCGTTAACTACGCTGCACTCCGTTTTCCCACCAAAGTCATAGACATTTACGTCGGCGGTGATAATCTAACACAGGATGATAATGCCTGGGGGAAATGTTTAGTCAATCGAGCGCACCTCGAGGTTGGACAGGCCTCGATTCTTCGCAGTCACATCAATGTAGCCTTCTGTGTCGCAGAGTTCGAAAGCCCGGTGATGCGGGCATTGGGGTATTTCTGTGCGGAAGTTAATAATCTTTCAAGAAGAGATCCTGGTATGATTTACTTCTGCGAGGATAACGACAGACTCCCCATCCTTCAAGCAAAGTCAAACGTAGTCATTCCGATGAAGATGACACTAACCGCATCCCAATCCAGATATCCAGGCCGTCCTTCAATTTAGCTTTCTCGCAATAACTCTCAAGCATGAGAGTTTCTGTTCCGCGAGAGTTTCTTTGCCAGTCGGATATAGGCATGATGAGTATTTGGCATACGGACCCAGAGTAGATAGAATAATTTGGTAGGGACCTATAATTATTGCAATCAGTAGGTTGAGGGATCTCGTGAAAGCAATACTTCGTAGTGCTGTCTGTTCGCCTTCTCGGGCACCTCGGCGATGGTTTTCCTGGCTCGGACGTCCTCTATCCATTCCATTTTGCAGCATGGTTCGCCTCAAAGGATCCATGGTCGATTTCGCGTAGCCTCTGACGCAACAAGCACGGATGACGCGTCGCAGGACGAAGTCGGGGAACAAGACCCTGTAGAGAATCAGAAGAGTGGGCAATTGGAATAGAGAATCCATATCTGTCAAGGAGATCATATCCTACATCGAGAATTGACTTGGAGAGGGCCATGGTGAGGTTCGTTGCGAGCAGGCAGGCATTGCAAGGATTCTTCGTTCTGACCTGCCAACGCCAACACGAACCGATCTTCTCCTTCGATCGGCGAGCTGTTACGTAATAACGACGACTTGATTACATATATCTCCATGACGTTGTGACCGGGCATGTTGTGATTTTTTTGGAGTTGCAATTCTGCTCACACCAACGATGGCCTTCAACGCGTTCAGAGCGTTGCGGCCAGGTCTTCACCATTTCACGTCCGCCAACCCATTTCTGGTGCTTCGTTCGACCGCTACGGTGTCATTAGGACTTTTTCCGCAACAGCATTTCATTGCCCAGCACGCGATTCATTGCAGCGCCCAGCCCGAAGAGACTGACCACGAACGGGACCTGCAGGTCGCTACTTTTTTTACGTCCCAGTCTCGACACTTTCTATCGTGGGGGCGCCATTTTCATACCACATTTCCGAGGAATGTTGCAAACGAACCCTCGCCTGGTAAACCGCCAGAGCAGGACCAGAGCAAGCCGCCTGACCTCCAGAGACATCGTTCTTAACGCAGAAGCCAGCCCTACCAGTAACACCGAAGAACAACCCTTACGCCGCTGCCGACCAAAATTTGGACAATTATTCCAGGTCTTCCGCGTCTGGCCTTGTCTGTGCCGCACGCTCACAGACCCACTCGAGATGACCTCCTAAATGTGCGACCGGTTTCTGGCAACGCCTACGCATCCGTTTCAATGGTTCACCATCAGTCGTTTCGCAGTTTGACGCGGATGATATTTCGGCCTTCGTTACTTGGTTCCTTATGAGCCAGACACTATGGATTGGTTGCACGTAGCACGTCGGGTTTCTAGTGATATCGGTTGCTTATCGATGTTTCTAGCCACCTTTTTCGGTAATATTCGCCATCTCAACAGCCTCGCTTCAAGTGAGTCTGCACTGATCACACGACCAGCTAAATCTTAACCGTTCTCCCTAGATTATGTCGCTCGTGCTATTAGCGACTACCTAACCTCCGGACCGGCGTCATCATCATCTTCGAGTCTGCAATAGTGCCAAAATGGAAAGATTCGCGCATCTCTTTCAAGAACGTTTACGTCTCCCGCCGTCCAATGTCATCTAACAACACAGCGCTGAAACACGCTGGGCCACCTGGCCGCGGTTGGATCCGATGTCAGTGGTCATCCTGCATACCATCATATCGGAGAGGAGACCGACGATGAGCGGGCGTTCTCGTCGCAACGGATGGCGACGAAGATTGGAATATGTCTTTGTTTGACTGAATATCGACTCAGTCGACGTCACTTTGTCCTTGTGGAGGTGGTTGGGATGGCAAAGGCTTGGTTGAGGACGCCGTAGTCAAGGGTGTCCGTGGTGTTTTGGGTGCGTCAAGTGGATGTTTCAGAGAACTGCGCTAATTTTTCCGTTTACAGACCGCCGCATGGTGTACTGGATCCCGATAACCCCCCGATCCCGCGATTCAGAACCCGTCACGCACAGGCGACTTCGAGTTGGAGTCCCTGCAGCTCGAAGACGTCCTCGTCACTGTTCACCAGCCAGGGGATTTCCGACCCTATACTGCGTCTATATTCCGGGCAGATTACACCAGTTCCGGAAACGCTGGCTGTTTTATGACTTCCTATGCGCGGAAAAATAGTTGGGCGTTTGACATTGTTTGTTCAGCTTGCATAAGCCGCAGAGTATCGGAAAACGACGAGAAGGACCTCAAGGATGGTGATTGGGGCCGGATGGTCAGTGGATTTCATTCTGATGCAATGTTTGGCACTGCTAAATACAATGTTACCAGTCGCGTATCCGTATTGACGGCGTCAACATCGACCACCTGCAAGGCTCGACCACGTTGGACGGCCCATCTCTGGATAACTCGGGCAAAGTCGATGCGTTCTCGACATCAAATTTCCGCGCAATCTCACGACGACCTCCCATTCAACGCCATCCTCGGTGAAATCGCAGACGCCATCTCCACATATTGTCCACAACGACCAGCAACCGGAGTGGACCGCATACCCGGACAACGAGAGCTTGTGAAACCTGCGCTCACAGCCCCGGAGGGCACGGAAGACGAGGACGGGGGAGGACAGCTGAAAGTGGTGGTTGATATCGATTTGAGGTTTAGGGGATTGAAGGCTGCTGTCCGATTTTCACGAAGGATCTGTCGTATGTGAATAACGCGCTTATTCGGCCGATTGTTGCGTTTATGAAGTGGGTGTTGCTGGGGTGTTTTCTTGTGGTGGCAGATGTTCTGATTGGTGGCTTTTGTAGTGCGAACCGGACCTTGGTGCCGATTCATTGTCGGGTGGTGATGGATTTGAACGATTTCGATGGATCGTGGACTGTGAGCATCTGTTATTCAATTGAAGAAATCATCGTTCTGACTGGCTCGGCTTGCAGATGTGGGAAAGTATGGCTGAGTGTCTTGTTCAACCCGAAACACGAAACTGACAACCTTCTCTTCCTAGCCGGCATGATGGACGAAATTTCTTTGAAGGTGACGAGTTCGCTTATCCTCAATCTGTCCAACGATTTCTGATGTGTCTCAATAGACATATGAGGCCTTGGCTTATCATGTCTCGCAGGCCACGAGGAACCGACAGCGCATGAAGACCGTCAGCCTGTGGAGTCTGCAGATGACCGCGAGTGCGGTTCTCTCAGCCTTGCGCGGGGCTGTCGATCCTGTCTCGCATCATCTCAAGGAAGCTTACCAACATGGGTACTCGTTGTATGATGCGGCGCGCTTGACGCCGGTACTCTGACTGCAATGGATTATATTTGGTTCCCGGGATTTCCTTATGTTGTGATGCAAGACGTAGATGATGGTGGGTATGAGTCGTTAATAGTCATGAACTTTCCAATGTCGTATCTGATCGACTGATCCGCTCGACTCAGATATCGTGCATTTTCAGACGCTGCTCGCGAGCAACGACGATCGCGCAGAACCTGGTAACAATATGAAGATCAATGACGGCCGCTACTGTGAGGGGAGCGGACAAGACGTACCGATCAGCTAGGGCGACAAGGCGGCAGCGCGGACATCGCTTTGGATCGGGGCATGTACAGGTGTATCGTGTATTGGACTGCGATTGTGAAGCTGGGATGCATCTCTGAATCGTATCCGCAACATGTTTGACTGGACAAGCTTTAGGCGATTTCTCGATCCGACCGGATGCAACTGTCATCACTGGCCCGAACCTCGATGGTCGCTTTGGTTTCTTCGCATCTGCCTTTGGCTCCTCTAGTCTCATGGCCTTGTCATTTTGGGCCGGTGGAGATACCTGAGAGGTGTCTCGTGTCTTCTGTTGGGGTGGCGAAGACACGGCCTGAGAGTTTGAGGAGGTGCTTGGGGATGTTGTAGATCTGGATGATGATGGTTCGGGGACCGAAAAAATCTCCAGTGAGGTAAAGCAAGCCAATGTCGTGCGCTTGGTCTTGGCGAATTCTTTGCACCGTGGCCGTATCACTATTTTGTCTCGCGACGCATCACTGCAAGGCGTGAAATATCAGGCAGGAAGAGAACACGAAGAGATGAAGGGTCGTACTGGATGTCTGGAAGTTTCGGCGCGACAAGTTGAGGGTCGCGTTGCAAGGAGGTCGACATCCCGAGCGTGAAGGTCTCCGTCTCGGGCAACATGAAGTATATTGTGAGAGATGAGCAGTACAGACAAGATTTTTGGGAACAGATTCAGAACGAGCTCGAGAGATGGGACTGATAAGCAGAAATAGACGGGCCAAAGCAGAGCCTCCGTGGGTCCATGTCAGCGGTTTCTTCTTTTGTTACGTTCCTTGGAAAGGTCATGGCAGAGATGCAGCACGAGTAAGGGAAAAACGGATCACGAGCTCGAGACGTGTGCAGGGACCGCCGCGTTTTCGGTTCAGAAGTGTGAATTGTAAAAGATCTATAATAAAGGAGAAGCGTTTCACAGAAGTCTTACGGCGGTGCATCGATTGGAGTGATATAGGCGACGGTGTAGCGGATGTTTAGCGGGTGAGTGTCGGATGAGATGAGGCGGAAGCAGGGTCGGTGTCGCAGATGATGTAAAAGCAAGACATTTTCTTTGTCCCTTTGAGTGTGCTCAGACAGTCTTGGTCGTTGTCGGACTACCACCATCGACATCGACATCAGCACCGTCGTCGTTGTCACATCAAAAAAGTCTCAAGTCGCCTGAGTCTGTTTGCATCTGTTCCACAACGTTGTTCGCATTTCGCCTTTTTTGACTTGCTGTTTCATCTCTAGTTCATTCATAAGGACTTCAGTGCACACGCATGGCCAGCCTTGCGCTTGGGCAGGCAGATAAGCCTACTCCCACTCCCATACCCCCTCCCCCATCTTTCTCCGAATTCAAGTTCACCACCATCGGACAGGAGCCACAGCTCCTCAACACGAATCTCCAGCACCGACTCCCGATTTTCAGTATCAGGATCGGTCTTCACCTTCACCGCCCTTGCCCACAGAGCTGAGGTATCCTTCCACTCCGATCACCCCTCGACCCGCTCTCGGCCGTCTTTGTTGGAGGCTTTGGCAGATCCAAACGATGTAGCTACGTCCGATGCTGCCGACGATATGGCCGTCGACGAGACTTCTATCCAGCGAACTCCTTCGGTGGCTCCTCATAATGCCTTGCCAACTACGGCACCAAACCCTTCTCGAGCACCTTTGGGCTGGAGTCAAAGCGTTGCGAACAATGCGAGGCCTTCCCCTCAAGCCCAAGGAAGCACCTCCCGACTGACGGCTCTCTCCCAAGCTCCGATCCCGATAACAGCCCAACGCACTGAGATTGGCAATAGTTCCACGACCAACAAAGCCGCTGGGCTCTTTGTACCATCGGGCTCGACTAGCGCAGTTTCGTTGAATGGAACGGCTTCTTCATCAAGTGCACGTCCGCAGGAATCGCCGTACACGGGCCTCCGCGCCTTACAAGCAAGGCTCTTATCTTCACTTTCCCATCTCGGCCCTCCAAACACAGAAGAGGCGCTTCGTCTTGTCCAAAATGCCAATTCTCATTCTGATACCGCTCTCCTGACTGCGCATCGCTCACATACACTTGCCCAACAATCTCTTGTGTCTGCACGCGAAGCAGTAACCGCTGCAAAAGAGTGCCTGACTGCCGCAGAACAGGCTAGGACACATGCTAATGATGCTGCCGCTGCTGTCAAACGCATAACCATCGATGAGCTGAGTGTAGGTGGGCGCAGCGACTGGAAGACAATAATTAATGGATTACAAGACGATATACGTGCGTTAGGAGAATGGGTAGGGAGAGGGAGGGGGAGGAAACAGGCAGACTTGAGAAGGAGAAAGAGAAAAGGGACCTGGTGCAATCTGCAATATCTATACCGGAGGGCAGTGGCTTGGATCAGGCTACCCTAGAAGCTATCAGTGCGGAGGTAGCGAAAAGGGCCGCAGCCATCCAAGCACATCTCACACACCCCGTCAACAAGGAACGACAGCGGTCGGCTGAGCTTGAGGCTGATGCCGCCAGGAGAGCATGGAGTTGGAACACAGCCAGCCTCCAAGACAACAGCCCAGCCCCCTGCCGGCATCGAAGAGCAGGAAGCACTTGCTCGGGCACAAGAGCAACGTCGCATCCAGGAAGACGCAGTCAAGCGGGAGGAGGAGGCGCGAGCACAGCGAGAGCGACAACAACGTGAAGAGGAAATCAAAGTCCAACGGCTCCGTGAACTGGAGCAGCAGAAACTCGAGGTGGCCAAATTTCAGATATCGGAACGAGAGCAGAAGGAACGTCGCGAGGCGGAGGAACTCTCAAAGCGGACCGCGGAAGCATCGCGCCTCGAGACGGAGGTCGAAGACCTGCGGAAACGTCGCGCAGAGGGGAAGTCTAAGGTAGTGGCAGAAGCGAAGCGAGCGCTGGAAGCGCACAAAGCGGCGGAGAAGGAAAAAGCGCAGGAAGAACAGCGGAGGGTTGAGGAGGCCGAGCGTCGAAAGGCTGCTGCGCTAGAAGAACACAAGAAGGCAGAGGCCAAAAGGCTCGTCGAACAGAGGAAGCAGCGTGAACTTGAAGAACTGAAGAAGAAGCAGGAGGCGGAGAAGGCTGCTGAAGCTGAAGCACGCGAGGCTGAACTGCGTGCGGCCCAAGGGAGACGGCGCCAAGAGGTTATGGCCCAGAAACAGCGTGCTAGTGCTGAAACCGCCGCCAGAATACTCGCCGAGAGGGCTAAGGAAAAGAAATTGAGCGCAGCCTCCACTTCGACCTCTCCTGCTCCTCCGACTCCTACGAGCCACACCGGACCCTTGCCTGTTCAGAAATCACCGCAAGACCATCAGTACGGGAATCTCGTTGCGAAGAAGACTGTGACGGCTCAGGCCACAAGCCCTATGAAGCCTCGATCGATTTCGGGTGGCGTAAAGCTGGGAACAGCTACAGTGGAACTCAACGAACAACAGAAACCCGACACCGCCCCTCTTTCACCTACTCTTTTTCGCTCAGCGGCCCTCGGTTTACGAGCCAAGGCGCAGCCACAGGCGGTCACACCGTCCCCCCTTCCCAAGCGAAGCTCACGAGCTCCTCTTTCTCAAGATCAAAGTGACTCTAATAAACTGTCAAAGGGCGAGGGGTCCGGAACGCTTATGACTAGCAACGAAGGAAAGCCAATTTCCAGCAATAAATCACAGAGTCTTCCTCCAGTTTCCGCTCTAACCACGTCGACAAGCTCTGATACTGAATCCATAAGAAACCCTGCTGAAGATCTCCATGTACATCGCCGTAGCAAGGATCCCGGAAACATGCCGGTAGTTCCCATGTCGCAGGTGCCTCCTGCCTCCCCGCAAGCGCAGGCGGCGAATCTGCGGTATGTGCGGGATGTGAACGGTGTATTGTGGGATACCTATCTGAAACCTGATATCGACGTTGACACTGTAAAACTGGAACCGCCCACGAATAACCATGATCCTGCTGTCTTCAAAGACCAGGTTTCACCACCAAAGCTTCCGCGAAAAAGGATACAGCGAGGCAAGCTTGAGGGTGAGCCCACTTCGCCTACCCTACCGCCTGCCCCAGCCGCCGTCCCACCACCGCTCGCCTCCAAGGTTGTCCATACTCCTATTCCCCTTCCACCAAAGCCGACACTACCAGCGAGACCAGAAACAAACGTTCCGAGCAGTCAACCTCCAAGTGGCTATAAACCAACCGTCACGCCTGCCCCACGACCGCCTGTTTCCTCCCAGCCTACAACATCATCTTCAACCTCGATTTCCCTTCCCCGAAAGCCTCCTTTGAAATTGCCTGAGCCTAAGAAGCGGGCTGAACCTTCGACAAATGCAAATCAACCTTCTACTGCTCCTTCGGATTCCTCTCGCAATGCTACCACGTTCACCGCTCCGACTGCCGTCAAATCACCTTTGGACCCGCGACCAACTGCCTCAACAAGGAATCAAATGCCACCGACGATCGATACATCCAACTCTGGACTGAGTGCTTCCTTCCGAAATGCCGGCTCGAGCCCATACGACGATTACTCGCAGATTGCTCCAGCTATCCAAGGCGATGGGGGATGGGATGCTGCCCCTCACCCGATGGATGAAGACTACTACGACAACAAAGGGGCCAGAGGACGGCAGTTTGCCGCTAGGGGTTCTAGTGCGCGTCGGGGTGATCATTATTCCCCAGCACGCCAGCCTTCTATGCTTGATCGCCCAATAAGCCGTCCTTTCGCATCTCAAGATACCAGAGCGTCCAGCACCGCCAGGCAACAGCGGAATATCACGCCGCCTGAAGGGTCCACGCTGTCCCCACTCGGACATTCACCAGTGCTTGGTAAACGGCGCTATCGGGATGAACCTCCGCTCATCGACCAGCCGCCCGCTCACCGTTATCGACAAACTGATAGAGACCAAGGAGGATATTATCCCCGCTCGGCACGCACACCTCCACCAGTGGCATACCAATGGCGCACGCCTTCCCCCGATCGTCCGACGGCGCTCCAATCAAGAATAGGAGTCCGAGATCCCGCAGTGTACAACGTCGGGGCCGGCCAAAGCTATCGACCGTCTTATGAGAATGACCCATACTCGCCTGTCCATTCCCGTCGGACGTCCGACGGCTATCAGCCAGCTGGGTACGCTGAGTATTCAGGATATGGCCAGAGCTCGTCCTCGTATCAGCAGTTTGGACGGCATCAGCTCACGGACCATGTTGACCGAACTGCCGCTGCCGCCCTTGTGGGTCGTGGAAGGGGTTCCGCCACGCGCGGCTCGGCTAGGGCTCGGGGTGGCGCTGCTCGTGGGGGCGCGCGGCCGTTGAATTTGGAGCAACGGATATCGAGCCATAAGCCTTTAACATTAATGCATCGCTTGGAGAGTCCCCCGCGCAAATACTAGTAATGTGAGTACTGACGTCTCTTCAGTTATTTCTTCTTGGGAGCTCATCATCAACCAGCTGATAATATCGAATCGTGCATGTCTCGTTACAGAGATCTCTTAATGTCTTGTCAATATTCCCTTTGTGTGCGGTCAAACATAGAATTGAAAGAACGTTGTCTTGAAGAACGTGGTTCGGATTATTGGTACAATGTGGTACTGACAACCGGAACGTATGCAGGAAATGGTCCAGTAAAAAGAATGCCAAAGAGAATGCCAGAAACTAAAGAAAACTGGGTCTAGTTTCCACCGCAAATGGACAATTCCCTCATTTCCTGGAGGACGCCCTCGACCTAAATAGCAATAGTTAAAAAGCGTTCCCTCAGCCCTTGGTTATGAGGAAGACCAACCTGTGCGTCGAGCTGACCAGCGGCATAATCGTCTCGGACGTTGTCGGCGAAGTATCTTGAAAATCACGTTCTCGTTGAGAATTATTATACTGGCGACAGTGAATGTCGTACCTTTGCACTCCACTGAGTTTCTCATAACCTTCCTCGGCAAACTTCGACTGCATACGAATCATGGCTTCAAAACTTGGATCAAAGTAGGGTACTCGGAGGTCGAGGAGTTGAGGAAGTTCGGCGATGAGCTGATCATTGAGTATATCGAAGACTTCTTTCGCTTCGTCGTGCTCTTGCTGAGCCTGTATGACGGGGGGTCCTTAGAAGAAAGACCATGGATGAATCCTTAAATTTCGGATTAACCTTAGGTAGCTTCGTGGGGTCTTCACTTGGCTTGTCTATCAGTTTCCGCATCTTACTCCGCGCTGAGTCGTAATCGAGCAACTAGTTGTAAATAGAAGTCAGGGAGAGGTTCGCATACAGAACAGAGGCTCAATACCTTTTTGTTCCGTTTGGTGATATGCTCATTGACAACTGGGAAGTAGGCACACATCTTGCCCAAAGGCTCTGAAATCGTAGTCCGGTAAGGAACATCCTGTTTCAAAGCAGTCAGTCAGCGCCATACCCTGTATTAACCCATGTACGCACGAGTTCTCGACCAAACCCAGCATCCAAGTCATCAACTGACCGCTTGTACGCGTGACCAGCCATGGCACCTTCAGATGAACGATCCGCAGCGCCATAGAACACCTCGAGCGTCTCTGCAATTCGACTTTGAGCGGCGGTCATGGCTTATCCATGTCATTTTGTCAGTCTATTGATTCTGGAGAATGGAAATGAGACATACCGCGCATTGCATCCCAGTAAGATTTGCTGTCCTTCTGGAGAGCCTGGCATTCTTTCTCGAAACTGAAGACCAGATGAAGACCAAATCAGCCTATCGAGGTTACACAAGCCACAGTAACAGACCCACGTTCTGTACTTGGCCTCTTCCTCGGAGAATTCACGATCGACAGTCCTTTCAATCTGACCGGTCTTCTGGAGCAACTGTAGGGAAGTGGTAAGGAGGGACTTCTTAGACAACATGGAGAACGGTAGCCTACAGTGGTTCCGGCCCTGTTCACAGACTTTTTGAATCTATACGAACTTCGTTAGATAGGGAAGGAAACATGAATCGAAAACATTACCCTGACCAGCTCATGGTGAATAGGGAGATTGATCAACAGTGCTTAGTCAGCTCAATTGGGCTTCAAGTTAACCACAATCATCTCAAACCATCGCAGGCACTCAGTACTCATCCTCTAGCCTCACTCCGGACCAATGTTTGCTGGGATTCCAACCAGTACCCAAATGGAAGGCGGCTCTACCCCAAAGCTCACCGACGGACGGCCAATTGTATTCAAAGCAAGACGTTGAACTCTCCTGAACTCAAACCCCAACGCTCGCGTTCTTAGACTTACTCTTCCTCTTCCTATGATGACATTGTGTATATGCAACCTCTGTGGGTTACAGATCCCAATTACTTCTCGTGGACCGTGGATTGCAATACTAAGTATGTACGCTCAACAAATGTTCGCTTCATTCACCCAAAAATCCATTACTCATCACGTCACCCTGGTTCACTTTTCCGAATTCAGTGTAGCCTATTAGTTTCATTACTTCGCCTGCGAGTATCCATTGAACGTTTACGGCTTGAACATCTGTGGCGCACTGGACCACAAAATTTTATATTTGTGGGTGTTGTGATCACAGGTTATTACCCTCTACCATTCGATCCCTTCCCGTCATCGAGACAACCTCAAGAGTCAAAATGATAAAAGCGAGAATGACGGATTCCCTTGTTTCATGCTTGCCTTCCCAAAACTTCGGTTTATCCAGGCGCGCATGATTGGTACACGGCGAAGCGTCCGCCTTGCAATCAAGGCCACTGCCATCGATGAGCATGATATTCCAAGTCCTAGAAGTACAAACACGAACCGGAAAGGATCGAAAGGCGATCAAGAATCTACCGATGACTCGAGTTTATCGTCCCTGGAAGATGATGCAAGAAGTCAAAAAGGCGAGCAAATAGGAGATGATGACTTCACGCAGCCTCCCGCAAAGTCTCAGAGAAGGAAACGTGAGCCCAAGCCAGAACCTGTGTATGTCATCCCAGATGTCGAGAGAAAAGCCACAACGTTCAAGGGGCGCTTGGGTGAGTCATTCATTTTTTCGCAGAGCACTCTCCTCATAGTCGATTAGGATACGCGTGTTTAAATACCGTTCTCCGTAACAAGAAACCCGCGAGCGAATCCATATTTTGCTCGAGGACTTGCAGGCATGTCCATTGGCTCCTCACTTCGTCTAATATCACTGAAATAATTCTCATGTAGACTTGATAGTATTGCTAAGAATGGTCTAGACTGGGTCAAGGACTTGGGCAGGAAAAATGTTGAAGACCTTATTACGATGATACAGTGGAACGAGGATCATGTACTATATGCTATCTTCTTTTTACCTCTTTTCCATGTCTTACCTTCTCTTCGCAGCATATACGTTTTCTGCGTGTGTCATCTGAGATGTTTCCGTTCGCCTCACACGCAATTCATGGGTACAATTTGGAATATTGTGCCCCGCTCCTTGCTCGCGTTGGCCTGCTCGCGAACAAATATGGACACAGGCTGACGACTCATCCAGGGCAATACACGCAGTTGGGAAGCCCACGGCCAGAGGTGGTTCAGTCAGCCGTGAGGGAGCTACGTTATCACTGTGAATTGTTGGACAGGATGGGCGTCGGCATTGACGGTGTCATGATTGTCCATGTAGGTGTTAAGATCTTGTCATTGAAATGTTGTGGGTTGAGCTTGCTTTATAAGGGGGGCGGTGTGTATGACGATAAAGGCGCTACACTCGAAAGGATCAAGAAAACCATCACAGATATTCTTCCTGAGAACGTTCGAAACCGTCTGGTGCTCGAAAACGACGAGGTAATTTTCTTGCAATGACGTCGAATGGACCAAAGTTCATGCTCTGGTTGTAGCTTTGCTATAATGCAGAAGATCTTTTGCCTTTGTGTGAAGAACTCGATGTTCCTCTTGTCTTCGGTAAGTAAGCCTTGCTCGAACCATGCTGTCCCAGTGTCTGACCTGCAACTGAGGATAGACTACCACCATGATTCACTGAATCCCTCTTCCATTCCTCCCAGTGCCATCATCAAACGGGCGAATTCTATTTTTGCGAGACGAGGCATCAAGCCCAAACAACATCTCAGTGAACCTCGACCCGGAGCGGAAACATTGATGGAAAGAAGAGCTCATGCCGACCGCTGCGAATCACTACCAATTGATTTGCCAGACGATATGGGTAAGCATGCAACAGCCGGTGCAAGTGTTTGAGGTTCTGATCCTTTTTGTTCCCCGTAGATCTTATGATTGAAGTAAGAGCACCTGTAATCGTGAAATAACGACCAGCGCTAATGGCTCTGCAGGCAAAAGACAAGGAACAAGCTGTTCTTCATTTATATCGGATATATGACCTCCATCCCGTCGATCACTGTAAATATCTCCCATCTGTCAAGACATTCTGTCAGCTGAACCATCTGCACAGCATCTCTGCGACCGCCAGATGAAAACCAAACCAAAGAAACGAAGGGCAGGAAATCGAACAAGAAGGGCCGGGCTGTGCGGAAGAGCGTGGATAATGGTGACACAGAGACAAGCCAGGTTGTTGATGACGAGCCGCCAAGAAAGCGGCGCAAAGCAAGCAAAGTCACAATGCTTGCTGTGGAGACGACAATCCAGACGGAGGCGATTGTAAGTACCGTTGCGTAATCCCTTTGGCCCTGGGGTGTCGGTCCTTCCAAGGTGTCCACTGTCCGACCAACGTGATAGTTTTCTGGGGCAGCCGGCAGAAGGCGCCCCGCCGCCTTGACGTTTCTTCGACATCTGTGATTAATCCTAGCACATGAACCGATGACATGTTTCAAATAGCGGACCGGAGTCACTAATCTGGGGCTGAAGAGTAGTGTGAATGGTAAAGCTTTGAAGGGTTTGTGGAACAAAATCGAGTTCGAATCTTGAATTCATGTTGCAGACAATGGTGTTGTCAGGCGAAAACCAGATGATTCCCAGTCCAAATAACCTTGTGAAAATTCAAAGGGGTAACAAAAATGAAATAGGCATGCGTATGAATCGGTAATAGACACAAGGAATACAGCAATCTATAGCCTTCAGCCCTAACGGAAATCACCAGAGGCAGATAGTATGGCAGGGAATCAAAGAGGGGGGGATATATACAGAATGGAACGAACAATTTAAAACATGGGAGAGGATTGTGGGCGTCCAATTTGGTACAGTCAAGTTCCAGGTCCAAAGCTCGTAAGGGCAAGGGCCCCCAACCAGGCCATTTCCACTAACTGCTTCCGACTGGGAGTCAGCTCAACTTCGGGTTCGGGGATTTCGTCTTCTTCCAGACATTCGGGAGGCCTACGGGGGAAGACGCTGCAGTGCCAACCCATCTGATAAAGCATCGGGATAAAATTCATACCAGCCTCCCTTGAATGACATATTCCAAGGACATAGTCGTAGACGGGCTGTCCGACCGGGTGGGCATGGTTTGGAAGCTATGTGCAAAGGACCGTCACAGTCAAACCTCGTCCGGAACACGGACTCCGGAGCCTTGGAGGTTAGTCCAGGAGACGAGGCGGGCGCTGACATGGAATGACGACAACAGGATGGACGTCGATCTTCGCGTTTAGTGGCAAATCATGGGAGGAAGTTGGTAATTTCGGGAACGCTTTCGACTTTCCCACACTTCTGACTCTTCATTTGATCTTCGTTGGCGTCCGGTGGGATTTGTAGTAGACCAGCAAATATTGTCGTTCCTCAGTGGGGACAAGAGGTTTCTCGCCTGCCCTTGCGTTTCGTTCGGAGACGGGATCGGTGTCGCCCGGCCACAGGGGAAGCAACATATATAACGAATCAGAGGGAACACCATCAAAGATATTGACTCCTCGGGCGTTGCCACTTGCAATCCTTCTTCGGCTTGGCACGGGTGAAGCATGCTTAGGCTTGTCCTTGTGTGTCGATGGGAGCAAACCAACATCTTGAAGGAGGTGTTTAGATTTTCAACGACGCGTTGTTGTTGCTCCTGCTGTTCCTGGAGGCTAAAACAAGCCAAGGAGGCTCATATGACGGTTCTATTTGACCGAGGGTTGGTCCGGGTATAGCGTGGCCACCGCGTCCACGAATTAGGCGCCTCAAGAAACTTCCATTCGACTCATAGTCGCCGATATGTGATCGCTCCTGACGAGGTCGTAATTGCTCAATGAGACTTGCATCCATCGTACCATAGGCTTCACTATGAGGTGTACGTGTCGGAGGGGCATCATCGTCGTCTTCTTCGTCCTCGTCCTCGTCAAGCGGATCATGGATACGGCGGCGTCGCCGCGACCTGTGTGAGGAGTTCCTAGAAATGTTGTGGTCACCAACGGTCACCTCGCGGCCGACGGAAGACGTCAAGGAGGTGGTCGAGCCAGGAGGATATGTGTGCAACTGTGGTGCAGACGCGGGGGGAGGTGGTAGCGAAGGACTAATAAGAGTAGAAGACGAAGCTACGCTCCCAGCGCTGCTCGTTGCAACCTGACTATCATCTTTCGCCTGATGCCGGACTTTCCCTTTCTTCTTTGCATCCTCAAGTGCCTTTTGTCGCCGCTCTTTATCCTTTTGTTTCTCCCGCTCCCTTTCCCGCTCTCGCTCTCGCTCTCTCTCCTTCTGCCTCCGTATCCGCTCCCGGTCTCTCACATCAGTCGGGCTTCCAGCGTGACTATGGTCGTCCAGTAACCCATGAGATTCCAGCTTCCGAGTCGTGTTGGTGCTCGTAAACGCCTCCTGAACGCGCCTGGGGGCCAGAAGAATCATATTCGAACTCTTTTTCGTGGCAGGAACAGTGTTTCCCCCTGCAAGGGTATTGATTATTCCATCCGTCGTTCGCGAGGAGGTTGATAGGAAGTCTCCCCGAACTGAAGATCTACGGGGGCCACCGATAAAGCTGGCGTCCCTCGAAGCATTGGACATAACTCGGGCCTTATAGTGGCGGCTAATAGAGAAAGCGATAGCTTTCGAGTGTTTGTGGATGGTGACTGGCGGTCCGTTATGAGGAGTGGGCATCAGGGTGTAAGGATCTCGGAAGTGAACAACGACAAGCCGCTGCTGAGGGCCTTTAGAAGCATCAGTAGCTAAATGACCATGTGTCAGCCGATTCAACAAAAAAAGATGAACGCATACGTTTGGTGGCGCGCCTATCGACCTTGAACCTCCCAACTAAGTCATTTTTCCATACTTCCTGAGAATCCAATTGCATTCCCCTCCAAACGGAAGGCGATCGTGTTCCTCGATCCTTGTCCATGTCCTTTGGGGATTCCCTTCCTCCAAGACCTGCAGGTATCACTCCTGTCCTCTCGGTCATGATGCTTCCTCTAGGAGACAAAAGTCCAGTGATGCTGTTCCTCCCAGGTCCAACGTCACCCGGGCTTGCAGGGATATTATCGCTCCGATCAGCCTTTTCTCTCCTGAAGCTCCAATCCCTTCGTTGAGCTCGATACCCGTCTCCACCCCACTTGCCGACCGCTTTCCCGAATGAATCACTGTAGAAACTGGCCGTACTGGGTCGTCGCTCATTGTTCAGCCATGTAATCCATCGGGAGCTTATTGCGGATGGTCGACGTTCGCTGGAGCCGGATGGTTGTTGTGGCTTGGGACCAATGATATCACCTAAAGCATTAGGATCAAGACTTGTGATACCCCCACGCATTTGATCCCAGTCAAGGTCAAAGTCCGCCAGAAGGTTCCCGCTACCAGGAGGGGCTTGAGATCCTTGTGTCCTAATGCCCGACGTGGCAATGCTGGAACCCTCGTGTGCCCTTTCCTTGCCTTTCCCTTTCAATTTGCTCCTCTCCTCAAGGTTCCTCCAATCACCATGCGTTCCAGGAACTGAAATTGGGGTAGGTTGAAATGAGGGGTTTGAAAATCCCTCGCTCAGTGTTGACTCCCCTGGACCAGCGCCACGGACGAGGCCCAACTGTCGAAACTCGTCATCCAAGCTCCGACTCGGCCTTCGGAGGGTCGCAAGGCTGTCTTCTCTGTTTCTGCCCGCTGTAAGGAACCC
The DNA here is from genome assembly GCA_013433165.1 of Hypsizygus marmoreus. NCBI lineage: Eukaryota > Fungi > Basidiomycota > Agaricomycetes > Agaricales > Lyophyllaceae > Hypsizygus > Hypsizygus marmoreus. The sequence continues at coordinate 2,109,183 of CM024092.1, read as the reverse complement.
AACATCTTCTTGGCCAACGGCAGGGTTCACACCAGGAATTGCCATGGGCAAACTGCCCCTTCTCTCTGAGCTGCAGGAGGAGCCTGGCCTCGGATACTTCCACTGCCACCACCAGTCCCATACGAATAGAGGTCGTGCTCCCAATCGTGCGTCAAGACACTCCCTTTCAAACTGCGCTGAGGCCAATTTCAATGTTCCCGTCGTCGTAGTAATCGTCGTAATCGTACTCGGAATCCGCCATATTCTTCGTCAGAGCTGAACTCCACTGCGGTGCTAGTGCCAGTCCCACTTGATTCCCCGCTCGGGCCTGATCGACGAAGCGAAAGTGCATGCGCAAGGTGAAGGGGAATGGGATGGCGGTGATCATCCTCGTCATCAGTGGACAAGTGGTCTTGCGCGGAAGTCTGATTAGTTGTGTCTGTGTGGTGGCTCGCGCTCGATCCAGCGCGAGAGAAGCCTGCACTAGTGCTAGAAAGGGAATGACAGAGGCGGAAGCTGAAGAGTTTTCCAATGTATTCTGAGATAGGGTATCGGAGTCTCTTCCAACGTGACGACTTCGATGGCGATCGATTTGGACGTCGCGGGGTCCTCCAGGCAAGCTTTCTCTAAGTGGCGGAGGCCATTCCGCTTGTCCCGGAGGTTGCGCTGGATGACTACGGACTGGGTTGTGAGGGATGATATGCCACAACGGACGGACGCGGTGTGACATCAGGACCAACAAAAAGATCATCCCCGGTATCAGCGTCGCCCTGAATGGAAGACAGTGGGTGGACGGAACGAGAGGACGAAGGGGGAGTCTGGGTCTTGACGGTACCAAACGAGAAAGAGTTCAGAGAATTATACGTGTAAAGGTCGGCGTACGATCATCAGCCAGCTGTGGGGGACGGGGTCACAGCAGAGGCAAGCAAGGAGGTTTTAATGGATGGGGTAGACATCCTTCGACCTTGATCTTTCTGCGGACGATATGAGGCCTGGCTGGACGTTGGTGACCTGGGAGAAGACAAGATTCAGCGACGCTAGTAACGGCTTGAAATTGGTGTCATACTGTGTGTATTTTGTATCGGAAGAATCGCGATTCGCAGTCGATATGGACTGCTTTGAAATAGATGAATCGAAGTCAGGCGAGGAGTTGAAAGCTGGGGACATATCATCTGCCGCCGCAGCGAGAGTAAACTGCGAACCCTGAGGATCGAGGGGGTCCAAAGGGGAAAAGGGAGGTCTCGGGCCCGAGTTTGCAGAGATCGATGAACGACGAGAAGCCTGAGATGTTTGTTGTTCGGGTTGGGTTTTGTGAGGACCAGTGCTATACAAGTCCGAACGAGAAGATCGACGCTTTGACCCAAGCATCTGTAGCGAGCTGCAGTCTTCGGTATTCCCCAGCTGTTGAACGCAGACAGCAGCGAGGAAAGGGGGGCCGGCGTCGTGGGGAACGGCGACAAGGAGTGTAGAAACGGTAGTCACAGAGTTAAAGTACAAGGAAAGCCTGAGAACAAGGCACATCACGTGGAAATCGGCAATCAAACGCCACGTGCCAGACACAACACGTCAACCGATCACCGACCATGTCCGGTTCATGCCATCCCTGACCCCTCCTCGACGATTCAATTTCGTTCAATGCACTCAACCTCCGACTCGACCGGTGGTAAGGAATCTTGGATCATTAGGCGGCAAGCAGGGAATTACAGATACAATGCATGTGGTGATGTCTGAGTGAGATGTAGCATATGGGGCAGATAATCAAGGCGAGATGCAAGCGAAGAGGAACAGATCGAGAAAATCAAAAATAAATTGCTCAATTGCTACCTCGTTTCACTCTCAGCATCTGGGCGATTGAGATGCGATGGGAGGATTGGGCGTCCTGGTTTTCATGCATTGCCTCTGCATAACTACATACCACTGGAGTAAGGTTCATGAAAAAATGATCGTTGGAAAAACCACATACAGCAGCTTGTACCGGACAAGCTCTTCCTCCATTTCTTCATTCCGTAACCGAGACTTCACCAACTCGTTCTAGGTAGCCGGTCAGCTTTCAATGGGAAATATAATATATGAAGATCACTAACAAGCACTTCAACGTGTTCTGCATTCAGCTGTGCGAGATTGCTTTCCAGGTTCTTTCTGGGAATTGACAAGTAAAACAATTGTACTGGCGTGGAGTGGCTAAAAAAACTAACACTTGTAATGACAGGGCGCGATTGCTGGTTCTGAGCTCGTCAATTTCGGTTGCATGTTTGTTGGTCTCCCGCTGAAGCAAGGAAACAGGATATCAGATATTTTAGAGATGCAAGATACCTACGACCATACCAGGAAGTCCTCGTACTCATGCCGATAAGAATCAAGCATGAACGGTGTGATGTGCAACGACACCGCATCCTGGACAAATTCATCAACGTTGTATGACACGTTCTTTTCGTCTTCCTCTCCTGTGGACGTGATCTGGAAATGACAACACTATCGAATGAAATTCAGATATCAAGGTACCAATGACTGACCTTATATCGGTCAAACAGGCGATTGTTCATAAAAGACAAGATTTCATCGAACTTGAGATCCAATAATAGATCTTCATTCTTCTTCAAAAGTACTATGCTGAATCCAAATATGGCCTCAATACCGCTCGCCAAGCAATTGTCATATATTCGAAAGACGACGCTCAAGGGAAACCTTCCGGGAGGTCAGCATAGAAACATATTAAGTAAAACGTCCCAAGGCTCACCGGTAGCTGAACATTGTCAAAAACCACTGGGAGCAAAACATGCTGGATTTGATCCCCTGTCGTAGAAAGTGGATGTGAAGGACAGGAAGGAGTTCCTCAATTAATCTATCAAACTGAGATAATAGACTGCGTCATCGGACAGTCGAGCACGCTGCGCTCATGGATCTTACCTGAAACTTTGAATCGATGAGTGAAATTCTTGCAACATATCTAACCACGGCTTACTAGGCGTAACTGTAGTTTGGGCATTTCTGGAAGGAAATGCCCCCGAAGGTCATACACGTACATCAACCGTACGAGGAGTGAAAAGGCTTCCTCGTCTGGCATCTGCAAGGCTTTACATCAGTTGAGATTGTGGTCATGTCCTGTAGGCTTACATTAAGTAACAAGATGGCTACAACGAATGGGAGACCCTGGCAGTATCCCACTTGCGGATCATACCTTTCCATTTCATTAGAAAGGGAGATAGAACGAGTACTATAGAACATACAACGAATAAGCCTTTAAGACGTTAAACAGGTTTTCTTGACCGATGCCCTGACCATCCGTAAAGAAGTCATGGTGCGGAAATGTCCTACAAGTCAGAACAATAAGTTATGGATGGATGTGGGCTCACGACGCGACTAACCGCCCAAGATCTCGTGTAATAGCCTTCTCATGCACACTCGTCCCTTTCAGAAGCTTCAGATAGGTATCCTCAAGCTCTGGGTCTTTCGAAGCTGCCCTGGAGACGACTAAACATCAGAGGGAAAGTAATGTAGAAGGGAGCAACTGAAACGTCACATGTGCTGCCACATCATGCCTCGTAACGTGTCTGGGATTCCCCTAGCAATCGCTTCCGCAAGTTCGTCTGGACGCTCAGCAGCGAACCCCTGGTAGTCTGTTCAAAGACGTTAAGTGCAACCTATACGGTGCTGCTCGAAGTTGTTCATACCAGATATGACCGCTCCCCAGAAGTCTGTAAATAAAATGACTCCGTCATAGTCAACCAGATAGTTAACAACGTCGAGACGCACCCCAGTCTATTGCACCGTTTGCAACGTTATCTTTGTCATCTCCCTCTTCTTCTTTGTGAAGGCGAGCAAACTCTTCCTGAAGCTTCTGCTGGCCGTCTATGCTGCCTCGGTGCGAAGTACCTGATTCATCCTGAAGATCCAGCCTTGCCAAAATGAACGGGAGATTATTTGCAGAACGAATGGTCGTTGTCGAAGCTGATTTCTTGTGCGACGGGTGCTTCGTTGGTGTGAAGAACTTCGTCTGGGGAGATGACCCGCTGCGTGGCCTGCCAGCCTGATCCGCGTCGACCTCAACCTGGGATGATGTTCCTAACTCTGGACTTTGATCCCTCGTTAAGGTCACTGGAGAAAAGTTCGATGCGTCGTCTAGAGCAATATCATTGAAGTCAGAGTCGGTGACAATGGACTCTCGTTCGGGAAGCCGGCGGTCAAAGACCTCTGCCTCGGGAGATCGCAATGCCTCTAATGAGTGCTTAATGACGGAAGGCTTTGCGGCGGATTCCGATACATCCGTAGACATGCTTTAGGGGTGAAGGAAGAGGTCATGTATGAAGAGACTTTGCGCACCCGACAGTGGATGGATCACGCTTTGCCCAATGGAAAAAGGCTTCAGCCACCGGCACGTGGATAACATTCTTGGACTGAGAATTCTACCAAGGGCCATCGACCTTGGAGTGGATAACATTCAATGATTCATTGCCCTGTGAAATGTTCAAGGCAGTTATAAGACTATCTCTGACTATCTAAATACGTACTCACTGTCAGACTGTGTGTCAGTCATATTTTGCGCGTCATGTTTTGCAAGGATGTATGTTTGGACCTGATTGGCTGGACCTTCCAGTCTCCGTCCCGGTCACTATAGTGTCGGTCTAATCACTTTTCTCTCGTGATGAAGCCAAGATGAAGCCTGCAACTCATCGTGAAGACAGCCTGTGTACATATGCCGGTATCTTGAACAAAAGAAATCGAAGAGGAATTGTGATTTGTAGATACACAGATAGCTTAACATTATAAGTTAAGAAGCTTTCATAATTTACGAATGGGTATCCCGGTCATTGTTGATCCTTGAAAAAAAAAAGGCCACGAACATGAACGAATCGGGTGTACTCGAATCCTAGACCTAAGAACTGTAGTCTGAGTCCGAGTCTGATGACATACTGCCGCGTGGATGGACCAACGGTGAGGGAAAGCCGTCGGTATCATGGTATAGATTTTCAAGTTCAAGCAAACAATTTCCTTCCTTCCACTTCTCCGAATGCTCATGAGCACGCAGGATCTTCCAACCCAAATACAAGGAACATGATGAGCAGGTAATCTCTTGCATTGTGTGGGCACCCGTTGCCATTAACTGGACCCCAGGGCGGGACAGTTTGACATTATATCTGAGAACGAGTTTGTTATGGTGAGGAAATGATAGATGGAAAGCACGACGTACGTTTCAGTGAAAAGCGAAGCTTTCCCAGAGAACCCGCGGAACAATCGAGAATCTTGGGGATACTAATTGAAGGTCAGTGGGTGTATGGGCATGACGATCGGACCACATACGGCAGACGTAGGTAGAAGAACGTAGGTTGAGGTTATGCACGTCCCGCACTGTTTACAGGCGAGTGCGCGCGGTACTTGAGGCAACGGCCTCGAAGTTGGTCTTGCAGAGCGAGGTGCAACAGGCACCGGAGGTAGTCGACGAGGTACGGAATCCTGCTGGCCGGCGGCGGGATCCTCGTAGTAACTGGTCATGGTGGGCGTTTCTGCGCTTCCAAAAGGGACTGTCAGTGGTTGCTGCCGCTTTATATGTGTTGCCTTAACGCAATCGCTGTGACGTGATTTCGTGTATCAGTGGGGAGGCAACATGCGGTGCTGCCTCTGTATATAAACATTCTGCCCCCGATGAATGCTATACTGTCAGATCACATCGGCCCATCAGTACCCAGGCTTGGAAGACCATGAGCCTGATATCATGGCGATGATATATCCATTTCCGTAGTATTCCGCTGTCCAGAATGACCACGTCTCCTATTGAGCTCCTTCCTTCCTTCCTAATGATGTTCGACGAAATGACGGTGGCAGCCATAGCCTAGCGTGAGTAGTAACGCCTTCGAACCGCGACGCCCGAGGGAGTAAGTACGAAAGCGTTCATTGGCGTGACCCTTGATGGCGGCTTGAGCGGGATTTAAATTTCATGAGACGCGTTTTACATCACTGAATCGAATGAAAAATCAGATACTAAGATATGTCAGGAGATGGCAAAAAATCGAGGAAATCCATACCATTACGATGTCCGGGTTTCTGAACATATGTATTCATAGGCAGTCTCGATGAAGTCCAACATGAATAGACAAAATGGTTCACACTGTCATCAAATTCACTCATTGGCAGGACATACCCAACCCTGTAACGGCAGTGACTATCGTCAAACCCTTTCAGCCTGAGAGTATTCCCGAATATTCTTATGTCGGGACTTGAAAACAACAGTTTTAAGGTGGAATGTGTATAGATAGGTGAAATTGATGGAGTTCATCAAGGCAACTTCTGGGTGAGAATGGGTCTATTCTCACATTTCTGATGATGGATTGATGACGACACATTGGAGAATGGTTCCCCGTGATTAATGATGAACAATGACCATCCATCAACTTCCACAGTAAACAGGGGCGAAGTGTGATTGGGAGGCCAAAGAGGGGACTTGTCTCCCAATGTTTCGCACAACCTTCCGCATATGCCTGTGATCCGGAGGCTGATGTCGGGGCTCGCCTGTCATTACCTTGCGCAAGCTCCTATTCATCAGAGGTTGATGTGATCTCTCCATTTTCGCACCTTCCGCATGCTTGTGATCGGAGGCTGATGTCGGGGCTCGCCTGTCATTACCTTGCGCAAGCTCCTGATCCAAGGTGCGATCCAGAGGTTGATGTGGGAGGTCGTCTCCCATTGTTTCGCACAACCTTCCGCAAATGCTTGTGATCCGGAGGCTGATGTCGGGGCTCGCCTGTCATTACCTTGCGCAAGCTCCTGATCCAAGGTGCGATCCAGAGGTTGATGTGGGAGGTCGTCTCCCATTGTTTCGCACAACCTTCCGCAAATGCTTGTGATCCGGAGGCTGATGTCGGGGCTCGCCTGTCATTACTTGCGCAAGCTCCTGATCCAAGGTGCGATCCAGAGGTTGATGTGGGAGGTCGTCTCCCATTGTTTCGCACAACCTTCCGCAAATGCTTGTGATCCGGAGGCTGATGTCGAGGGCTCGCCTGTCATTACCTTGCGCAAGCTCCTGATTCAAGGTGCGATCCAGAGGTTGATGTGGGAGGTCGTCTCCCATTGTTTCGCACAACCTTCCGCAAATGCTTGTGATCCGGAGGCTGATGTCGGGGCTCGCCTGTCATTATCTTGCGCAAGCTCCTGATCCAAGGTGCGATCCAGAGGTTGATGTGGGAGGTCGTCTCCCATTGTTTCGCACAACCTTCTGCTAATGCTTGTGATCTGGAGGCTGATGTCGGGGTTCACCTATCATTATCTTATGCAAGCCCTTATGCAGAGTCTAATGTCGGAATTGTCCTCCCATTGTTTTGCACAACCATGTTGTGGGAAATTACGTGTTATCGCACAAATCCACATTGCACAAATCCCAGAAGCATAGGTTGCTGCTATGTTGTATTACCACAGCCCGGGGAACAAGCGATTTCACAAAAAGTGCTACAGGTGTATCACTATGACAGGGAACAGATCATGTAACAACCATGGTCATGATAATATATGAAGGCGACATCAATCATAGGCACTGGCACAGACAGCATACACCAGCACAGCAACTAGTCAGTAAAGAGAAGATCTCAGAAAGATTGACGTGGGCAACCACTATGGTCAGCCTTCCTGCAAAAGCAATGCACGAGTTGAGCAACTGCTAGATGTATTCTCTCACCACTCACAATGACGGCACCACAGCAACTAGTCGCAGCAACTAGTCGGTAGAGAAAGGATCACAGAAAGATCGATGCAGGCAACCACTACAGTCAGCCTTCCTGCAAAAGCAACACATGAGTTAAGCCACCGCCACACATATTCGCTCACCACTCACAATGACAACAAACACCATGAGAGACCGCCATGAAATTGAAGCCAGGACAATAAGACAAGTTCGAAGTTCAAAGAAGGCACTGACAAATGTCGGGTGCGCTCAAACACTTCCTCAGACACGATAGACCTGGCACCTTAATACCAGTCGTGTGCAGGCAAGTAGGCATCCCTTGGCAGTAAGATCAAGGGAAAACGACACCAGGTCAAAATCGTTTTATATTCTGTGTCATGGTCCGTGCACAGAATCATGTGACATGAGAAATAGTATGTTTTCTTCCACACACAGACTCGAAGCAGAGTATGTCGATGCAACTTCCAGAACTTATAGTTAAGTAATGTGCAGTGATTCAGTCATTCAAACCATCATTTTATATTTGTACAAGTTCTATAGCTACAAGTTACTTCATGAATCGATTCAGAACTTTTCGTCCATAAAGGAGCTGCATTTTCTGAGTACCCAAGGTCGGGTACTTTTGCGATGGTCTGCCCCCTCGGCCTGTATGTTCCTACAATAGAGCAGTTCATTAGTTGCCAGACTTGAAACTCTACTGGTGAGAGCTATACCATACGTGGTCTCCCACCGCGTCGAATAGTTTGTCGAATAGTTCTGTATTTTTCGTGATGCTTGTTGCCAAAGATCCTTGATAAATAAATCCTATTCAAAAGATGTTCGCGGAACTGGGCCAGACCAATAGTGGTAGCATATCCATAATCAGAAATATCCTTGGTGACTGGGCCCTTGTGGTGGTAAATTAATTGGATTGAAAGTGTCATACAGTAGAATACGAACTGTTTTCACAACGGTCCAACCAGGAGGTGTCTTGGCAGTGATGATGCTATAGGCACGAAGAGGCTTGGAGTGAAAGTTGACACCAACATATTTACTCCCTTTCTTGCATAAGTCAATGGCCATGTTAGCAGGATATGGTTCTCCTATATGGTAATAGTTAAATCAGTAATAGTGCACTGTGAATGGTTCCCAGTCACAGAGGAAATGAAATGAGATCTCACCGATAGTGTGTTGAGGGTCAAATAACCCAAGTGATGCGTATCTGTTATAGAGCGACCTGGGTACCTTCACTTGTGTGCGCCGGAAAACGTCAATATACATCGATGTGTAGATCTTGTTTGACCGTTCGTTAAATGCGAATGGGTTCGCCTTATTAGAAATAGAGGCCGCTTCCCTAAGGTATCTGGCAGAAGAGAACTGTGCCATGTATGTGTGGAGGTGTCGTTTCAGTTCTTCGTAACGGCTATCGTCAATGCAAATGAGGTGCACGGGTGTTCCGGGATAAATGGCAAGCTGATACAAGATGTCGTTCGCTGTGTGACGACCAAATCCGCTGAAGGCATTACCGGCATTGTTGCATATATCCAGGATAATGGGTGGACTGGAATGTGGTTTTGGAACCGCTTGACTTGACGTGCCGATTAAAGGTGGTGGTTGTGGCCCATGTCTTTCCAAAGTACTGGGGTCGGTGCTTTAGTTGAGTTCACATTCATTCTGAGTAATGGCAAGTAATCACGTACATAAGGCGACGACTACGGCGACGAAGAAAGTAACCCTCGACCTTGAAAGTTGACTGTGGCTCGCTCTTCTTGCGTATTTTCTTCAAGCGTTTCTCCTCTTTCAGCTGTTGCTTATGAACACGTTCCTGCCAAATTTCATATCCTTGCGTAATTGATTTTCGCCATTGATCAAGTGCTTGTTCTGCAAGCCCCACTTCAGATACCCAATCAGGACCGCCTTTGAACGCACTGAATAAGCTCGACCATTTCTGCCTCATGGGAAGCACATCAGCAAGCCTGGCATCCTGAGAATCATAGGTAATCACTCACAGGAGTATTGAGATCGAAGTCAGACGAGTCCCAAACTTGATCACGACTGATGATGTGGAGCCGAAGCAATCGAGAGAAGTCTGCGATAGTCCAGACCCAGTCTCGGGAAACAAAAGCACAGTAGATATTGATCGTTCTAGGGGTAAAGTCCGACGAGCCTGGCACGGTGAAGCGGTCGGGAATGAGGAAAGAGCGAACTAATTCTCCTCTGTCTTCATCTGGACCTGGAATGTCATGGGCGATGATCTCGTCATATATTTCCCTTGACATCCCGTTGATATGGCCCTCGAGTGCGAAGCTGATAATAACAGCATGCTTTGGGAGGAAGTTCGAGTTAGTTTCAAATTATGATATTCAGAGGGATGTCAGGCTCACATGTCCAGCTGCTAAAATCATCAACTTTCCCCGAGTTTGACAGAATAGTTCCCCACTAGGACCGGGGTCGAGAAGATATTCCCAGTCCTGACCTCGGGACCGTAAAACAGAATAGTTAGACGAGACTGTGGCTGAGAGGTCAGGACTTCTGCTCCAAGTGAATGCCTTCCTATCGACGGTAACTGTAGGAACATCCTTGTTTTCGGATCCCATTGGAAAAGTCATTGCATGTAGCCCCAGAACAACTTTTGGTTCCGAAAGCCAAAGTGTTAGATTGAGGAGCGTCGGAAAGAGAGGAGCATAATTACATAGAGGTTTGTCAGACATCCTACGAGTAGAGCCTTTCCGGCGGTTGATGATATGTGCCCAACCCCGAACGATTGGTTGCTCTGGCATGCTGGAATCCTAGATGGCGGAGAAGCTGAGAGCTGAGAGATGATGCTGGTGGGGCCGGCTACTGGCATCGGCTACTAAAACAGATATTCATAGATATGTCATCATTTTGGTCGATTGAAGGTCCAGAATATTTGCCATGTACGCCACGAAACGACCAGAAACGACCAGAACCTCCTATAAGCTTAAGATAATAATAACCTAAACATGGATACAAGTACTTTGGCTTCGACATGTCACAAGGATGAGGATAGATAATAATAATCAGCTCATCGTACACTAACACTAACGATCATTGATTAACCGGTGCAGGTTGGATCTGCTGAGGTTGCATTGAAACCAGGGAATTGAGAATCGAGCGGGGAGGTGGAGTGTCCGCAGCAGTGGGAGGAGATGATGTCGGTAAAAAAACGGTAGGGGGTGGTGGAGAGGGAATAGCGGGAGGTGGGAAGTACAGGGTACACCGATGTACAGGTATCCCGTTCCCCGTACCCACCTCTCCAAGCTTCCCTATCAGAAGCGAAGAACAAAGACATCTGGGAAAAACAGATTTACGTTAGCCTGGGAACCACGAAATGCGAAACAGGAACGGAGGAGATGTACGTACTTTTCTCCAGAGTCCGGTGTCCGTTCCTTTCCTCCGTCGCACCTTCCAACTCCCCATCGTCCCGGGTGGGGGGTGCCCATCCTCCTGCATGCATCCTTCCCAAAATTTTAGAGCCCTCCAGTCCCCACTTTGCCAGAGACGTTTTCGAAGAGTCTCATCTCCGCCGCACCCAAATGGATGGACCCAGACAGACACACACCCCAATAACGTGCAGGGACATGGCCCTGCATACAAATGCTTTTCCGGCATTCGCGATGTTCGGATGGCTTGGCACGGCGGAAAGACGTTGCGTTGCGAATTTCGGTCCGTATCCGTTGTGCGATAGGGTTGAGGCGAAGGGGAGCGGTGATCCTAGGCTGCTTGGAATCTTCCGTTAGCCGAGCACGTATAAAAAGGGGCGGGGGATGCTTACAATTTCACCATTCCTTTCCTCCGTTCTTTCTTCTTCTTCTCTCCTATCTTCTCTGTGTTGTCTCCCTCGATACGATGGCTTCGGGACTACACCCAGCACGACGTCGGTGCTCGGATCGTGGTGTGTGCGCGTCGTGTCTCCTCTCGTCCTCCGTGGCTTCTGACTGCCATTGTAGATCGTGGGCAGTACACGGGGGTGGCGTTGTTCTACAGGGTACGTTTATCCGCGTATTGATGTTGACGCGAGGTCTCCATACTGACTCCTGCTCCCCGCTCATAGATTGCGCTCCTCGACGGTGCGTGCAGTCTGTTTGTGTCCATCCTGCTAGTTGGTGTAGTTGGCGAAGGTGTGTATCCGCTTGTGGTGCGTGCTACGGCCCGGATGACATGGTGCATGGATTTTCCCCCTCCCCTGACGTGCTTGCTGAACTTCGTGCAATAGGTATTTGCTATTAAAGCGACGGGGGTTGGCGACGAAACCGAGCGTATGCCTAAGATCGTACTCGACGAATTTTGTGCTGCTTCACACTGTCGAGATAATGATCACCGGTCGTTCCTTGAAGACAAGGACTCAGTTAGAACTTGTAGCATAATATGTCAGGGCATCAATAATTACCCGGCCTTGGAACTCTTCAACACTGCCAACCTTAACGCCATCCGCTACTCCACGCAAAGCCGTCCGGATCTTGCGGCACTGGGCGTTGTATGGTGTGATCACTCCGATGTCGTTGTCAGCTGAGATTCGATGTTACCACTGGAAGAAAAAAACCAATGGTTAGGAATGACGCACTCGTTCGGAAGCGACAGTCAGCACGCAGGTGCTCCACATAGCTCTTGACTTGGAGAACCTCGTCGATGTTGAAAAACGAGGGTGATGATGCCTCGCGGTCGTCCTTCCCACAAAGACCATGGAACACGATTGGAAAATCTTTGTTCGGGAGGTAAGAGGATCCAAGGAACGCGTTAATGGTCTTCTTATCCCTACACTGCTCGAGCTCGCCCTCGTAGAAGCGTTCATTTGGGAACTTGAGGATGGTGTTGTGCGACCTGAAGTTCTTCACCAGTTTTACCACCCTACAGCCGCCGTGTAGAGGGTAAAGGCGGTACGCCTTTCCGGCTGATCGTTCGGCATGCTCGTATGTACTGACAGCTCTTCCAGCAGTGATAAACAGGGGCGGTGTCGTCTTCTCGACGTCGACCCGGACACTGCTGACTGCAGCATGTCGACGGGCGAAAGGAGTTGGGAGACGCGTGAGTAGGGTCGATTGTAGCTGGGGAGCATATGGTGCAGGGGGTAGAATATTCTCGTAGTAATAGATAGAAGATTGAGTTTGGATGACGACGAACCCGTTCGTTCGTCGTCTGACGTTGCGAGAGCGACGTTCTCAGCGGGCCGCCAAGCACCCCTCTCTCGCCCCACCCATTCCTCCCCACTCCGCTGTGCCCATCTCACCAACTGCGTGCATGTATGGAAGCGGGATTGGGAACGACAGGTAGTGCTTTCCCACCGGTGCATATTCCACGCCTACTGACGATCTCGCTACTAGATATTGCTGTTTTTGAGGGGTGGGGTCGAAGAGCCGTCATTAGGCGTGGTTTTATCGGGTTTGCGTCATTGGACCGAGGTGTCTTGATGGCGGACAGGAGTGATCCGGGGTATGTGGTATGGGGGTCCCTTCGAAGAGTAGTCCTGTAGCGGCCGATTTGAGGTTGAGCTTGGACATCGACGAACGTGTGTTCGTCGTCGTTTGGACATCGGCTAGGACGACGTCAGCGGGGGACTGGAAACACAGGTCGAGGGGGCATACCTGTGCATCCAGCGCGTGCCACTTTCTCCCCGTGTTCCTCCCATACCGTCATTGTGGTTGAGGCTGTCGTGGGCGTCTGCGACGACGAGGACTGACCCCACTCTCCCATCAAACGCGGTGCGAGCTAAATCAACCATCAGATGTACGAACAATACGGTCAAGCGGTCAAGCCGGAAGCACTTACTTCCTTCGAGGCCCTTCTTATGGAGCAAGAGATTATGATTTTTGGCGAGGTCTTGCGCACTAACATGAGCGACATCCGTGAGCGGCATTCTGTGAATAGAGATTAGAGTTTGAGTCAGACGACTTGTAGATTTACTGACTCGATAGATTTATTCTTGAAGCAATTGGATAGATCGATGGAATATGAAGTGCCGAGTCAGAATCCTGTTTCCCGAAACAAGATCTCTGTCAGGCACGTTGGTAAACAGTGTTGAGACTAGCATAGACCGAGCTGTAGACGAAATTTGAAATAGTAAACTAGCAGACGACCCACAGTCTATTCTGCCGTCAAAAGAGAACCCACAGATGACCCAAAGTCTAGTCTGTGTGTCCTCGCAAGACCGACCCAAAGTCTAAGTCTTGTGGGAGTGACCCAAAGTCTAGCTCCCAAGAATAAAAGTAAAACAAATGAAGCAAACCTGGCAAGGGAAACCGTCGTTGAGGTTAGGTCGAACGGACGAGGAATGACCGATGTCACGGTGATGGAGGTTGGGTGGAGCCTGGAAAAATGGTGTTTGTTTACAGTTCGCGACTTTGCCAAATGTAAACAACTCGGATGTCAAACAACCGTGACTTCCTGTCCGAAACTTGAAACTTGAACTCCACGCAAGATCACGTCTGAGTCACGTCTGAGATGTAAGTTCCCGCTCACTGGCAAGCGCTCAAGGTCAACGCTTGCGCTTACCTGGACGCATTGCAAGGATCTCTCTTACTCTCGTGGCATCGACGAAATGGACCCGGCTCGTTCGGACATCCAGTGTTGACTTTGGGTCAGCTGGCATTCTGCATTCAATCACAGCAGAATAGACTCTGGGTCGTCTGCCATCCCCTGAAACGAAATGGACTACGGGTCATTCGTTTCACCAGCGTCGACTCTGGGTCAGCTGGCATTCTGCGATACAGCGTTACAGAACAAACACTTCATCGTCAATGTGGATGTGAGTGATTCCTTTCGTCTCTCGTCATATATTTCTGACCTAGCCTGCCCAGTCAAGTCGTTGTATCGTACATTCCGACTCTATACCTGGTCAGTTTCCCATCCCTCTGAATAATCCCCCTCACTGACCAACATTCCACAGAACGACATTATGGCATGTACCTCAGCTGCTCCTGTGACGCCCAACGGCGCGTCTATTCGATGATATAGGTGTACTCCCGTCCTTGCGTCTCCCGCCACTCCCGTCGCCTCCTTATGTCCAATCCATCCACGTATTCCAATCGCTCTTTACTTTCCCCTCGGTGTTTGATCCTCGTTTTTTTTCCAACCCCCCTGCCTCCGGTTTACCTGGCATGATTTTCACTTCAATTTTTGCTGTACTATCTATTCACTTTCTGGCACACTTTCATACGTACAACGCCATTTCATCCTAGCGCCGCCGCCGCGACTGCGACCACGCATAAATTTAACTTTGGCCATCATTCATGCTAGGCACGCACGTAGCCCTTTTTGGGCAGCTGGCCATCGGCCACCTTCCACGTCGCTGCAAAACTGGATCATAAAGCTTTGATAATCCTGTACCAGTATCAACCACACCTGCAGTATGCCCCCCTCTCGAAGAAAGACCTGATGAAGTCTCCTTCGACAGTATGCACCTTCGGGGCCCCCCAGTTACTCACCACCACCTAACAACCAAAAACCTCCGCCACTCATTCTTCTGCCTCATGGAAAAACCTTGGTACAAAATTACGTTCTCCCCAGGCTCGCTGGGCAGGTTGGTTTTGCTGGGGATCGCCCTCAAGATGGGCGATTTCGTCGCGCTCTCATCGCCGACAACGATAGTCACCCTCCACCAGAACAGGATCTCGACAACAATCCATTCATTCACCACGAACCTGACCACGAACGATGTCGAGAAAGGGAGAAGCAGTGGCAGCGGGATGTTATACCCCGATTAGTTGACCATACATGGAGTTGCTGAGCGCGACAAAGTCTCTCAGAGACCCATTACCGCAGGCTACCGAGAGTCCATGCACATGTGGGGAACCCGGACGAAACTGATAGTGAGTGGCATTAAATCGCAGTTTCTCCAATCTGACGGCTCGCCAAATGCTTGATCGTGGCTTCTTCCCCTCAGCGCCCTCAGCGCCTCTTGCACCAACGTTGGCTGTAGACCTCAAAGTCCTCGATTTTGTTTCTTCACTGTTCGTCCACGTCGCTCCCAACAATACTGCTTGGTGTAAGACCGTTGAGACGTTTCTGTTCAAGCAAGGCTATAGATTAACTAATACGCATACCACGAAGGTGTGTTCCCCTTCTGCTCGCTTGCTTGGCATGCTTAACACTCCTTGATGACAGGATTCTCTTCGCAAACGATTCAGCAATGCTCTACTCTGGTACAATGCACTACAGGATGCAACAACACGACATGTCGACACTATTCTCCAGCATGCTCCTCGAATCCAGTTGGTCAATCTCAGGTTGGTAACAATACTCCACCTCACATATACGATTCCATCATTCCATCGAGAAAGGCTACTGTTGAAGACGTCGAGGATGAGGACACACCACGTCCCGCAAGGAGCACAGCCACAACAGATTTACCAGGGACTCGGCATCCCGACCCCACCTCCTCCTCGTGTTAGGCCTAGTGACCGAAGTCCCCTCTGTTTCTGTGGTAACTTTGAAAGTCGTGGTAGGTCAACGTTGCTTCTGATATCCAGTGATCCTAAATCATTGTCTATATAGGCCTGATGCTATCGTGTACGTTGAAATATCCGGCCGCTGAAGAAACCTGCGCCGTCGTCAGATACTGAGACGCGAGCTCAAGCTGTCCTAGCTGTCCTGACAAGAGTGGCAGATAGGCTGGTTGGATGTGAAGCTGCTGACCAGGACAAGATATGGCCTGGCATGGTCCGTTGTCTGTTATCCTGTTATCGTAGTGCTCATGGTCATAGGACCTCATGTGGATTGAAGGGAGAGGAGTCTACGATGTTACTGTTGAGCTTCAGACAGAACATTGTTAGGTTGAAACTTACAATTCGAGATCTTAGCGAATGGAATTGGCCTTGACCGGAAAACCTCCTTGGAGCCTCAGGTTCAGGAAAAGGACATAGCCAGCCTCTAGTGACCTGACTCGAGTATGCGTCGGCGGGCCTCCAGAGTGGTAATCCGGCCCGATGTTTAACTCCATTTTGTTAATCGCTCAAAGGCGTCGTTCGAACGAGTGAAAAGAAGTGGCGGAAGGAGTCTAAACCAAGATATATCTGTGACTTCATATGATAGTGTTCTTGGAATTCCAGAAATTCCAGAGGACGATAAGCAGCTATGAAGTTCATGACATTGGTGTTTTTTCCTGTCTTGACGCGTCCAACTTGCGCTCAACAAATCAATCGGTCATACATTCAACCACGTGACCTCACATTCGATTTCTCGGAGTGCCAGCCTCATCATCATGCTCTAGCTAGATCTTCCCTCCGGACTTCAATTTCTTTGACAATCATGGAGCTAGGGCCACCAGTTTTTTTCTCCGCCACTCCCGCTCACGCAGAGACTCAATCTCATTCGCTGCACCCTAGCAATACCACATGGATTAGCGCCAATGTAGGTGGCAGGAATCCCGTGCTTTTGCAAGTCGGGACATCCATTCCCTTGTATATGCTGCAGCCCTCTGCTGAGGCGATTCCCGAGTCTACGCTACCTCACGTACTACCTCCTCAATACCAAATCAATGTCAGTTTGGGCGGGAGAAATAGATGCAAAGGCCCAAAGGAACATTGCAGTAAGACGTCATCGCATTCTAAGTGGAACCTGAATTGACCATTTATTCTGTTTCGGTTCTTAGACCAGACTCTTATTGGAGTTGGAGAGCTACGTTTGGGTATTGCGAAGGAGAGGAAAGGGAAAATACAAGTGATGTACGTACTTCTGCCTCTGTTGTGGTCATCACACTGACTCTCTAAAGTGAATGGCGGCACTGGTGTTGCATCACCCCAGCGGTGTTCAATCACCTCAAACATTTCCATGAAGGCCCTGAAGACATTCCAGGATTCCCGGAGTTATCCAAGCGGAATAAGTCGAAGGTACACAGACTGTATAAGGCAGGGGCAACTATTGGTGCGCGAAGAAGCTCTCGCATTAAGGGTAAAACAGATTGAGCAAGCAAGTAAGTCTATCAAAAATTCTAAGTCTAGTTCGTTGTCTTTATGGTTGACTGGTTGATGCTTTAGTTATCAGATATCTGTCCTTCATTGTCCTCATCGACCTCCAAGTCCTTTTCATCTCCTTCGCCATCGTCTTTCTTGTTCTCTTCCACAACACCATCCATATTCCCATCCATCTCATCGTCGTCGTCATCTTCATCCATGTCGACATCAGTTTCGACATCTGATTCAGGTTCTGAAAGAACGAGAGAATGAGAGGCGGTCAGCACTACTACAATGCATTGAGATCAAAATCACTGTACCTGGCATAAATTGTTGGAATCTAGCAACGTGTTGCAGAGCCGCAAACATATCAGGATAAAACACCGTGGGCGGGTCAAGGTAAGGTGGTTCAGAGATGCCCTCGGGGTCGTCGGGATCAAGAAAATTTGGTGGGAGTCGAGGCTCAAACCCTACAGGCAGACACCTCAGTTGGCTACGGGCTGGGGGGCCATATCGTGGAGGCTCCGGTGGACCACCAAATTGTTGGAGGGTGATATTTGGGATATATTCTGGTCCGTAGAAGAACGACGCCAAGAAAGCTAAACGTCCATTGGGATCTCTACCAAACGCGTTATAATTTGCACCACGGTCAGATTGCATGGTGGTATAGCTGAGAAGATGAGGATGAGGATTATTGATAGGGGTCTCGAGGCGAGTGGAGATGGCAACCTCATTCTGAACATCAAGGCTTTTAAACTATGCAGTGCACAACTAGGCGAACACAAAACTCTTTCGAAATCGGAGTTAAGCCTTTTTTCTTCTGCGGACGGGTATACTTACTCAGAGTCGTAGATCCGACAGCGGAGCGAGACGGAGACGCTTTTAGTTTCTCAAATTAGCCGAATGCGAGAAGCGACTTGTTTCACTAATTGGGATTTGGATCCCAAGGCAATACTAATGAGCTTAGATGTCAAACCTCAAACCTCAGATCCTCCATAGCATCTTACCACATCTACACTGTTCACTATTCACTATGAGCTCCCTTGGTCGGCGCCAACGAAATCATTCTGACGATGCTCTTCACTCTGGCGCTAGAAAGAAAAAGTAAGTTGCAGAAATCATTCCATCTCTTATCCTGAGACTGATATTTTACTACATAGTACGGCTGCAGACCCTCTCGTTCACCATGGGCGACACTTTGGACGTGCAATTTTCGCATTTTGCAATGTTAAGGCTCTTATTGTTAATGGGCTCGCGCGCCCCCCAGAGGGTGAGGAGGGTGAGGGTGATGACTCACCTGACGATGAATTGCCTACGGCCAGGTGAGCTCCATTTTTACGACATATAGTTTGTTTGAATGAACATGACATATTTATTATATTTATTAGCGAACGTCGTGAACGGAGGGTCTATCAGGCCCTCCTCAAACTCTGTCGTCTTCATGACAGGCTTCTAGATGCCTCCGATGAAGAAGTGGGACTGATTGCAGATTTGGTAAATCCATCTTTTATTATATGTCCAATAAATAGTAACCGTGCTATGTTTTATGTTTTAGATCCAGAAAGGGGCCAATGCCTCTCGTGCAGATGATACAAAAGGAATGAAGAGCGCCATTGTGGACTGGATCACTCCACCTCGTCAATCCCTCTCTCCGCCTTTAAGCCGAAGGTCCAAATTTGACCGTGGTTTTAATCATGAGCGCACTGGCTCACTCTTGTGTCCAACAGGGTTGGATTGGTCCATTCTCAGGTAATATTTCCTCCTTCAACCTCTCACAGACGCTAGAGATGTTATATGCAAATAGTATCCAAGAAAAGCTGAAAACAGGAGAAATGCATGTTCGAGGCGATCAATGGCCTCTTTTTCTCTATGCCGATCTGAAATACGACCCAGATCATCCATGGAATGGGTTGCTAAAAAATCAGATTCTTGTCTTTGTGAGACCAATTTCTATCTCTTCATTAATTATCTCTTTGTTAATTCTATAATTTTCCAAGGCCTACAAACACGTCTTCACATCTCCCAGTTCAGTTGATGATGAGGACCCAAAAACAAGCAAGGCTGGCAACGCACGCATCCACGGGATGACTGCAGTTACAGCTGCTTCTCTTTGTTACATTGCAACACAAGTAAGTACAGCTGCTTGAATCCAATTTCCGAATTCGCATAACATAATTTTTAGGTTCGCTTTGCCCTCTCTTCAGCGAATACATTTTCGAGGACAGACATGGTAACAGACTCAGAAAGGTTCTACAACAGCCTGCTTGATACGTTAGAAGATGTCGAAGAGCAAGAGGAAGTTTCTCATCTGCTGGCTTGGTGGAACAAGTATGTTGGTTCATTCACTTTACTTTTACATATTGATAACAAATGAACTTGCAGAAAGATCTTTCCGCATACTTCACCTGAATCTGTGCCTGCACCTGTTCAAGGCAGCGCACTTGAGCGCATCAGACAGAAAAGAGCAGAGGCGATAGCTGCTAGGCCTTTGCCGTATAGAATAATATCTTCCCCTCGTTAATTCGTTAATTCACTTGCATTCTTTGTTACTTCAAATGATTCAAATGATAAATCGCTTTGTCTGAGACAAAAAACACGTTGATTGCAAGTCACAAGTACAAGAATACAAGAACACAAGAATACCTATATACCGATGTATTGATGGCCCATTGCCCACCATGACGCCCGTTGCCCTCGTCCCGTCCCGTCCCGTCCACTAAAGTCTATGGAAGTAAACCGCCCTGGGCATGAAAGACTCTGGGATCCAGGACAGAGACAGTTGCCTTTGCACATCCTAAGATCTCCTGCGGATAATAAGGAAAATTGACGAGTTTGTTCGGATGAATAGGCAAGTCAGTACTGCCTTCAAGTGGAGCCTGAGAAGAAGAAGTTGTTGTAAACGAAGAAAAAGGGCGTGTCGTGGAGGACTCAGGGCCGTGACCGACAAGAGTAGTAGCGATTAGGGAAGGAGAAGGAATGGCACCGCGAAGCAGAACATTATCGATCTTCTCTGTGACCTGCAGAATACCATATACCATATAATCATAATATGGCCGGAAGTTGGTTTTGAGCAGGGTTTGACGAGCAACGAAGTGCAGAAATAATTCCGTATATCGACGACGCGCCTCCGGATTGCCAGTCAGCCTAAACTTAAGCTCTTTCGATTATACAAGTTGTATGATCCCGCTAGAACGCGTTCCTCAGTGAGGAAATGCAAGATTGAGAGCAACTAAAATAAATGTAAGTGATAATAGAGTGAAAAATAACAGGATACATACCAATGCAGCAGCATTGGGAAGTAAATTATCGTGAAGATGGTGAGTTTGACCAATATGACTGCCACGAACACAAAGGTCCGTAGATCCGAATGAGAGAAACCCGAAACAAGCAAATATGATGAATAGGCTACTATTCATAGGAATGTCTCCTCTGGGCACAATATCGGTTGGGTCGTCCGGATTCATAAACTACAAACACATTTGATATCATTGGAATGGATAGAAAATTGGGAGCCTACTTTAAAAAATGGACGGAACGTATCGCTTTTCTCTTTGATGACCGTCTTAACTTCAGGTTTGGAGCCAAAGTATCCATTACAAAGATAAAAGTCTGCTAAATAGACGAGATCGTCCAAGGCCTTTTCACTTATTTCAGTATAACAGGCCATAATCTAAAATAGATATTAGCTAGTCCGCTCACACTAAACAAGATAGATAGATGACAAACATGGCGCATGAAGGCATTGGACGAGTGTGAGATAGTTCCTAAATCGTACCCCACAAAAGGGTTGACAGGTTGAGCAGGGACGACAACTGGTTGAGCAATATGTGGAGTATTTGTGTGTTGCATTATGTGAGGTCGACCCCCTGGTACGGGTGGAGAACGTGGACGTTGAGGAGCAATGGAGACATCATCTTCTTGATTTCCCATAATGACGTCATCATCATCGACGTCGTCGTTGTTGTTGCCTGAGAGCTTGTGAATAGGTACCAAAATATAAAAGATCGTTAAACAGTTACCTTGGGTCTGTGGGTGCTGCATGGCGATGACTTCTTCAATATATTGGATGTCTGCCACAAGACGATGTCGAGCAAGTATAGAAAGTCCGATTTGATAGGTGTATTGTTGTAGCAGTGCCTTCAATACAATCGGGATGAGGTCAAACCGAGTGTTTAAAACAATAACCTGATAAAAATAAATTAGTTAGCGTAAGAGGTGAGAGATTATTGTGACGATGCTACCTGGATGACATATATGACGTTGAGGCAAATTTCTTTCCACAGCGGATACCATAAGAACAAAAGAACCAATTGCTCGTCCTGAAGCTGTTGAAGAGGTGGACGATGCTCGTCATTTTGCTGATCGGGTCTGTCATTGGGGTTTACGAAGGTCATGATACCAGACAACGGCTAGATAAGTAAGCTCATATGAAACTAGACAATGGCCTTGAAATGGATTCTACTCACAATATGCATGACTAAATCTAATAAAATAGTTATTACAATGTCAGCGATACTATAGTGAAGTGAAATAATGATCACACTGAACTCGTTGGTGGTGCACTTAACCAACGCGGGCTAATCATTTGAAATCCATTAATCCCTTGAGGCTCGAAATACGATTTGAAAAAGTATAGAAGGCCGTTCCGCAGCGATTCAGGAAAACCAGTAAGGTGGACTTGGGGCTCTGCCCATTGTCTCACTACAGATTGACTTTATTATTGAGAGAAAAGCATGACAAGAAGCTACACTCACGAGGACCGCCGCCTGGAGGAGGAGGACCACCGCCCGGAGGAGGAGGTGGACCACCGCCCGGAGGAGGAGGTGGACCGCCGCCCAGAGGAGGAGGTGGACCACCGCCCGGAGGAGGAGGTGGACCGCCGCCCAGAGGAGGAGGTGGACCGCCGCCTAGAGGAGGAGGTGGACCGCCGCCTAGAGGAGGAGGAGGAGGTGGACCGCCCGGGGGAGGAGAAGAACCACCGCTTGGGGGAGGGGGAGGACTGTCACCCCAGAGAGAAGGAGAAGAAGGAGAAAAACCATCGCCTGAGGCAGGAGGGCTGGAAGCTTGATAAAGATAATAATTAGTGAAAATTCATCCCATAGATACGATGACGGACAAGATGGATAATGTTGGGCGGTATGTTGGCTAGCCTGATCCAACAAGTTTTGCCAGGTGGTATGGGTGGGCAGTGGCTGCTCCGTTGGATGGGTCCTCGGTACAAAATGATCTTCACCGCCATCAGGATTGATCCACTGTGAATACACCTCTAAATCGAAGGCTCAGACTTTGTTACTGTGGCCTGGCCATATGCACACTCACCTTCATAAACTTCGTCGCTGTCAAATGGATTCTCATCAGTTCCGATAGGGAGTTGGCCATACTGCAACGTAAAGATGAACATTAATTGGCTTCTTCTAGCTACAAAAGAAGAATTCTACTGACCTGTGCTTGTGCTAAAAATGCGTGCGCAGCTAAGGCTGCGCCATCTAATGCGCCAGGTTGGTGGCCTGGCCAAGGCGGATGAGACATGAAGTTATGAAGTTAGACGTGGAAAAGGTGAGAGAGGATGTGAGAAGACTTAGAGAGATGAGAGATGGGAGATGAAATTATTTGGGCTCTGTTGGAGGTTTTATGAGAAGAGAACATTCACGGCGGTGGGCAAAGTCAAAGTCCAAGCATTAGATCCTATGAGGAAGAAACCTTCTTTCTGGAAAGAGGAAGAAAGAACGGTGGCAGCTTCTACGTCAAAAGCTGGCAATCGATGACAAGAGAGGGTGGAGATCTACTGGACATTCCATACAAGGGCCACTGTCGTTTCGTCAACTTGGACAAACTAATGAAAGAAGGAGATAAGACTTTTAAAATAGCAGATAAGACACTAATGTGAAAGGACTTACCAAGAACACGGCGAAAGAACAGGCGAAACCGAAACCGGATGTGAAGGACTTACTAAGAACAGTAAAACCAGCAAAACAGCGACACAGAAAATCTGCTTCTTGTGCTTCTAGAGCCGGAGCACAAGCATGTCTTGACACTGAGTGTCGCATCACGCCGTGGTTAGCAGACAAAGGCCCCCAAAATGAAGGACTTACCAAGGATACGGAGAAACCATGACACCCGAACGAACAGGAAACCCACGATACTACCAGATTCATACTTCTTCTACTTCTAGAACCATGTCTTGAGAAAACTAAGTATTGTACGTCCAACCGTACCTGCAGTTGACATTAGAAATCACATCTCATCTCTTCAAACCAAAACAAAAAGAAAAGGAACCATTGTATTCAACAGTTCAACAGGCATCTTTTACTGAGACATTGTAAGCCATTGTGTCTAAAGACTGCGAAGTAGTAAGTAGTAGGAACAACGCACCGTTATGCCATTATTTGAAAGCAATGCCATATGCCAATCATGCCATTCCAACCATTGCGTTGAACATTATTGCTCCAAGTAAGATAGGACCAGTCTATGAAGTTCATTGTCAACAGTGGGACAGAGGGCTGCCAGAACGGTGGGCGCTGAATGCGCTGAACAACGGTCACGGCAGTGGTTTTCAGTTTTCCGGGACGGTCCGTGCGGTCCGTCTGAAGATGCCAAGAACCCATTCCGGTTTGGGGCCCATTCCTATTCTAGTGACAAGTATGACAGGTCAAATATCTCCACGATCATCTCCACCATCATGATAGGTTCTTTGCATTTCCCAACGTCAGTGACCTCTCGTTTTGTCTTCATCTTCTCATTGTTTACCGTCCTCGTCTTTCTGTCATATGGTCACTTACCTAGGTCTGGTTCTGTTCACAATGGTTCACAATATCCGCAATATCCGTTGTGTTGGCCTAATGGATGTATGTTTCAAAAGTCAACTTGACAGACGGACAACTACATGTATTGAAGGTTTGTTATTGAACTTTACTCACATATGAATCATAAATCTGACAGTCTCAGATCTTCCAACACTCACAGAATCTTGAAATCTTGAAATCTTCGGTGCTTGTATCACTCGGCGATTTCCGCTCCATCAAAGACGCATTGGGAATTGCAACGTATGCAGAGCCACAAGAGCGACTTCCAACTAAGGCCACGGCCACCTTTCATCCAACCCCACCAACACTATTTTGGCGCGCAACTCTTTCCCTGTACATTATTTGACTAGTTCCATCAACATCTCACTTTTTCAATTCTCCTCCTTCTCCTCCCAGTCTTGTACCATGGCCAGCGTTCACCATCCAGTTTCGTCTACTCATGGGGATTTGTACTTCACCAAGAAGATTGAGTCAATTCCTACGCAAACTATGATCAATTACCCATTAGTAATTCTTACTGTGTCATATATGCAACAACGATCTTCTGACATTTTATTCGTTCTAGTATTTGCTGTCCACTGCACCTATGGATGTCAGGGATCCCCTGTATTATTCCAAGCTAGAGGATTTACTTGATGTTTCACGACAAATCTCCGCCATGGAAGGGTCTTTGTTGCATGACGGGGACTTCATGCTTCTTAGGGAGACCATGATTAGCCTCGCATATGAAGCATTAGGACGGGCGAAGGAGCAGCAACAGCAAGCTGCAGGGAACATTAGCATCGTAAGCATCTTCCTTCATATGGACAACGGACAATGGCTTACAATGTTTGATGTATTAGAGAGACCACGAAAGGCGTAATGTTTGTACCCGATTTCCTTTTGCTTTGATTTGGCATTAATGCATGGCTGGGCTTGATAGACGAAGGCCACCAAGGACACCTTTATTGTAAGCTGAGCTCCGTGACAAACATCTCGCACGTCTCTCTGACTTTCTGATTAGGCAGTACCGGGACCTGGAGATCGTCTGATTTCTACAAGCCATGCTTCCATTGTGCGAGACTCTGCACCATTGTCACAGACAAATATGAATGGTGGCGCCCTTTATTCGCTGCGGAAGATGGAACATGACAACCTCCTTGCTCGTCTAAAGAAAGCCACTCTTGAGGTTGAGCTTCTGAAGCTCGAAGTGGACTTGTCTGCGGGGAGGTTTGCTCTTGAAGGAAAGTTCATTACCAATCACTACCATGCTAATGCCAAAGCCGGATCCGTTGACGGGTTTCCCATGGTGCCCATGCCTCACATTTTCCCTCCGGCCGCTTTGAGGCGCCGTTACCTGGACACTTCGGGATATCAGTCACAACTTTCATCCAATGCAAGCGTTGGAACGAGCAGCTCTCCTAGTTCTCCATCTCGTCGTCGCTTTTCCATGGAGACAGCGGAAACAGCAATCGACACTCAGGGCTCACAGAAGAGTCCGAAGAGTCCGTCTGTTCATCTCTCCGCTCGCAGGCAGAGCAAGGATGCTGCTGGGAAGGGGAAGGGGAAGATGGAGGATGCATTTGACTTCATAACCTTGGACCTTGCTGGTGTAAAGTCTCCATTTAACATTGACCTCCATTTAACATCGACATCTGCTCTGACGTCCTGACCTATGACATTATTTACTTTGTTCTGACTTGTACTTTTTATTCAATGAACTCTCTGATAACATTGCAACATGGTGCTCAGCATTGCGGTCTCCACATCGTCACGGTCTCTCACGAAAACATATCGATGGGATGTGGGGTCACGTGGTTGAATGTATGACCGATTGATTTGTTGAGCGCAAGTTGGACGCGTCAAGACAGGAAAAAACACCAATGTCATGAACTTCATAGCTGCTTATTGTCCTCTGGAATTTCTGGAATTCCAAGAACACTATCATATGAAGTCACAGATATATCTTGGTTTAGACTCCTTCCGCCACTTCTTTTCACTCGTTCGAACGACGCCTTTGAGCGATTAACAAAATGGAGTTAAACATCGGGCCGGATTACCACTCTGGAGGCCCGCCGACGCATACTCGAGTCAGGTCACTAGAGGCTGGCTATGTCCTTTTCCTGAACCTGAGGCTCCAAGGAGGTTTTCCGGTCAAGGCCAATTCCATTCGCTAAGATCTCGAATTGTAAGTTTCAACCTAACAATGTTCTGTCTGAAGCTCAACAGTAACATCGTAGACTCCTCTCCCTTCAATCCACATGAGGTCCTATGACCATGAGCACTACGATAACAGGATAACAGACAACGGACCATGCCAGGCCATATCTTGTCCTGGTCAGCAGCTTCACATCCAACCAGCCTATCTGCCACTCTTGTCAGGACAGCTAGGACAGCTTGAGCTCGCGTCTCAGTATCTGACGACGGCGCAGGTTTCTTCGGCAGCCGGATATTTCAACGTACACGATAGCATCAGGCCTATATAGACAATGATTTAGGATCACTGGATATCAGAAGCAACGTTGACCTACCACGACTTTCAAAGTTACCACAGAAACAGAGGGGACTTCGGTCACTAGGCCTAACACGAGGAGGAGGTGGGGTCGGGATGCCGAGTCCCTGGTAAATCTGTTGTGGCTGTGCTCCTTGCGGGACGTGGTGTGTCCTCATCCTCGACGTCTTCACCAGTTTCTCGATGGAATGATGGAATCGTATATGTGAGGTGGAGTATTGTTACCAACCTGAGATTGACCAACTGGATTCGAGGAGCATGCTGGAGAATAGTGTCGACATGTCGTGTTGTTGCATCCTGTAGTGCATTGTACCAGAGTAGAGCATTGCTGAATCGTTTGCGAAGAGAATCCTGTCATCAAGGAGTGTTAAGCATGCCAAGCAAGCGAGCAGAAGGGGAACACACCTTCGTGGTATGCGTATTAGTTAATCTATAGCCTTGCTTGAACAGAAACGTCTCAACGGTCTTACACCAAGCAGTATTGTTGGGAGCGACGTGGACGAACAGTGAAGAAACAAAATCGAGGACTTTGAGGTCTACAGCCAACGTTGGTGCAAGAGGCGCTGAGGGCGCTGAGGGGAAGAAGCCACGATCAAGCATTTGGCGAGCCGCAGGGCGGCAGAGACATATATGTATAGACGTCCATTCCAGGGCTAGTGGTATGTCAGTCAGATTGGAGAAACTGCGATTTAATGCCACTCACTATCAGTTTCGTCCGGGTTCCCCACATGTGCATGGACTCTCGGTAGCCTGCGGTAATGGGTCTCTGAGAGACTTTGTCGCGCTCAGCAACTCCATGTATGGTCAACTAATCGGGGTATAACATCCCGCTGCCACTGCTTCTCCCTTTCTCGACATCGTTCGTGGTCAGGTTCGTGGTGAATGAATGGATTGTTGTCGAGATCCTGTTCTGGTGGAGGGTGACTATCGTTGTCGGCGATGAGAGCGCGACGAAATCGCCCATCTTGAGGGCGATCCCCAGCAAAACCAACCTGCCCAGCGAGCCTGGGGAGAACGTAATTTTGTACCAAGGTTTTTCCATGAGGCAGAAGAATGAGTGGCAGAGGTTTTTGGTTGTTAGGTGGTGGTGAGTAACTGGGGGGCCCCGAAGGTGCATACTGTCGAAGGAGACTTCATCAGGTCTTTCTTCGAGAGGGGGGCATACTGCAGGTGTGGTTGATACTGGTACAGGATTATCAAAGCTTTATGATCCAGTTTTGCAGCGACGCGGAAGGTGGCCGATGGCCAGCTGCCCAAAAAGGGCTACGTGCGTGCCTAGCATGAATGATGGCCAAAGTTAAATTTATGCGTGGTCGCAGTCGCGGCGGCGGCGCTAGGATGAAATGGCGTTGTACGTATGAAAGTGTGCCAGAAAGTGAATAGATAGTACAGCAAAAATTGAAGTGAAAATCATGCCAGGTAAACCGGAGGCAGGGGGGTTGGAAAAAAAACGAGGATCAAACACCGAGGGGAAAGTAAAGAGCGATTGGAATACGTGGATGGATTGGACATAAGGAGGCGACGGGAGTGGCGGGAGACGCAAGGATGGGATTACACCTATATCATCGAATAGACGCGCCGTTGGGCGTCACAGGAGCAGCTGAGGTACATGCCATAATGTCGTTCTGTGGAATGTTGGTCAGTGAGGGGGATTATTCAGAGGGATGGGAAACTGACCAGGTATAGAGTCGGAATGTACGATACAACGACTTGACTGGGCAGGCTAGGTCAGAAATATATGACGAGAGACGAAAGGAATCACTCACATCCACATTGACGATGAAGTGTTTGTTCTGTAACGCTGTATCGCAGAATGCCAGCTGACCCAGAGTCGACGCTGGTGAAACGAATGACCCGTAGTCCATTTCGTTTCAGGGGATGGCAGACGACCCAGAGTCTATTCTGCTGCGATTGAATGCGGAATGCCAGCTGACCCAAAGTCAACACTGGATGTCCGAACGAGCCGGGTCCATTTCGTCGATGCACGAGAGTAAGAGAGATCCTTGCAATGCGTCCAGGTAAGCGCAAGCGTTGACCTTGAGCGCTTGCCAGTGAGCGGGAACTTACATCTCAGACGTGACTCAGACGTGATCTTGCGTGGAGTTCAAGTTTCAAGTTTCGGACAGGAAGTCACGGTTGTTTGACATCCGAGTTGTTTACATTTGGCAAAGTCGCGAACTGTAAACAAACACCATTTTTCCAGGCTCCACCCAACCTCCATCACCGTGACATCGGTCATTCCTCGTCCGTTCGACCTAACCTCAACGACGGTTTCCCTTGCCAGGTTTGCTTCATTTGTTTTACTTTTATTCTTGGGAGCTAGACTTTGGGTCACTCCCACAAGACTTAGACTTTGGGTCGGTCTTGCGAGGACACACAGACTAGACTTTGGGTCATCTGTGGGTTCTCTTTTGACGGCAGAATAGACTGTGGGTCGTCTGCTAGTTTACTATTTCAAATTTCGTCTACAGCTCGGTCTATGCTAGTCTCAACACTGTTTACCAACGTGCCTGACAGAGATCTTGTTTCGGGAAACAGGATTCTGACTCGGCACTTCATATTCCATCGATCTATCCAATTGCTTCAAGAATAAATCTATCGAGTCAGTAAATCTACAAGTCGTCTGACTCAAACTCTAATCTCTATTCACAGAATGCCGCTCACGGATGTCGCTCATGTTAGTGCGCAAGACCTCGCCAAAAATCATAATCTCTTGCTCCATAAGAAGGGCCTCGAAGGAAGTAAGTGCTTCCGGCTTGACCTCTTGACCGTATTGTTCGTACATCTGATGGTTGATTTAGCTCGCACCGCGTTTGATGGGAGAGTGGGGTCAGTAATCGAGGATGGCCGGTACTTTGTTATTAGTCCCAACATGGCGCACGTATATTCACCGCCGTTTGGGCGTAATCGGGAAACGTGCGTTCGCAAGGACGGCCGATTCGCAGACGACGACTATTTGGTTGGCCCCCAACCATATTTACCTCAATTTTGTCATTACGCCGCCATTCCTCGCCAACCGAAATACGACACAGACCCGCTCGCAATTATGTGGTGGATCCCCACCAGAAATGATTTCGTTTATTGCAGCTCCAATGTTATTTCAGGGTTAGGGAAACTTGATTCTACCCATCTGGCTTTACTCCGTCAGCGTATCTTTCCCCTCCAGCAGCGCGTGGACTTGTTCAGGAAGGACTCTAGCTTCTCACCAGACAAAAGGCGGCCTGTCTTGTCGTTGGCAACCAGCCTGGATCACGCGTACTCACGTCTGGAGTCTCTACCGACAAGTTTCCGTCAGATGCAGTTCGGGGTTGCGCTGCTCCAACGATGTTTTCTTGAGCTCACTGCTCATCTGGATTATTTATATATCTACCATCCCATGATGACCGGACAACTGCCGCCTGCAACTTCAGTCGCCCACACTATCGGGGCCTATGTGCTCGACGATGTTGTAGTTCAAGAATTTGTCTGCGCCGGCCTACCTGTGTGGATAGTGAAGTCCTTCACTTATCTTCATGCCACTCGGGTTGATGCGGTTGTCTCGCCACTCTCACCTAAAGCATGGGCTGTTCTTGAGGACGCCATACCTCCGTACCACGTGTTCTTCACTGGTCCAGCTACTTCTCCTGAAAAGTATCACGCATTCGGCGTTTGGGCACGGAAGATTGTTGGTTATCCTAATCCCTTCGCCGAAACGGTAGTTTCAGGGCCTTCAACGACCGCGTCAGCTTCTGCTCCCTCAGGCGGACTGGGGCCCCTACGTTCCAGTAACTCGTCATCCTCTGCGACCCGACCGTGTATGTACAATTATTTCCGTTACCAATGACGAGCAAAATCTGACATTAACGTTTTCTAGATCAGCAGAAGAATCCCAAGACCCAAGGGGTCGCTCCAATTGTCGGCCGCAACAAATTTCTTGAACTCGTCAGTCCTCTCTCACCACTGCCAATCGCTGCATGGAGTGATGCTCTTGCCCGTGTCGACAGAGACCGCCGTAACCTGATCACCTCTGGACGTGCCTCAGATGCAGGTTACGTTTTCCCGGATCCCGGTCTATTCCTTGGCGTCGTTGATCCTGTGAAGATAGCAAAATATCTTCACAACTGGCTGAAATATCGACAAGCACTTATCTTTCGACTCTCCTCTGGAAACGATTCCGCGCTCCCTGTTTCTCCGCAACTTTGGCGGACTTTGCTTAATTTTGGCGGGGAGAACAACAGTGCGGATGGGTCCCGCGTTGTTGATCAGCGGCGTCGACAGGTGGCAGAGCTACTGGGTGCCTGTCTTGACGAAGCAGGCATTGAGCTCACCGCAACATCTGGTGACGCGACTTTTTGGCGTGGGCAGCAGCTCCAAGGTGGTATACTCCCCACACAAGATATAGTCCGAGAAGTCTTGTGGGAGTTATTTGAGTTGAATTTTCGATTTGAGCTGGTAGCTCTCGACTCACGAGCAAGCCGACTTCACAACAACATCGATGAGCGCCAGCGCTCCGTCATGGCTTGCTTCCCTGGAACCCATGGCGGCTCGCTCCTAGTGGCGGACGTTTCATCTGGAGATAAGGGGTTGGCGGCACCACTAGCGAAAGACCGGGCTCCTTACCTTCTGGCCATGTTGAATCTTGTGAAGACGTGGGTAGGGTGTCCGTTGTCGCTGACTTCTATTGTTGAGCGCCCACTTTGGCGGCATTCGGAAGCCGACATCATCTCGCTCGAAAATGGTCTGGCAACGTTCTATACACAGTCTTTCTTCAACTATTTCAGTCGAGCAGCCATTGTACCACATCGCCTCATTTCGCCCAAAGCATGATTCCGTTTACCCACAATCATCATGTTCCAGACTCATACTTACTCTTGCTCTGCAATCGGCCAAATATTTCCTTTATAATATCTATATATACTTGACGAACAATAGCATCGGTTTCCACCTGTTCGCCCTCAGGGGTAACTGAGTTCCACTTTGACTAGGCTTTGTTTGCCTGGTCCATTGTGCTTTGGCCACATTCTAACTTCGCCCACATTGCATATGGTCACGTCGCCGCTTTAAATGCAGGTGAGTTCAGTTTCTGATATTCCTCCTCTCTATACTTACTGTAATCCAACCCAGCTTGAGGAAATGTCGAACCCGCCTTGACGAGCAACACGCTCTACTGCTAAAGTTGTGGAGGATATTCCTCTTCCGCCAACTCCCAAAGCCCCCCGAAAAAGTGAAGAAAGTAGACAATACATCTAAGCCGTCACTAGTCACTAGTGGAGACTGAGCTGGAGGCTGAATCTTCAAACGGTCAGTACAATCCGTCGCCACATATATGCTACAATTCTGACTATTCCACAGCAACAAGCAAGAAGAAAGGCTCTGCATCAAAGTCAAACAAGAAATCCGCATCCAGGATGATGGGACGCGTGAGATCCAAGACCATGGTGGGTTGCCCCCATAATTTCATTCGCATGTGTGTTTCTAACTTCGAGAATAGAGAATACTTTGCAGAGTTCTTTGAATAAAACATTCACTGCCAATGCCGAGATGCAAATTCGACCAAGACCCCTCACTAAAGCACGTCCTAGTACATACGAGAGAACCGACGACGATGAAGGATTCATATCAAATAGCCGAGGATGGGGCCGTTCTTCCCGCGCGGCAGATGGCAGATGGGCACGCGAATTCTAACACTGGCAGTGTCCCAGAGATCTCCACAATGCCTGAAAGACGCTCTGCTGCCTCAGATGCTCGAGCGGATACCATCGAGGACACAGCTTTATCAGCACACGAAATTCCCCCCCAGAGACAGGGGATGGAGAGAATCGAGAGGTCGTATCTCCCAGGGTTTCTCCTCACCCGCGCCGATGTTCTCCCATTCACATCCATTCTCCACATCATGACCGCTCATCTCGTCGTGAATTCTCCACATCATGACCGCTCATCTCGTCGTGAATTCTCTCCACTTCCGCATCGAGAACATTCACCTTACCAACAACGCCAGGCATGGAAAGCAGACCTGAGTGACCGCCAACGGGGAACAGAGCAGGAAATATATCGATCCAAGGATTTTGATCAAGAAATTTCGCCTCATCGCCTCATCCTCGAAAACATGCTCAATCTACCTCGCGTGCTTCCGTGTCTGGATCGGAGGGGTATTCACGGCAACCGCCCAGACGTGTGATGACAGTCTATGGAGCCCCTCGACGAGGACAATGGCCTCCACGCTCCTCACCCACCTCCAAGTCAAGTCATGTCTGGTATGACGAGGGCCACAGCCTTCGCGCTCCTCCACCTCGAGGACGACGGCCTCCACCCACCTCACAGCTGCGTCTCGAACGAAGAGGACAACGGCCTCCACGCTCCTCATCCACCTCGAGGACGATGGCCTCCACCCACCTCACAGTCACGTCTCGAACGACGAGGACAACGGCCTCCACACTCCTCATCTGTCTCCAATGATGAAGAGAACGGCTTTGACATGCCTCACCACTGTCCTCTCCTCACGACAAG
This sequence comes from Hypsizygus marmoreus, assembly GCA_013433165.1. Classification (NCBI taxonomy): domain Eukaryota; kingdom Fungi; phylum Basidiomycota; class Agaricomycetes; order Agaricales; family Lyophyllaceae; genus Hypsizygus; species Hypsizygus marmoreus. The sequence continues at coordinate 2,075,868 of CM024092.1, read as the reverse complement.
ACGACGAGGATGACAAAACCTACCTCAACACCTCCCGTTGCATAGTAAGCCAATTTGGCTGCTTTTATGTAAGTCAATGCTGAGCTCTTTCTCATCATCAGGAAGTAGTCTTTTCAAAGTGTTGGGTTGAAGAGAGGCACACAGTCATTCAGTGAGATTGGCCGACCAGCAAACAACAACAGTGAAGAAAAGCGCGCAGCATTATATTTCTAATGTTTTGCATGTGAGAGTCTCTCGTATCATAGGTAGAACAATGGCCATTGTCTTCTGATACATGCAGTGTTTTCTGAACTTCCAGTTTGAACTCGTGTCGAAACTGCATTGGGCTGTCACTCGGCTCGGCTCGGCTCGTTCAAGTTGATCAATGTTTCAACATCCACTGAACACCATTTAATCTTCCATCTTGGAGTTGCTGATGGACGGTACAGCGGCATTTTGTATGACATGTCCTTGCCACAGGGCATTTACGACACCTGGTGCTTTCAAGAACCACCAGAACTCGTGTCCTTCGTTCAAGAATCGTCTTTCTGCGGCTTTGCAAAAGGCCCGAGATTCCAGAAAACGACGACTGGGGCAAGATGAACAGTTGCTACCAGGACTATCCCATTTTCCAAAGTCTCACTCCAACAACGTGGTAGCTATTACAACTTTATCTGCCTTCCCTACAATACTAAACATACACCTAGGCAGATACTGATGAAACAATGGTCGCAATAGACAATCCCCCTGCCCAAATGAATGTCACGGAAGTGGAGCAGTTAGAAGGGCCACCTTTAAAACGGCGCCGCAATCTTCCTCCCCATCTTCATAACTCGGGTTTTGCAATGCACGATAAACGGCTTAAAGACATCTTACCTGAGCCCGTCCCACCAATCCCTCTGCCCGTCCCACCAATCCCTCTGCCGGTCCCACCAATCCCTCTGCCTGATCCAGCTCTCATCCATCTACCAGAGGACAATGAAGGCCCTGCTGACACCAACTTTCGGGGAAGTGACCCTCACGACCCTCCCATTGATATGGATCGATACATTGAGACTCCGAGCAATGTCTTTGGCCTTTTTCGACGATATTATGGGTCAAGCAAACTTCCTGTCCATGATCCAGAGTACTATGACGATATATGCAATGTCTCTGACATACCCATTACCGACGCGCCTTCATTGCCATCCGCACCTCTTCCTACGCCACCGAGCTCATCATTTCATCCATATCCCAATGGAAGCTCCTTCATGCTCGGGGACTGGTACTGGAATGGTGGTGCACAAAAGTCGCAGGATGACCTCAAAAGGCTCCTGAGCATCCTTAATGATTCCGCATTTTCTCTAGATGACATTCGGAAGACAAACTGGACACAGATCAACCGCCACTTAGCTATTAATGAGTGGGATGAAGGTGAATGGGCAGATGAAGATGCAGGATGGCGAAGGCAGCCAGTAACCATTCAGGTGCCTTTCCATCGATTTACGGCGAATCCAGGAACTCGTGATTATTTGGCAGCAAACTTTTACCATCGACCACTTCTGTCTGTTATTGAAGACAAGCTGAGAAATTCACACAAGAATTTTCACTACGAACCCTTTGATCTGCTATGGCGCCCTAATTCTGAGGCTGACCCTATCCAGCTCCATGGAGAGTGCTACTCATCGACATCATTCAAAGTCGCACATCGAGAGCTGCAGAATAGTCCACGAGAGCCAGGCTGCGAGCTCCCCCGAGTTATAGTAGCATTGATGTTTTGGTCAGATGCAACTCATCTCACAAACTTCGGAAATGCAAAACTCTGGCCGCTTTACATGGCATTTGGTAATGAGTCAAAGTACCAGCGATGTAAACCAAGCTGCAACCTCTTCGAGCATGTGGCTTATTTTGAACGAGTATGTTGTTAAACTATAGCAACTGGATCATACTTATCATACTTATTATTTTGTCTACAGCTACCAGACAATTTCAAAGACTTCGTGACTGAATACATGGGGGAAGAGAAAAAGATACCTCCAGAATTTATGGCCCATTGTCAGCGTGAGATTACACATGCTCAGTGGCGGTTATTACTGGATGATGCATTTATTCATGCATATGAGCACGGCGTGGTTGTTGAATGTCCCGATGGACAGATGAGACGTTTTTACCCAAGAATATTCACTTATTCTGCAGATTACCCAGAGAAGTGAGTCAATCTACGCTTATTTTACATTTCACCGAGTATCTTCTGAGCAAGTGACATTCCACTTTAGAATTCTCATGGCCGGTGTCAGACAAATGGGGCTGTGTCCATGTCCTCGTTGTAAAATACCAGCGTCCGAACTCTATCTCGTTGGTACAAAACAAGACCGCAAGAAGCGACAAAAACTAGCCCGAGTTGACGATCATAGTAGACGGCATCACATCTCATTGGCAATGGATGCGATACATCTCAAAAACTTTGCAGTGGACAGCGCATACGTAGAACAACAACTCAAACCTGAATCGCTTGTGCCAACATTGGTATGAATCTTTGACTTGTCGGAAGTCACTTGAATTGATTCCACACTTTCTCAAGAATGCCTTTTCTGATCGGCTTTCCAAATTTGGGTTTAATCTTTACAAGATATTTGCTATCGATCTGATGCACGAAGTCGAGGTCGGGGTCTGGAAAGCCGTTCTTATCCACCTTTTCCGAATCTTAGACGCCGTCGATGAGAACCTTCTGCATGAACTTGACAAACGGTATGTACATCAGGCACAGTGTAGAATTCCAAAAGTAACATCTAAGTAGATTCAGGCAAATCCCTACTTTTGGAAGGGACACAATACGGAGGTTCTGTGCCAATGTGTCGGAGCTGAAGCAAATGGCGGCCAGAAATTTTGAAGATTTCCTACAGGTTGTTACCTCTTTATTTTGTTTAACGCATTGAGTTGACAAGTCCATGGATGTTCCAGTGTGCCATGCCCGTGTTCCAAGGACTTCTGGCCGAGCCTTATAATTCGCAGATTCTACGACTTCTATTTCATCTTGCGTATTGGCATGGACTAGCGAAACTTAGAATGCATAGTGACCAGACTCTAGTCATACAGGATAAAGAAACAACGAAGCTGGGAGATAACCTTCGCATCTTTCAAAATGACATTTGCCCCCAATTCCAAACACGGGAGCTTGCACGGGAGGCAGCAGCCAGAAAGCGACGTCAGGTCGCAGCGGCAACAGCGGCAGCAACATCTGCTGGACATGTGCACCAACCCGCTGGGCCCAGCATGGGGGAAGGGAAGACCAATGCGAAAGGCTCCGGGAAAGCGAAAAAGGCCAAAAAAGCGAAGGAGAAAAGAATCGGAAATGTGAAAGGAAAAGGGAAGCCAGACTCTCCAGACATAATCGAGGACACCGATGTGATCATCCAGAATGCGACTGATATGAGCACAACTTTGTCGAGTGCGAGTGGGAACGTGGCGAGCGCGAGCGGGAATGAGAACGGGAATGGGGTGGATCCATTGGCCAGTGTGAGCGTGGCCAACACGACGATGACGACAATCGCAGCATTAAGAGATGTGAATGTGGCGAGCGGGAGCAGGAATGGGAACGGGGTGGATGCGTTGGCCAGTGCGAGCATGGCTAACACGACCATGATGGTCGATGAGAACGCGACAATAGCTCCAACTGGCGACCCCGCGAAACCCAAAACTGCAGGACGGAAGCCAAAAACGTTCAACCTGAAGTCATACAAGGCACATGCTCTTGTTGACTACGTCGAGGCCATCAGAGAATATGGAACCACTGACTCCTATTCAACAGAATCTGTAAGTTTCATAATGTTCCTACCTACAACATACCTATTTTGATGCCTACAAACAGGGAGAACTTGAACATCGTACGCCGAAAGGAAGATATAAGCGGACATCCAAGAAAGCTTTTCAAAAACAGCTTGCGCAAATCGAACGTAGACAAGCACAAATCAGGCGTATTCGCGAAAATCTTCCCGCCTCTCATCCTTTGCTCAATACTAGTCCGAACCCGAGTGCAATTATCTGTGATCCTACGGGCCATCATCACATCGGTGTTTCTGAAAACTTCCCACAACACATAGGAACTTTCCTAAGGCTTAATTCGGGCGATCCAGCAACTCAGGTATTTCGATGACTGTCTTAAACTTTAAATGACGTATTGACGAAGGCATGGTCTGCATTGCCAGGGATTTTTTCAGAAGCTAAAAGCCCACCTTCTACCCCAACTCAAAGCTATACTGCAAACGGCGTCTACGGGCACTACTAGTATAAATAATGCAAACCAAGAAGCTCTGGACCCCTCTTTGATGTACTTCAACAAGGATACGATATACCGGCATAATATCCTGAGGATCAACTATACAACATATGATGTACGACGAGCTCAAGATACCATCAATCCCAATACCGACCATAAAGACATCATGCTCTTAGCCGACGCCACCCCTCCTAGCACCAGAGCCGCCGCCAGAACAACTCGCCCGCCCCGCCCTCGCCATCAGTATCGATATGGACGTGTCCTTGGAATCTACCATGCTAATGTGATCTATGGTGGTTTGGTCAATGGAAGCATAAGCTACAAGGTCCATCGCATGGAGTTCCTCTGGGTCAGGTGGTTTGAGCTGGTCAACGACATTCCTGTTGACAAGGGGTGGTCAGCAGCACAGCTTGATCAGCTAAGGTTTCCTGGCACAAATCACGAAGGAGCTTTTGGCTTTGTTGATCCTGGACAGGTATTACGTGCATGCCATGTTATTCCAGGATTTTCATCTGGAAAGCTACATCTCGACAACCTTGGATTATCAAAAATCGCTCAGGATTCCAAAGACTGGATGTTCTACTATGTAAATCGGTATGCATTTAACCGGGAATTTGATATAAGACTATTATATTCTGACTGGCCTGCATTTTCAGCTTTGTTGATCGTGACATGCTGATGCGCTTTCACTGGGGACTGGGCGTTGGCCACCTGTATATGAGGCCCAACGCCGGGCCAGATGTGAACCAACAACCATTGTTTCTGCCTCTGCCAGACACTTTGGACCAAACTAGTGACATGGATTTGAATCAACCACAAACTAGGGAAGGGGATGACGGGAACAGAGCGCAGGGTGATGACCTTGACTCTGTGCATGATGATGCTGTGGGCACCGCAGCTCTTGAAGGTGACATTGATGGCGCTCCTCAAGGTACAAGCGGCGACGATGATGACGGAGCTGACTTTGACAACGATTGGGTTTGGGAGGATAGGAATACGATGAGTGAGGACGAGGAGGATGGTGGTGGTGAGGTCGGTGACATTGACATTGAAGAGCTCGAGCTTCATAAAATGTATGGGGCAACCCGTGATCGCGATCCGTATAGCTATGACTAGCAACTAGCGATTGCAGGCTACATCCTCAGCAATTGATTAGAATCCTATATCTGGCTTGCCATATTGTATCCTGCGGCGGCGGCTAGGGCCCAGGCTACTCCCGCTGGTCCGACGTCCGCGTGATCAGATCCGAGATCCGCTCAACCTAAGCCCAACCTAAGCCCAAGGGCCAATCCCATTTAGGTGGATAACAGCATGCCAAACAGGGAGTGTGGCACTGCGCACCGCCAATGCCACGAATCAATCTAAACAATACGACACCAAAGGCCTAAGTACTAGCTAAGCTGGTCAGGTAAACGCACCACTCTATGCAAGCCCATTTACAATCTGCTGGTCATGGCTCACGGATTTCGATGTCATTAAATGGAAACAGCCTAGACAGAGTCAATGGCAATGGGGGATCTGGACTAGCGAATTTACCTAGTGGATCTAGCCCAGATCCAGAATCTACAACCACCTCAGCCTCCATAATGTAAGAGAAATGACTTCCCCTGAATCTGCTGTTTCGTATGTTGGGCTTACTGCTACATTTTTAGTGCAGTCATGTTTGACTTGGTTGGTGATACTTCAGAACCACGGCAAAATGCTAGTCTCAGCCCGTTGTCGTCATCAGTGTGCTCATTATGTCAAAATGCTCCTTCCTAGTAGGATATTGTTATCGTTGTTATTATTATTATCCAGAGCAGTCTCTATCAAGTAAATAATCGGGGTTCGTCATACTGGGAACCTATACCGATGTGCGCAGCACCCACCGTAGCTTTTAGTACATTAATTGAGGGAAGTCCTTGACGATCCATCGAAACAATTGAAGCCGCTATCTTTTCGCTCAGGTTGAGTTTCCTGTTACGGAAAGCTTCCTGCCATGGAGATAGTTTTTGCTCAGGATATACATCTGTCCTGCTTTCCATTATAACCATGAAGACCAGACCAGGTCATTTAGCTGAATTAAAGATCGTAGTCTTGCCACGTGGTGATCATGTCGGTGGAGAGGTGTCACATGTTGAACAACCATATACAAAATCATGAGCCAATCAAAAAACGACACCCCATGGATGATTCTCAAAACTGTGACTATTAAATCAACTTTGAAAGTGTATCAATATATTTGTCACACTAACGAGTTCCCAGTGTCAGGTGCATCTGGGAATATCGGCGTCCCACCGGTTTCCTGATTGGCATTCAACCTCCTGAGCTTGTGCCCACATCCGAAATACTGCATCAAGCAACCCCAACCAGGAAGAGATGCCTCGCGTTGCAAGTGCTGAATTTACACTCCACAAGGGACTGACAGATTGTCTGGTACGCTGGTCATAATGAAGGAGAATGGAAGGCAGTCTTGTGGCTGCAGCAATAATAGGCACGAATGCGCTTGGTGAGTGCAAGGCTTGATCAAAGATGGTATAATTCGACGTCCTATCCTGCTGATAAAGATGTTGGGTTCAGACAAAAAAGGAGATACAGACAACGTAGTAAATTTCGATGCAATCTCTCCAAAAGGTGCATAGTCCGACATCGGCCCCATTCCAACTCTGATGTTAGTATTCCATGGTCGGGCTTCATATGCTAACGCTTTCTTTTTATTCTCTGGATGTGTCGGGCAGGTTCCTTGGCTATTTTTGGCGGAAGGCACCAAGAAGGCACGAGGCTCAAACGTTTAAACATTCCAGCTTGGCACAAATATCATCCTTGGAAAATCATCACAGTCACGACCAAATCGCAGCGTCACGGTTTTTCTCTGAGCCAGCTTTTGGATTGAACCCCTTTTTCAGTTTTTCCTGTTGTCCCCCACGCTCCCTAACCTCACGCTCTTTTATATCATACGATGTTGATTAAACTTCTCTCTGTTGTTGCTCTCGGAGCATCTGCAGTATTTGGGTCGGCGACACCTACGCTTACTACGAGGGACCTCGACACCAATCCTCCGACATCCGTTCTAGAAGCAAGCTACCACCCGATCCCTCAGGTTTCTGCTCGTAGTCTCACTAATGCGAAGCGATTGGCCTCTGGCCTCTCCCTGAAGCCTCCTCTGAGGCGTAGCCATATCGGTAAGTGATCAGTTTTTCAGTCCAGTATTAGTATAATTGAAGTTGCTTATCTTTATCTAGGACTTGCTCGGTCTACGCCTTCTGGCACTCCTGTTGCTTAGTCCGTGCCGTAGTATTATTTAAAATAATGACCAACTCACCTCTCTGCAGCACTCAGGGATTTATTGAGGTCAAAGATGAAGGCGGTCACAGCCTCGGGTTTGTCAGTGCAACCCAGAACTCGTTTGGCGAGTGGGGCGATACGTCAGACCTCACCAAGCGCCTTCTCGTCTCAATTGACTTGGAGGATGCGAAGACCGGGACAGCTGATATTCAAACTGTGGTGTGTATTTAGATGATCAGGACGTTGCCTTCCGTGAATGACACCTACCCAGAACGGACCTGATGTCGACCTACCTTTCTTTGGTGGTATGAAAGGCTATGCTGCTACCTCAGCGGACATCAATGTCGGCTCCCTGAAGTAAGATATACAGCCTCTTTCGTGGGAGTCATGCTAACAACTATTACAGTTATATATATCTCGGAGGAACCACGCAGACACCTCCCAATTCTCCTCCTGTTGACGGAAGTAATTCGTTTACCAAAGCTACTGGCATTGCCGAAAAAATCGAAAGTGCCATTGTCAGTCAGGTTTTGTGCTTCCTCCGTTGGCTCTTCTTCTGACTCCTTATACCTACATAGTTCGCCTACAATGAAGTCACCTCCATCATCTCCTTGCAATGGATCAATAGTGATTTGAGCAGTCCCGCTACATATTTGGCTTATGTCCCTTGTATGTATTTATTTGTGAAAATGTTGTCAGGCTCTTACTGACGTATATCAAGCGTCTTCTGGATATATCCTGACCGGAGATTTGGCCGTCTTCACTAGCAACTTTGGGGCCGTAGTGTCGGTGGTGCGTTTTCTTTGAATCATGTCGTCGACGGACGCTGATGTGAAATAGACTTTTACCTTCGTTCCTGCTTAGGAACCAAACCATTTTGCACCTAGGCCTCAAGATGAGTTACATGGACTACACTAACACTGTCATTATCACGGATATTTAGAGTATATTTTGATTGCGAGATAACTATGACTGCTTTCTACGATACTTAGCCTACCTTGGACTTTTCCTCTGTAGAGCACTGTCGGACAGTAATTGTTGAATCTTAAAGGCGTCATGACTAAATTGATGGTCAGTGCCAGAACGGGAACGCGCTATTTGGCAATGCCCCCAAACATCAATAATCATTCCAAGCACCTGGCGCACCTCTGTTCATTGGCCCAGTTCTGTCATGTCTCGCATTCCTCTACCATCCTCTACTCGCTCCCCGCTTAAGCCTCCATCGACCGTCACAAAACCTCGCGTGGCTGCACCAGGCACCCCCTCAAGGACACGAGCTATATCGACAAGATCGGGGACACCAACAAAATCTGCCTCGAGCGCAAGCACGGCTCAAGATTCAGCCCCTCCGCCGTTGAGCATAAAGGAGGCAATCGCTCTCCGTCGGGCAGAAGCGAAGAAAGCCCAGGCCAAGTCGAATATAGCGACAAATGACTTTATTTCCTTGGAAGACGCGTCGCCATTTCCGTCCAAGGCTGCCGATGATGAGGACATTCTTGGACGATGGCCAGTGAGAGAAACTATTGAGCGTGCGAGAAGCACAGGTGAGTACGATGGCTTATGTACAGTGTCTGGCTGAGCTCAATACGAAAGGTCGCCACCCAATTAAGGCTCTCTCAATCTCGCGACACGGTCATTGCCATGCATTCCTTCAGCCTTGTTCGAGATACATCTTGGCATCAAGCCAGATCCTCTAAATTCGGTGCCAAACGAACCAGTCCTACCACCGTCTGCACCGCCAGATGCCCCCCGACGAGGAGGCAAGCGAGATACACCCGCCTGGTTCGAAGCACAAGACCTGCAGATCCTAAAGCTCTGGAATAACGAGATCATAGAGATTCAGCATGAAATATCTCTATTTGGCTCTCTCAAAACGATTGACGTATGGCCCCGTCTTTTTTTTTTGGAGTGCCATCCCAGACTTATGTATTCATTTAGCTGCACAAAAACAAGTTGGAGAATCTCCCTGCATCGTTTGCGGATCTAACCGCCCTTACTACTTTGGATCTGTCTCATAACTCGTTGACCTCGCTCCCCACGAATCTGTTTGCGCTCCCAGAGCTAACAACACTGAACCTATCGCATAACTCTCTCACCGCACTTGCCTTTAATGCACCGTTTGCCTCACCTAGCAACGGTACTAGGGCAAGACAGGCCGGCGGGGGAAGTTTCTTTACTCCAACCGTGACGCGTGCGACGTCGCCACTACCGCGCCTTCTTGTACTCGATGCATCACACAACAAACTTACTGCCAACGCAATTGACCTTGAAATGCCTAGAACGTTAACTAAAGTGATTCTGTCAGCTAATCCACTTGGTATCAATGAAACCCGTTGTCGATCTCTGCTACAGGTGCTCGGAGCACTGCCGAAACTCAAGGAACTTCGGCTCGAAAATGCAGACATCGGTGATGATGCCTTTCCGCCTGCTTTGTTCACGTCGTCCCCATTCCCAAGCATCCGGATACTAGATTTAGGTGAAACGAAGGTTACTCCCGAGGCAGCAAAAGAAGCATTAAAGGGACTCAAGCAGGAGGTCAGTTTTGATTTGACGGCAGAAGATCCTCCGGAGGGTATCGCACGCATCATTGTTGGGAAGAAGGTGATCAAGGAAGCCTGGGAGGTTGAACTGGAACGACGTGAAAAGATCCGGAGGGCCAAGCAGGCTGATTTCGGAGATGGCTGGGACGCTCCGTTAAGCCATACGACGCAGAGCAAGAGCAGGACTACCCGCACCGAAGCCAGCGGTGCGCAAGTTGTAGCCGCTACGAGATCCGAGCCCCCTGTGGAAGTCGTGAAGGAGTCTTGGGAACTTGAGGCAGAACAGGGGTTGTTAACAGAAGGCGGTAAAAGGAGGGCACGGGCGGCAGCCGCTGCCGCTGCCGCTTTAGAAGCAAAACCACAAACTGGACTTGGGGTTGGAAAGCCATCTATACCCGGTCACTCACCAAAGTCGAGTACATCTGGACTTTCCTTGGCCAGCCCGCAGTACTTCTCCCAAACGACCCAAACTTTGACCCTGCCGCCCTCTTCTCCGCCCTCGAAAACCTTTGCCCATACACGTGCGTTTTCCTTAGCTGCACCTTCATCTTTGTTCATTTCCTCCTCGCGACCGGAAGATCTCGTGGTGCCCTCACCTACGCTCCCGCTTTCCGTCATCGTGACCCAGCCATTCGCTCAGACTCTCAAAGTTCTCGTCCTTGTGAATCGTAGAATGGACAAGTCTTTCTCGTTGCCCTTCATCCCAGAAGGCCACGGGGGCTTTTTACCCAACTTAGAAGAGCTCAATCTTGAAGGCTGCAGCCTAGCAGATCTTGTGTCCGTGACTTACGCAAACGAGGCATCTGGCACCGTCACTCCTCCACGATCGACGGCGATGATCCTGCCTCTCATTGCGAAACTCTTTCCGAGTCTTCGAACGCTGGATCTTTCTGGCAATGCTCTCACCAGCCTGTCTCTCACAGCCGAAGCCTTATCGAGCCTTATACTCGCAACAGCAGAGCGAAAGGGACTGAAGCATCTACGGCTGAGAGGGAATAGGCTTACCGAGCTCGACGGATTCCAAGGTCTTGCAGAGTCTTTCAAGGGAAATAGAGACGTTCCTGGATGGCATTTGGACGAGTTGGATATCAGGGACAATGAGATTGGAAAGCTGCCTCCCGAGGTTGGGCTTTTGCCTATGGATGTCTTTTTGGTGGATGGCAATACGTGAGTCGCAAAGCCTTGGGTCTCTGTTGCGGTACGTTGATGCTGACTCGTTCGTTGGTCACACACAGATTTCGCATTCCCCCGAGACGGGTGTGGGAGCGGGAGGGGACAAAGGGTCTCCTGAGCTGGCTTCGTGGCAGGATGGATTAAATCCGCCCGAATGTCATTGCAAACTTCCTCTTTCAATTGATCGCATGTCATACCACAATTCGCATAGTTCTTACTACTAAATCATATTGTACATGCACATCAATATACCAAACTTCAATTCGAATTGGAGATCGACGCTCTGGCTTCAACGCCATGGATCTACGTTCTCCTTCTCCCCAATCAACCAATGGAGTGTTTGAATTTTTGTCCAGAAGGAAGAATCCTTCAATGTGAAATCAAAATCAAAATAGCCACAACTCGTGCCTCCAGGTAGGATCAATTGTTACGAATGGGGTTGACTCGAAATGCCAGATGCAGAGAAAAGACTCTCATGAAAGACACAGAATCCAACGCCATGCCCTCAAGAGATGTTCATCCAGGCGATGCCATCGTTCTGCTACAGTTCCGACACAATCGTTCCTGGTACGTCAGATTCCACAGACCACAGCTGACCATGAAAGGATCATAAAATGTCGCGGTGACATCAACGATGCGTAGGATAAGGTCGCGTAAAAAGCGTCCTGGCTGTTCAAGGAGCCTCTTATGTCCACCTGTTCCGGATAGATCCAACCAGACGGAGAAGGAAGACGAAAAACATCACCGAGCATCTGCGTAGAGGAACGAAACCAAGGAAGGTAATTGTCAGCGAGCCCACGGTGTAAAGGAATGATACATCCCAGTGATGCATATGTGTAGGCCGGTACTCCGAGTCGGACCGGACCAACACATTTGGCTAAGAACTGTTTCCGTTGAAGTCGCGACGCGTAGGTTAAGTATTGACAGATGGCGCGGCAAAACAGAAGGACGAGCCCGTTCGATAGGTCATCCAGGATGTCCCGCCCAGACAGCAGGGCTAGGGGTGGAGGTAAGCAGTGGCAGATGTGAGCGATCCCGATAACACTCCCACTTGGGCTGAATGTTCTGTGTGTAAGAGGGACGTTATTCGCGTGCGCCGAAAGCAACAAGGACACTACTCGTTAGTACTTACCTATCTCTGAGTCTCCGTCACAATATCATCATGCGCTTCTCACTCGGCTCTGCCATCCTGCTCTTCACTGCTGCCATGTCGGTCAAGGCGGTACCACAGACACGATGCAATACATTACATCGCACTGTCTCTTCTGGTTTTCCATTTCATTCAACGTCAATAGCGGGGTGTACTAAACTGTTCCCAGGCATTTCGTGCTACACAGGATTTACACGCATGCACCTATTCCCGACATCCTCTTTCGGGACCTGCAGATGAGATAATGAACCTGTATCTTGCAGCTGACCTTTCATCCAACCGCCTATTCTTGACAGGATACATGAGGAACCGTGATACACACCCATACTATCTGCGGGGGGTTGAAACCGTGAGTTGATAGATAGTGCAAGATCAATATATTCAAGTACCTGTCTGCGCTTCTGTGGTCAAGGTGTTCCGCGTTGGATGCGTCGACAGAGGTCTTGTGTTGGAAGCGAATGACCAGGGCGTTCAAACCGTCGACAGTGGAGATAGAGTACACCTTTCACGGCGGAGGAGAAGATGCACTTCTCCGTTACAAAGAACGGCAAGGCCCCATTGCCACGATGTCAAACCCTTCTGCCGAGCTGACAAAAAGAAAAGAAAAATGCTTGAATAACAAAATCAAAATCAAAATGGAAACTTTTCATGGATTCGTTATGTATACCGCTTCTCTTCTCCTTGGTTCACGGAGAAGGGAGATCCCTGATGTTGTAGCCAAGATCGCGGGTGGGTGGGTCGGCATTGACGGCCAAATGTACAGTGGTCCGTAACGGCAAAAAAATGTTCTTCTAAATTGCGATAGCAAAAAAGCACGGACGATGCTCGGACTCCGAGGTATGAAGCGCAGGCGTGCAGTACATTCATCCAGGCGATAGCATCAGCCACATGCTCACAATCTGACTACATTTCTGGCTTCATTGACAGCTTCTCTTGCCTTTGTTCCAGCCAATGCAAAAAAGACCCTCCGCCAACGACAGATAACCGGAACGTGAATAGTTAAGGCTAAGCGCATGATGGCCGATGGAGTCGCATGAATTGTTGACAAGACACCGGTTAATGTTGCGAAGCCTCCATGTCTGTTCGCCCTGGATGAATAGTCTATGCAGAGTGCCATCGAGAGAGGATCAAGGACAGCCCTCCTAAGCTCTACGGTCGTTCGCCGAGGGCTAGCTTGGAGGACTAGAATTCCTTTGAAAGTAGCACCCAAGTAGCACCTGAACAATAACAGATAGACACCCAAAAGAAAGTATCAACACCGTACCGTCTGCCGATAAGGCAAAAATGATTCTGTCAGACGAATGCTTGAGCGTCGGCAGACGACGAGGCACAAGAGATTGGCGATCTCTGCCGTGGGTCATGCAGAAAGTTCCACCTGGATGCTGCCCCATGAGTTAAGCAGCGTCAGGTGTCAATGATCCCCGTGCCGGGTAAAATGAAAGGATGGTCTGCATATAAAAAGAGGCTGTCTCCGTAGGTTCGAACAACACCAGCCAGTAGACTCACCTCGTCCTTACAACATGCGCTTCTCAATCAGCACTGCCATCCTCCTCTTTACCGCCGTCTCTTCGGTCAAGGCCATTCCACAGACACAGTGCCACACGTTAGGCCGTACGTATTGTTGTTCAGTATATTCCTAGGACCCGCTGATCAGACAACGTTGACAGAGGGATGCACAAAGCTCACTCCTAACGTTCCATGCTGCGCAAATTTCGTCTGCGTGTACACGCCCTCCACGTCCTTCTTTGGCACATGTCGATGAGTCCACAGTGTGAGTAATTTGAACTGCGAATATATTTTCAGCGCGCTATACTGACCCATCCCACCGCTTAGTCGTGCAATGAATAAAGCAATGAGAAGTTGTAGAGATTTAATATCGATATCGTCTGCGGAAAATCGATCGGTTGAAGAGAGGCTTGAGCAACTTTGTGATCCAAAGTCGAATATTGAACTCACGTTAAGATGTGCCACGGTCATGACAGGGATCATTAAATAATTCCACATCCCAATGAAGTGTAGAATGAAGACAGCAAGAAGGCTACGGCCATGAGTGATTGCGTAGTCAATGTGGCCTTGATGTAAGTATCTCGCAAAGAGCTCGAGGTGTGATATCACAGTGAATTCACACTGCGCAGGATGACATCAACAAGGAAACCCTGAGCCGTGGGCCCAGGCGCCGGCGTCGTACTAGTCTTTCTCTGATACTCCTCGTTTTTCAATCATCTAAGCACAATCTGAGGACTCGAATTGGCATGACATGGAAGAGAGGAGAACGGTGTGGGGTGAACAAACGGGGAAGACTCGGGACAAAGGAACTTCGCACGGGAATAGGAGAAACTCGGGCGAGTTTGGCAATCCAATCCTCTCTGTCAGCGTCCTTCAAGCTCGCTGAGTAACGAGCGCCAAAGGGCAGCACTGAGCACCGAAGAATTCGTTTTGAGCCTGCTTTCAAAGGGGAATTCAATCTGGCTCAACCACCGTACTACATGCTTGTTCCCCAGGTCAGTAGCTATGCATCTGGCCTCCGGAACCCCCCGTTTCCAATTGCCCAACTGGTCGCAAATGCTCCATCTTCGTGGAATCTTCAGCCTGCTGCGAGCGGGTCTACATCGCACACATCCTTCCGAGCACCAGCCCACAAGCATGCGCACCATCTGCACTCCATTCCGCCTCGGGAGAAGAGTACACGGACTCTTATCGTCGATCATATGCTTTGGGTTCATGGTGAGCGCGGCTTTTCCGTGGAGTGGCTTTGGGAACTCATCGCAATCTTATCGCTATAGGGAGAACCCGGTTCGCTCAAGCCCGCGCTGAGCTTGGGATGACTGACCGCACCGGGGGGCCTGCCTCACCTAATTACACTCACCGGCGAAGACCGGAAAACTATGAAGAGGAAGGCGACGAAAATAGCGAAGGCGAAGACGTTGCAAAGTTGAAGTCAAGGACGGGTAATCCAGATAATCCTCCTGGTGACGATGAGGAAGATCGTATGCACGCCCAAGACTTGCCTCTTGCCAGGAGCCTCAGACTTCGTGCTGAAGGGCTCGAGAAAGTGGTTACGTCTATGCTTGGGCAACCCCCGACAATACACCCCATGAATGACGACGATATCTGGACTCCTCCAACGTCGCCCAAGATAAATCAGTCAAATACCAATCCCACACATCCACATACCCTACCCAATGGCGTTCGCCTTCGTCTAGCTCTAGCAACTATAATTAACGATCTTTTTGCGCGTCAAGCACCTCCACCGCCATATCGGCATCAATTTCAGAATTCAAAGTCGTCATCTGGGCAATCGCCCCCTCCCCCCTCCTTTTCAAGTCTCCCTCAAGCTTTAACGGCCCTTTCGTCCGTGTGCTCTGCGCACGCTGGGGTCATGCCTTCGCCCTCTTATTCGACAAGCCAGCCTTCCTCATCTAATTATCACGGTTACAGCCCACAATCTGTAGTTATCTCCTATTCTTGCATTGTTGCCTTGACTGACCCCCCACCCCCCTTTTCGACAGACTTTTACTTCTCATCAGCCAACGCCCAGTGCACGCACGCGGTTGCTGTACAATGCAGGAGCAGATCCCAGCACCGCTAACTCCCCACCGTCTCTTCGCTGTCCGCGCCATCTGCACACAGGTTGCGAGATCTGTGTTGAGGCAAAGACAGCGGCGCGACCCGCGACTGGCAGTCGCGGTCGATCGGGTTCATTTAATGTCGACTATCGTGGCCAGTCGAATGCTTGGAAGGGTATGCCAGGTGGCGTAGGACCAGGGGGCGGGGGGATCACCGGTTGGCAAGATGGGAGCGGGATCGGGTCGGGCTTACTCAGGCCCGATGTGCATGGAAGCTCGCTGCGGCGAAAGACAGACACCGAAGGCGGCTTATCGACAGGTGCGGGAAACACGAAGTTGTCAGAGCTGATACCCCGATTCATCAAGCTGTCTGCGCTCGTGGCTGTCGAGTTGGCGATGGAAGCGCGGGACGAAGAAGACGATGCGAGTTCCATAAGATCCAAGGAGGGCGCGACGGACCGATACCCCAGCAATGAAGGAGATTGGTCGCAGATACCACCACAGCAGAATGAGACTGGGGACTTCTCGACTTTGCCAGCGCCGATTTCTCCTTCTACTGCGCATGCTGTGTCCCAGGATAAGGTGATGGATCAGGCTCTCCGACCCACTCGCGAGTGGTATATGTTGTTGACCGGACTTCTCACGCGGGCTGTGCTCGAAGGGTACTTGACGGCTGGGTGGAGGGGAACACTGCCGATGGAGTGCTTGTTAACCGTCGGCCTTGGAATGGCTGAAGATGATGCTAGCAAGAAGGACGCAGAGACTGGCTTTGAGGAGTTCGATCCTGACGGATTACCCACGCTATTGGAAGCCATAAAGTTGTTATTCCCTGGGTCGAAGTCTTATCCTCAAGCGAGGAAGAGTCAGCCCGAAGACGAGTATGAGACGGAGATGCGAGAAAGGCTTCGCAGGGTATGTTTCTGTCAACTATCATTTGAATCAAGTTCTGATTTTGTCTTACAGTTTTACGACATTCCTGCTTCGACGCCAGACTTATCTACGCATATGGAAGATTTGGCATGGCAGTACCCTGCCGAGCCAGTTGAACGGGCTGCGGTCCGATTCTGCGAGGCGATCGCGAAATGGCGAGGAAAACCCGAGCTTGAGACGGTAAGTTGTGCATTTCAATTGAGCCACTTGTAATTGCTTACCACCTGGCAGTACAAAAAGCCTCCCCCAACCATTACGTACGCTGAAGGTCAGGGAACACCCCGGAGTTCGACTTTGACCATCGAGTCGCTCGTACATTCAAATCCTCCGACTCCGACGATGGCCCACTCTGCTACTTCGGGACGCCCTAGACGAATTCGACGTAAACCTTCTATCGGCGTTTACTTTACGCAACCCTCGCCATTTCGTGAGAACATCTGGACGAACAAGAAGAGAATGCGGTCCCTGGATACACGCACGACGCCTGTGAAACGTGTGCATGTTTGATGCCGCTCGATTTCCACTATCCTATCAAACGATCGCGTTCTTTCACCGCCCCTGCTTTTCCTCCCCGCTGTGCTTTCATGGTTATTTTTTGACTGTATTTTTAGTAGCTCTCCTCCCATGGAAGTACGAACCGTGTCATTTGTAGCTTTTATCCTTATTGGCTTTATACCTATACCACATGATCGTTTTCTTGTCCTCACCACCACTCCTTCGTAATTCCTTTCGCTATGATCGATAACTTAAAGTTTGATGTGTTCAACGTGTATTTTCTTAGACGTTAAAATAAATAGAATTATTGGGAAGCTCGGCGGAATGACCAGATCGAACCTCAAAAGTATTAAGTATCATTCCAGCAGTGTGAGCTGCTGATGGATCAGGTTCCACCATCGTTCATCATTGGATTCCAAGAGTAGAACTGAGCGTTCGATGGCACTGAGCTGAGTGCAAGTGTCTGTTAGAAATGATAGATTTGGGTACATACAATGGACCACTACTTAGACGCCAGGACATTGAAAAGAGACAATGGCGAGGGAGGGCAGTGAGCCCAAGTGATGCTCAGAAAGGCGGACCGTGCCGATGTATCGGAGGTAGCTCAGATGAGGAGAGCGCGAGTGGAAAAATTACAGCAACACGACGATTATGATCAACTCCGCTCCCGAAATGACATTGCGAGAAAAGTTCTGCGGCGGACAAATCCGACAAGCATGAGAAGACGAGCACAGCACGAGCACAGTTTCGAGTGTAGCGAATGCATAGATGGGCGAACATGGACGTGGATTTCGTTGTATCCTCATGGTGATCCAACACCCCAACACGTGGAAGCTACATGTTGCACTCGGGAAAAGAGGTCATCGCCAGATCCAGCGGTGGAGATGCGGCACTAAAGAGCCCCATAAAACGCATGAAGTCGGTGAGAGGGCGTGCAAAGTCAGGGCGTGGCGATGGCGGTGTGTCTAACGTGCCCATAGGAGCAAGAGCGAGACCCAAAGCTTCTTCCCGAACGCGATGACAGGCATCTGTACAGCAGAAAAAGACATTCGGAAGGCGATGCAGATGTCTAAAGAGGGTGTAGTCGTAGAAATTCAACCCCATATTGAATAGCAGCGTGAAGGACAGTACCAAATATCACCTTGTATATGTGGATGAACCCGCAAGACTCCGACCTTCCAAACCAATTCATAGAGAGGCGATGAATGGCTGTCCTGTTATCTATTGTCACATATAACCATGCAACGTTGCTATTGCCGTTCCCTGATATTTCGTCCTAAGTAGTCTGCCTTCGGGCAGCTCTCTTCGACGCGCCTGTAAGACACGACTTTACCATGCAAATACAATCTACCGATTGAGCCCTTCACCACTGTTAAAAGCGTCTTGTACTTGCGGTGTAATAGTAGCCAATTTCGAAGTCGAGGAAGGGAGAGCATCGAGGAGAGCAAAAGTTGACGATTTCAACAAAGCTGTCACGCATTTATTATAAGTCACGTTTTATTGCATCTCGGCTAATCGAACTTCCGCGACGACGAACTTGAACTTGAAGCTTCTTGTCTAAACTGAAAGCTTTACCGCTCCCAGCCCCCCTGACATGTCCACTACAGCCCCCCGCAGCCGACCATTTATTCCTTATCGGCACGGGGCTGGTTAGTATATATGAGTCACTGCTTGTGTGTTTTCTTCCTCCCTTTTCCATTTCCTCACAACCTCTGTTGCTTGCTCACCCCCAGCGAGCAATGGACGATGACTCAATCCGTTCGCACCTTGGAATAACAAAGCAAGAATCTTCCCCGCGTGATTTTGAGATCTTTGGAGCAGGCTCTAACGGCTCCAACTTCGGGTTAGTTTTGCATGCCCTTTCTCCGTAGAGTTGGCTGATCTGACTCTTTTTTTTTAACAGGCGAGACCCAGGTATTCCAGGAACATTAGAGCATGTTATTTTCGAGCACGATATCTCTCATGCATACGATGCATACGGCGTACCGTTAGAGCCGTCGATGCTACCTAGTCCGCAGGGTCTGCCATTTTATTTGCCTTTGCCCCCCTCCACATCCATTAACTTGCTGCGTTCCTTCCAGGACTTTTAACTTCTAGCTTTTATCAGTCGTATACTTCATGGCCTTGCGATTCATCTAATGAAGTGCTCTCAATGATCACATCAGATGATGAGCTTTTGTTTCGTCAACCTCCCGCCGCAAATCACAATGGCTTCGTGAATGATATGGCCTCCATCCCACACCGTTATTGGCCTCACGACTCACTTCATGAACATGCCGACATTGCGACGCACCCTTTTCTCGTAGAAACGGCCAGCGTCTCACAAGTCCAGACTCCAGACAAGGCGCCTGCTATTCCCGCACAGGCTCCGATGCCTGAGCTTATGTCGCCTCGTCCTCGGTTGTTGATCAGCGTAGGTGGGCTTGACAGAAATTTCATCGGTATCGAGGGCCCTTCACCCCAAAGCGGCACATCGCTAAGGGACGGCCGAAGTCTGTCGTCTGAACCATCATACTGGCAGAGGAGTTCGCTGTCTGCATATCGTGAGGCACCGTATCTGTTATCGTCTGGATCATCCTCCGAAGCTAGCCCGTATCCGTCCACCCCCTCCCCGTCCTCACCTAGGGCTTCGAACTCAGATGATCCTTTCGCGATGCCAAGCACTTCTCTCCCTTTCCTGACTGGTGGGGAGCCGCCCTCTGAAACGTCGCAGCTACCTTGGTTAAACTATGACTTGTCATATTTAACAGTCGATGATGGGTACACGGTCAATCGCGGGCGTCGATTGTCAACCTCAGAACTATTAGGCAACGGGTCAAGCAGTCTTCGAGCGATTCGCCATTCTTTATCTCCGATGTACTCACCTCAATCCAACCGCGGGAGATCCCTGTTACCATCTCGAGCATCGAGTCGAAGAAGCCCTTATCCAGTTGCCAATTCTCATTCTTCGGCATCATCCACAAACCTCCTGCCCCCTCCTTTGACTGCACAAGGCACATCTACGAACGATTTTGATGCACCATCTCCCCATCAGAGCTTGACCATCGCTGCTCTAGACCTCATGTCCTCCGTTATTCAGGGTACAACTCGCGACTCTGATACTTTAAGTTTGAGTCTCCCCCATGACTCGCACTCCACTGATCTCGACGGTCTTACAATAGGGCCCGTCACGAGGATGGTAGGAACACCCGCCGGAAGACAGGCTAGTCTAGCGAGGCGAAGGAAACTCACCAGGCCTCTCCACCGTTGCAAGGTCCCAGGTTGTCAGCGTGACTTCACTACCCGCCATAACCTGAAAAGTAGGTCGCGCTGCTTGATTTGAATGTGTTTAAAGAGACTTATGCGTCCGTTGGCAGACCACATGAAATACCATAAAAACATCAGACCATTTCTTTGTCCGAACTGCGGCAGTGCGTTCACTACCAAGGCAGACTTGAAACGGCATGTCTTAGGGACTCGCAGATGCAACTCGCCATGAACACTCCTGATTACTTTGAAGACTTCACGACCTCTCATCCCTTCGACCTGCTGAGTGCGCGACCCTTACCTGATACTTCTCCATTTCTCCGATGGAACCCCCGACTTTCCCGATGATAAACTTCTATACCCTAATACCCATCATCTATCATTCGTTTCTTTGTCGCTGTCGCACAGTTATATCTGTTATCACGCTCTGAGTATGCTTTGCTTTTACCACGTTACTTACGCCCCACACTACTCAGTCGACTGCACTCCGGACACCATGTATCAATCATTATATTACTATACCCCGGACCGAGGCAGCTATCGCCCAAGCCGACGATCTTTACAATTAGGAGGATCACTAGTTGCTCCCCCGCGATTGAAATTATGCTATGTTTTATCTTGGATGGGGTGTGTCACTGGCTGGGCGTTTGAGCGAACTTCGATGGCATAATTCAGGGGATTCAGGCCAGGCATGGATCGTAATCTGGCTGAATTTACTACGTTGGGGACTCGCCAGGCTGGGACCATTGCTTACGTTCCTGTTTGTGTTTTTCATTGCACAGTACTTAGCTTCCTACTAGTGTCCCCGAAAGGGAGCTCGAGCTCGAGTCAGCCTGGATGGAAGTTTTTCGAGTCAGATCACCGCACTCAAGTGACAAATATTATGGTACTGCACCAGGAACACTGCATAAGAATATCTGAATCCCGGGTGGGCCGTCTAGTATAGACAGTGACGTCAAAACTGCATTGAAGACATGTCAGATATGCTCGAGTAGAACGTCCCCTCCACACTGCCTGTGAAAAACCCATCAACACGCCTTCAGCATGTGTCCTTGAATCAGAATAGGAACAACTTTGAAATAACCTAAAGCAGTCCAGGCACAATAAAGATTCCGTGAATGCGCGAACTTCTGGCATGCCACAAGATCCACCTGGGGTAACGAACGGGTTATAGCATATGTCAGGACTCAGGCCTCGGGAGTTGCCTGCACTCAGCTGAGAAATGATACTCGGGAAGGGGGCAGTGTTAAGTGGCTGTTATTTCCGACAGCAGTCATTCGAAGCAAGCATGCAAATGATCTTCACAGTGCTTCCTTGAAGGAGAATATTCTCAGCTCTGAGTCCGGTTTCCCATCTAAGTGACTTATTCTTTGCCCAACATGACAAGAGAATGCTTGAAAACAACTCAACAGCCTTGAACAAGTCCTCGTCTGGTAAGTGACCATCGTGGTGATTGATGATGCATGATCGGCGGCGGCCACCTGCCAATAGAAGCCCTGAAACGGATCCAAATGCCGATTTCAGACTTACCGCCATGCTTTCGGGTTGTGGAAGGACAAATTGATATGCCTGGAGTTGATACAGAGGCGCAAATACATGGGGCTAATGACAGACAGACCTCGCAGCAAATGCAGCATATTTCTCATCAGTGTCGTCTACGACCACATGTAGGACTGACAGAATCTGCACTCACTGTCAGCATTTTTTCGTTGCCAGATCTGAGAGACGATGTCTGATAGTGAGCTTGGAGTTATGTCGGGTGGCAAGGGCATATGCATAGGTCTCCTAGCAACCAATTGCAAGCTTTGACTGTGAGTGGAATCTTGATGATTTCTCGTGTGGAGCCAATTCAACTTGACTCGGAGTTTCTCGAGTTACATAAGGCGTTCCCATTACCGGCCCGGGACCCGGGACCACCTCGTTCCCTCTTCCACTCACCCCCGAAATTTGCCAAGTACATACACATATCGCTGGAAAAGGCACGAGTGCGAACCATGAAGCTGCTGCATTCCCACCAATCTGTCATGATTGCGGAGGAATCCAGTCACGTAGGCCTGGGCCGACAGCGGACAGTCGCATTCCAAACTCATACTAGTTATAGGCGCTCAAGCCTCAAATGAGCGCCTGTAGAAGACCTTGTCCGGCACAGCAATATTGAACACAGCCCCCCACTGTGACTCATATATTATGAGCATCCAAAGCTCACTCTATCCTCAATCTATCGCTCACTCTCATCCCAGCTATGAACGATGATCAGTGCCCAATCCTTGTCATCCCAGGCACACCGCCACCATTTGACAACTCTCAGTTCAGTTACAACCCGCTCCAGGACCTCTCTCCCCGCAGTCCTACTCTCCGGGTATGGCCTAGCAGTCCTGGAGGATCTCGCTCACCATTGCAAGGCTACTTCATAGATCTAGAAGATTCTGGGATTAGTGGTAAGCTGCAGATATGACTTTCCCGATCATGTGCTGAGATGCTCTAGGGTACTCTGCTGATCATTTCGACAACGATTGGTCGGCTAGTTATGGGCAATTGTCTAGGTCACAAAACACCGTGTACTCGTCGTCCTTGCTTACCCCTTCTCCCACACCCCCAACTTTATCTTCGACCTCCATGTCACCTGTATCACGTATGCTCGACACATTCTCTTTTGACGATCCCGCCAGTCCTATCATTTCCAGCGAATGCGATTGGAATGACGAGCAAGACGTGCTCATCACATCTGATGCCTCCATTTATCAGAAAGATCTTGTCCACGACGACTTTCTTCCCAATAATCATGGGCCCGGAGACGATTTTCTGGAGGCATTGTTTCCCCCAGATGCTTCCCCATTCGACGACTTCCTCCAACATTTCGAAGAGTCCATCCATCTCACCTCGCCACAAATACCTCACACTTCTGCGCATACCGAAAACCTTCTCAATAGTTCTTTCATTCAAATACGACCGAATCAACTCCGCTATTCTGTCGATGTTGACTATTCCGCTCCCCGAGAAACTCTCTACCCCAGTACCCAACGCATAGTCTCTTCTATCTCGACAACGTCTTCCTCCCAGCACACCCGATCACTTTCCGCGTCTTCCGCTGCCTCTGTTCTCTCATCCTCCTCTCAGTCTCCTGTTTCACCATACAGTCGTCTCAGCCCTACATCCCCGACAGATTCATTGTTGTCACCTACAGAAGCAGTACCTCGTAGCGATGGTCTTCAGCGCCGTCACAGCCATTCAAACGGGAGCAGTCCATCCCCGGACCACCATGCCCATCTGCGCCGGACCCGATCCTCTACAGCGGTCCGGAATCGCAGCCCTTACGCGCGCCCTCAGGAATTACCTCAAACACATGATTCTCTGATGGTCCCATCTCCTGTTCACCTTGTTAACATTAACCATGCCACCATTTCTTCGGCAAGCAGATCATCGTCCCTCTCACGAGAGGCGAGTGTGGCACCTGACGATCAAATCGAGGAATCGACGCCACCGTACGACATGTTTAGGGATACAATCGCGTCTGAGGCCGTTCTGCTTGCTAGCGCTAGACGACGTAAGAAGCCCGCAAACTTCAGTTGCCATATATGCTCGCAGTTGTTGACAAGCAAAGATAACCTCAACAGTAGGTTTTCATCGTTTCTGCTTCCCTTTTGATGGTTGAGTTCCTCTTAGATCATCTTGACGCCCACGAAGGCATCAGACGCCATAAATGCGAACACTGCCCCGAAAGCTTCAGGACCCGGAGCGTTCTCAAACGGCATCAGAAGAGTATCAAATGCCCTGGCTCGCATCGCTTGAAGGTAAGTGACTGAGCAGGATTCTCGCTACTCTCGCGTTGCTGATCCTGTTTTCCTAGGATGTCTAGCTTTAGCGTCTGCCCCTCGCATCGCATACATTTTTTTTCCTTGTCGTTCTATAGGCTTTTCTGCTCCCTTGCTCTCGTGACCCATGCTTTCGTGACCCATGCTTTTTCATCTTCGAACCACTTGATACCCTTAATTCATTGATACCCTGACTGTTTTATTCAGCATTATAGGATACACTACGCCCATGACCCTTACGCTCATTTGACTTGCTCGCCTTTATTCTCTCTTCCCTGTGTTTTGTCCCCGACACTCGACCTTGAAACTAGCCTAGTTTTTTCCATTGCTTTCCCGATATGGTAAATCGGTTGATCGCAACTCATCTCTTTGAACATTAGCCAACATGGGGTGTGGTCAGGTTGCATAGCCCCATTATGTCTGGAGAACCCTGACAAGAATTCGCCAAAGACATGGGCCCAGATAGATGACTAGAAGCGAACGGTAAAGATGAGAGCCGATCCCGCGAAGCAAGGTGCTTTGTGTCCTTGTAAGTTGTTTTGCAGATCCATCAATATCCTCGACTCGGTTAACCACTGGGAATTAATTAATGTGTTCCCAATACTCTATTTACAGAAGAGACGAGGAGGACATCTTAGAATATACACTGTGCGAAGGCGGTGGAATATTTACGCCCACAGTGATGGGGTGGATGAGAACGTTGTCGAGTCACTGAGATCTGTCAGTGGCTCGCAGCGCCAGAGGAAATCAGTAGACGCGTCATGCTATGGACGAGCGCCTGCCTCGGATCTGATTTCCGAACTGGACTATCTGGTCGTCGAGGTGGGCACGGAGATATTTCAAGGTCGCAGACTGACCCGTTGCTTGCACGAAGATCCGACCGTTGAGGCAAATGCACGCACGAATTAAACAGGACAAAGCGGCGCCTACCTGATGAATATGCGTCATTTGATAGAGACAGCTCACTGTGGAGCTCACCAAGGGTTCCAATCACCTGAAGGGAAGCAAGACACCGTTCCGTTATCAAGCGCTGTGGGTCCAAGATGTATTCCGTCAATGATCAAAACAAAAAATCCGGGCCATGGGAGCCTTAGAACATTTTGCATCTTCGACAAATCTTGTGGAAAAATCAGATTTCTGACGGGTTAGGAAAAAGTCGAGGAGGCTGTGGACTCAGAGTCATCCAGCGGTGCCGACGGAGGAGCACTAGACGTACCATGCGTGCGTGTTTGTCCTGCCGATTTCCCTGTCAACACTGCCTCGATGCCTTCAGGAAAACAAGGCAAAGAAGCTGACGTGCAGGCCCTTCACAATCTCGAGCCATGGGAAGGCGATATTATTCCAGGGTGGAAGTGCAGTGCGACAACGCACCGCCAACCACTGAACGAGCTGTATCGAAGTCAGGTCATGGCAGTGGCAACAGCCAGGTTTAGAGTTCTGGAACACAAGCCGCGGATAAATACGTCCAGTGCGCCCACACAGAACCCACTCCACATTGTCGCAAGTGGATACCCTCGCAAGAGGGGCGCGGATGACGATGGCTCAGAAAATCGTCATAATTGATGTGCCTGCCTGCGGCGGTGTGAGAGAGGTATTCCAGGCTGCATGCATGCCATGAGGCAAGGTTATCAGAGGCTTTGGGACTGTGGCAACGGGCAAAAGAGAAAGCATAGTAGATCTTCGGGCACCTGTTGCTTGTATTCTCGTGTTTCCCTGCAACCGCGTGTCCTTTTCGCTAGTGGATCTTGACGGATGGCAGAATACGCATCATGTTCACCCCAAAAGTGCTGACCCCCCCTGAAGTGCCTAGCGGCTCGCGAGATCTGGTAGCCTGACCTTATCACCCGAAATCTCGGTTCGGAGAAGCAAGCAATTCCGGGGTTGGAGAACCTGAGCCTCGAGGTTTGCGAGATTGCGCTTTCTTTTTGCCCATAACCAGGTTGATCAGAGCTGAAAATGGATTCAGACTTGAATCGGTAACTGCCGAGGAGCGCCTGATCTGGTTGAACAATTTGCATTAGCGCTAATTTTTTGGAGACTCCTTGCGCGACGCCTTTGCAAAAGACAAGGACTTAAACCCCCCACTATGAACTGAGGTAGCGAAGTCTGAGTCGTCAACAGTGGGGCAGATACAGGACAAAGACAGCTGATTCAAATATCGCCACACAGCGCCATACACCGAGATATTTTTAGAAGTTTGACTTAAACGCCCAGTGTTCACAACACATTCAACATCCAGCGCGCTCAGCATCACTGACGTAAAATGATGGGAAACTTCAACTTTCAGTTTGTTGAAAGTCCTTTCGCCATACTCATTGGACAGAACTGCACAAGCTTGGCTCAACCGGCGCTTTTTTGCATGCGCAGCCGCTGCCTCGTTTCTGATCCACGTGTTGGCTTTTTCCTCAATCGAGTCATCAATCCAGTAAACCGTGACAGATGTCTTTGCGATTCTGACATTATAAAAAGGGGAGTAAAGCTAACGCCATCATCACTCCCTCCGACAATACCTCACAATGGCTCTGTCTCTCCTTCCTTCTTTCCAAATCAACCCTCCTATCGATGAGCATATCATCGATGACATACAGTAAGCATTTATTACGATTGCGCTGCCTTACTTGACTGATGCATTGTGTTGGTTGCAGCCACTGGCGTTCTGAAAAATCAGACCATGCATGGACTGACTACATCCGGAATGAGTACTGTTCTTCACTTTCCCGTGCGCAAACCGACGATATTTCGATGGTGATGAACCTAAACGGTATGTTTCTCTGACGGAGATATGCGCCACATTAAACCCGTTGCCCTCTAGACTTCGTGAACGATGGTGCAGGTGGACTCCTCTTCGATACAGAGACTACCGATTGCCGTGCGTCAATATCTTTCCCTCTGCGATTTGAGATTCAGAAGTTTCATTGAAACAGAATCTACTACAGACGGCATGTTCAAGCCCTTCCCATTCCGTGTGCCTCCCTCTCCAAGGTCCCCCTCAGTATATGAGAGCCCTTTATCTACCTCTTCTGACGATGGTACGTCTTATTTCTCTTATTTCTTATATTATCTACTGACCATTCTATAGATTTTTTCGATGATTTCAGCTACAGCCCCTATTCCGAGTTTCAGAACTCGATTGGGCCCTCCAGTCCATCACCATCCTATTCATCTATTGTCCAAGGAGTTGAAAGCTGCGATATATCTGGATCGACCCTATTCTTCTCTGAGCAGTCGAGTCTTCCCTCTAGTCCTTCCATTTCACCAACAACATTCCGAGATCGGCAGGAAATTACCGATGTGCCCACTGTGACTCCTTCCGATGTCTATTTCGACCTCGGCGTCCTTGAGACCTCTTCTCGAAGCGTGCCCATCGTCACAGCATCTTTGCCTCCACAGGAAGCTGATATTCCGGGCAATGATATGGAGCTAGAAGATGTGTCAGTTGGTCTTAGGTCTCCTGCTATTCTCGTGTCCTTCGACCTCCCTGAAACTCGCAGCGATCAATGTGACTCGGAAGTCATCCAATCCACGCTTCTCTCTCCACCTCGTCGCCCAAGATCATCCAGTGCTACTGGTCTGGTAGGAATTCCAAAACGATCTATCAACCGCGCGGAGATCACGGTTGACACAAATTATGTCGCCCTCCTCCGACCTGATGCAACCACGCACCGCCGAAGCAAGAACGATTCAACTGGGGTTCTGCCCATGCTAGACTCTTCTGCCACTCTGGGTGTAGACAGGCAGACGCGTCGCAACTCGTCGAAGGACTCTGCCTCGCCGCATCGCTACAGCCCCTATCGGCGCTCAGAGGTCAGTCTCGTGGCATCTCCGCTCTGCAGCAGCGAGAGGGTCCTAGATCCAGGAGAGAAGAATGGACAATCGATTGTCAATCGCGAACACCAAACGGCTGATGCTTCTCCTCCGACACACAAGACAGCCCTTTCGAATGGTCGCAAGGTGAAATCGCTGGGATCTGGGGCGTCGCCCGAAGTCTTCTCACGTCCAGTCGCTGATGCTTCCGATTCCGATTCTGGAGAATCTACTGATAATGAGTCCGTTGGGTCCGACACTGGTATGAACTTGGAGGCTGCGGAGGGTTCTGAGACCCGAGATGAATACCAAGACATTTGCAAAGCGGTCGTTGCTTCCGAAAACGTTCGCAATGCATCTGAGTTACGCCGCACACGGCCGGCGAAGTTTTTTTGCCCCAGACATGGCTGCGATGCGGGGTTCACCGCTAAGCACAATCTGAAACGTAAGGAGTCTTTTAATCGTCTTCACCCTCGTTTGACATTATACTTTATTACACAGACCATGAAGACGTGCACAACGGGCTAAGGCCTCATGAGTGCGACATATGCCATAGGACATTCACCACTAGGGCTACATGCCGCCGGCACATGAAGATCATCCATTCTTCAGCCTTCGCTGCCCAGCGTATGGCAGAGAAATACCACAAAGAGGCGGTCAAGAAAGCCAAGCAGACGCGCACCAAGTCAGGAAAGAAGAAGGGGAATAAGAATCCCAAAAAATAAAGATTCCACTCTCTTCACGTCTTTTCGACCATATCTCTGCTTTCTTTCATGACCTTCACGACCCTCCCTTCTACTCTCACGATCACCTTCCGCGCCTTTGGGGCGAGATCCTCCCCTTTCTGGGGCTCCGCCAGGCTGGCCTTGCTGCTGTCGTCGTTTCTATCTTCGCTTTCGACGTTACCCTATTGCTATCTGCTCTCCTTGAATGTATACCATCCTCGCTGTGTTTTCAGTTGTACATCATTTGCTCACTCCGTGATAGTGCGTTCACAGTGTCATTCTGTACGATGTCCATATACTCTCACGTAGTTTCCCTATCCCTTCTTCGCTTTCGTTCATATTCCGGGTGCCCTCCAAGGATGGCCATAGGTCATCGTTTAATTATTTATCTCCTCGCTTTCTCTCTATTGACGGTTTTCGACATATATATCACAAATGACGACTCGGATGAGATCGAGACCATATTAGTGTTCTCCCCTTATTATTCATGATCGCAGTTTTACGACAGCTTTGCTTGCCAGGCTTCATTACAAGGTAAAGACCCTGAGGCTTGCGTAACTAAACGATCTTTTGCTGTGGTTAGTACAGGCATTGACGGGCGATGAGCTGAAGCATGGCTAGAAGCAACGGTTGTTCAGTGTGAGGCGGTGAGCCGTTTTGGGATGGCCGAGGCTTTGCGCCACTCACTGTGACATCCACCAGTTTCAACCTTTCTACGGCCTTCAGCCAATCTCACAAAGAAACCCCCACGTCTAACCGGTGGACGGGATGCCACCCACTCAGGTTAAAGGCTACCTTCGTCAGATGGAATTGACACTGAGTCACAAAGGACATATCCCACTGTGCCATGAATGGACCTCAAAGAATGCAACATGCGGTATTCGACAGAATTTCTATCACATCGGAGCATGCCTCGACTCTGTCTGTGGTCCCAGGACGTATTGGATATATATATCGTACACTGCTCGACAAGAAGCGCGGCAAGCACGGCATAAACTGAAGATATGATGTCGACAAGAACAGTATAAATTCTTCAAGCACGTAAGGTGTCAGCTAGAACGTTGAATCGACGATTCCGGCAGACAACCTGTGAAATGAAGAACTAACACCAAAAAAGGTTTGATTGGTATAATGGCTATGTCCTGCATACGGGGATGCTGAAAACAATCTGATATCAGTGAAAGCGAGGAATAGCGAAAATGCAACCATACGTGTAAAAAAATGTCCAGTATTGAAGGCAGAGGATCCATGGTGATAAGGTCAGAAACAGTACTGGACGACACAAGAGTCAGACTAGAGGACGAGGCCGAGTCTACGAGACTCACTCCTGGTGCGACAGGGACTATAACAACAACACTCGACGAAGCACGTCGACGGTGATGCGGTGTTCGACTTTGGGTCAGACTAGACGATGGTGATATAGGATCTGCGCTGGCGGCAGGATGCACGGTGGAGGGACCAGGGATACTCTTATCAGAGGGGGAAGGGGCAAGGATCGGAGAGGCAGCGGCAGGCTCTTTTGCCGACTTGGGCAAGCCATCGAACATGGATTTGAAGCGAGTAGGAATAAGACGCATAGCTGAAGCTGCAAGCTTAAGACTGTAGAACGAAGAGCTTTGAGATTTTCTACTCCACGCGTAGTGGGCGAGGCGAAGCGAAAAGTGGAAAGCCAGGCATGCCAGCTGACTCGCTATTTAAATGATTGGGCAAGGGTCGCATACGCCCTATCATGCCCCGAGGAGGACCGATTTGGCTCCGCTGAGTTGAAGAAGCTTCCTTGTCGTCAGGGATGACGGCCCCGAACGGTAACGCGAAACCCAAAATGCTGGTCGGCCTTTCGCGAATCCGAACGCCTGGACCATTTTTGCGTAAGAAATGCTGCTAAACCAACACGGCCAGACCAATATAGCGGTTGGTGGCCAGGTTTTCATCCTTGGCGCATGCGTTCAAGGGCAGGCTATTGCGTAAGGCATGCTTTATGATCCCGTGTATAGGTACTTGCGCTGCCTGTGTAAGTATTGAGTCAATGTAAGGGAAAAGATACACTCACTCGCAGTAATCTCCTTGACTTCTGTGAGCAGGAGCTGGCTGGACCATGCGTGGTGTCACAGAGGAACTGAAAGTCGAACTCGAGAAGGGCTGCCAGACATATTTCTGGAGCGACCATAACAACAGTTATTTGGCGCAGGTGAAGATATTCGGAGCCATGCTAATCGAATGCGCAATGTACTTAGTTCTTTTTCGTAAGGCCATGCAACACCGTCCAAAAAGAAAGATCTGCGGTTGGTGTCTCACCAAGGTTCAACCAAGGCACGTGCACGGTTCAATTGGTTCACCACCTGCCATCCTGCCACCACCAAGCCACCACCGTTCGAACCTTGGAACTCACGTCGACGCCTCAAGGCCTCACGTTCGAACCTCCGACGATAGTGTCTCCCCAGGCATTAGTGGAGCAGCTTCTACAAACGCCATGTTGCAAGAATTCGAGTCATGTCCATTCCCAATGGCAACAGATACTCAGGACTGAATAGCCCGAATCCATTTCCGAGTCGATGTGGGAGTATGTACCTCAAGCTTAACGTCAGGTGGTATCTACGGAAACTATTCGGAGCAGGTTCCTGCACTTAGCCATTACTTTCCTCTACTAGTCGATGGCCAATCACCCATGTGCCATGGGGGAATATCCTCAAGCGCCGTGCTACCTTTCATTCCTGGATTAATGTGACACGTCCTTCTCTATCCAGCTCCACACCCCACACTGCCCCATAAAAGACGCGCCAACCTATGGTAGGACCCAATTTTGTACTGCCATGTCAGCCTCGTACCCCTGCATACCTGGAGAAATCGTAGACGCCGTCATCGACCAGTTGTACCTGGACGTGAAAACACTCGGAGTCTGTGGCCTTGTCTGTTCTGAATGGCTTAACCGCAGCCGCTACCACCTCTTCTCCACCCTTCATCTGTGGCCTTCCCGCATACACAGCTTCAAACTGCTGGTGGAATCATCATGCTGTACCTTTACACCATTCATCTCACGCGTCGAGATCGAAGTTTCCTCGAGATCAGCTGAGCCCTACGATCCCGGCACGGACACGCCATCGTTCTGTGAAATATTGTCATTGTCACGTCTCCCATGCTTCTCCCGTGTCGAATCCCTTCGCCTACAGAGCATAGACTGGACAGCATTCAACTCCCAGGACCAAGCTACCATCGCTCAACGTCTCGCCCAATTCGCGTCTCTTCGTCAACTCGAACTCGACAGGATAGTCTTTCACGATATGCGTGAACCCGTCAGGATCATGGCCTTGTTTCCACGAATACGGCACGTTTCTGCCACGCGCATCGTCTTCATGAAATACATGGAGCACACTATAGCGTCTGCGTCGCGACTTCGTTTCCCATCTTCCTTGACTTCCTTGGAGCTGGGATGGGGTGACGAAGTCCCCGTGTTCTTGAGCTGCCTGGCATCTCATTCGGATATCGAGATCCCCCGCCTACAGTCTCTGACGTTGCACAAACTCTCCACAGATGATATGTTGTATTTGGAACTCGCGTTCCGGGCTCTCGCGGACTCACTTCATCATCTGCGCTTCACGTTCTGCCCCAGCGGAGTCTCGTCGCGGTTAACATCGATGTCACCAGGTACTTGTTGCCGTTAGCCTTTAACTTTCATGGCTTCCGCGTCGAAGGGTTGACACGCTTCTGCGCAGACGAGATCATGCATTGCAATGGTCTGTTGGACCTTACCAAGCTTCGCACTATCTGCATCGAAGATTCTCTCGCAGAAGAATCCGATTCGACTTCGAACCCAGACGTCCAAGACATGTCCACCTTCCTCCCAACTCTCATCTCGACACTCACCTCAGATCACCTGGAACACATCCAACTTATATTTCACGTACCGAATCCCAACGTCGACTGGCACCGCCTAGACGGCATTCTCCTCCAACCACGATTCTCCGTCCTCAAGATGGTGCACGTCAAGCTTATGTCCAGTGCTAGGAACTCGCCATTTATCCCAAATGACAGCAATGAGACGGAAAGGCTTGATAGTTGGATGCGCAAGAGTCTGCCAGCCCTCGCGGGACTTGGCATTTTGAAGGTGACAAGGGGGGTTGAGGGGGCGAATGAGGATGTGGGGAACGCCAAGGCCATCGTAACGGTATTCGAGCGAGAATCTGCAACAGCTGATCGGGAGGTACGTCATGGGTTCATTAGTTCTGTTCCGAGGACATGACGCTGAATGGGCTATGCAGTGTGTACAGCTTTGACTCTGTTGCCTCTGCTGCTTGCTCAAGTGTGTCGGAGGTAGCGTCTACGGGGCCTGCCAAGGCCGACCCCAAAATGATTGCATGTGAGGAGACAATGGCTAAAAGTACAAGTACAATAAAAGTAAAGATGATACGAGTTCAAAAGAATCAAAGTAATAATTGAAGTAAATAAGGGAATGAGGTGGGTGGGCCGTGAAAGATAAGGACGAGACCTACGAAAAGGAATTAGAACGGGTAACACGAAGGCGCGGCGGCGCCGCTTACTGTAGTAGGATTCAACAAAGAAGTCGGCGGTGCCGCGAGAATATGTTGAATCCTGAAAGGACGAAGGATATGAGGCCTCGTATTTGAGGGTCAGGGGTAATCTTCACAACTCACAGTTGTGTAGAATACGGATTATTGGAAGGTAGGATATGCGAGGCGGCGCCGAACGGACACAACTGAAGAGTTGTGAAAAAGAGAAAGATGTCAATGCGCGAAGCGCTCACCTGTGCTGCGGGGAACGATGTCGTATGAAGGAAGCAGCACCAGGTGGGAAAGTCCAGATACCGGTCATTCCCCGGCTCGGCCTCTGCTACAAATGTAGCACTGAGCCGAAGACGGCATCCAGAACGGGGCTGGCGGCGCCATGCAAGGAAGGTCTTGAGCGGTGCAGAGGCCTACGAAAAAGGCTCCTTACCCTTGGAACCCGCTTTTACGACGACCTCTGCTGCTTGCTCAAGTGTGTCGGAGGTAGCGTCTACGGGGCCTGCCAAGGCCGACCCCAAAATGATTGCATGTGAGGAGACAATGGCTATAATATGGTGAAGATGGTGTGTGTGGGGGATGGTGGTGGTGTGAGAGAATGTCGGCGACGAGAAGGAGGTGAATCATGAATGACGGAGACGCAAGCGCAAGGCAGCAAGCTGGAGAGCTGCTCGAACTGCGGGGTTATCACGAATATAGATTTTCCAAGCTGCGGATGACCAGCGACCCAGAGCTTGAATGATATCCTCTGACAAACCAAGACTTGCATAAAAGGTAGCGCCGCCAGCACGAGCTGAATGACCACCAAATTGACGATCCAATAAGGCGAAGAATTTTGAATCGAACCAAGAGCGAGTTGGATGAGAGCCGTCCTCACATATGAACAAAGCGGAAGCAGCGCCATGACGTGCATCACGCAATGCACAGTACTCTCGAAGCAAGGATACGGGGTCTGCGATGTCTTGCTCAAGAAACATGACTGTTGTCCCTCGGTAAAAGGGATCGGCCTTGTGATAAGGCAGGTGATACTGGGCACTATCACCATCAAAAACCAAGGATGATCGGCGGATGACTTTTCGCCAGTCAAATAAGGACTTGTCGTTTTTCTGCACAAGCTCGCCAGAGCGATGACAAGCATAGAAGCAACACGATAAGATAACAGCAAAGAGGAGGTCATCATAGGAACAGGTTGATCATGCAACTTGAAGAAATGCTGAAAGGTGAGCTGGGCGAAGAGGAAGCTTGCGAATGACAGGATCCGCTCGAACTTTCTTCGAGCCACGGATTGTGCTTTGGACAAGAGGATGGGAGCGATTGTCATCGAAATCTGGATAGATGTCACGAAGAAAGTGACGAACACCTGTTAGATACTTGGGGCCAGAGGCAATGAACTGCGAGGTGTATGCAATATACCGGGAAAGTGTCTGAGGAGTGGGGTCGAGGGGAAGTGAATGTGTAATGCAGAAGGTAACATAGTCACGAGCACCTGTTGCGTAACCACGAGCAGTGGATTTCTCAATCGCACTGACCTGGAGGTGGAGAGCACGTTGATCAAGATCAGCAAGTGGCATGGGTGGGCGAGCAGAGTGGCTAAAGCGACTCGGCCCACCCAAGGTGCTCAAAAGCACAGCCTCCATCGCGCCGGCAAGAGGTCCCTTGGAGGGATGAAGAGGCGGACGCGGTCAGCAGGAAATTTGAGCCTGTACTCATTAAAGAGCAGACGTGACAGCAAATCTGCACGAATGTTCTGTTTGCCTTCAATATGACGTACTCGAAGGTCAATCCCAGATTTCAGAATGATACTAGCAGTGGCGAGTAGCGGCGCATTATGCGATGATTGGGAGGCACCAAGAGAGTTAAAAACTCCAACAGAATCAAGACTGTCTGTGAATAAGAGAAGACGGCGTGGTGGATGAAGTAGAGAAGCAACATGATGGATGGCGGAGAAGATCGCGATGAGCTCGAGGAAGAAGATATCAATGGTGGGAGCATTGGGATCAGGGCGCAGCTGGTAAAAGAAACCGTTTCCTGCATAAACAAATGACATTCCAAGGCGAAGACTGGCATCTGTCCAGATGACCATATCTGCCTCAGAATCTGCCCAATACCCAGCATCAACAAAGCGCACTCCTATTGAGGTAGGAATAACATCAGTGAGCCAGGAGAGATCAGCGACAACAGCAGCATTGATAGGTATCCCCCGATAGCTATGAGTCTTCCCGCTCATCTTACGGTACAGCTCTGTCAAAGCTGGCCTTCCCCATGGCAGGACATTGAGCACCCAATTGAGATGTCCAGCGAGACGCTGCCAATCGCGAAGAGCAGGATTGTGACCAGGAGTTGAGAGGAATGAGTGAATTTTGCTGATAATATCGGTTATGGACTGTGGAGCGAGGGAGATGCTTCCCGCATTAGCATCAACCCAGAAGCCAATGATCTTCAAGCAAGCGCCGTGTTCCTGCTTTTTGTCATCAAATGGACAAGAGATCGCTTCCCAGAAGATGAGTAACTGGACCTGCCGTTGAGGATGTAGCATCCCCCGAAAGGCGATGAGATTATCTTCGAAATCCCATCCAAAGAAATCGTCCATATAAACGTGTAGGCCAACAATGCTCAACTTTCGCACAGCCAACCAGCACAAGAGGCCGGACAGGGAACACCAGCAGCGTGGTGAAGCACGGTTGCCAAATACCAATCGGCGAACAATGTATAGCCGGCCTTCAACACTTACGACTTGACGAAGTTGCCAGAGGGGATGCGCAGGAAGATTGAGAAAGGCGGATGCGACGTCAGACTTGTAAGTAATGATACGACGTCCTGGATTCGCAGCCCGCACATCATGAAGGGTTTGGCCGAATGGATGCATGTCGTCGTACTTGACATGAGCATCTGCCTTTGGGATTCCGTCATTAATGCCAGAACCAGAATGGTCGGTGATAACGCGAGCTTTGTTATTTTGCCAAATGACGAACATGGGGGAAATCTTCATACCCGGGAGGAGTTCACTGTCAGCGAGAGGACCTGACCACCTCCCGGCAGCTTCTTCCTTATCCCGAAAGGCATGGATGGCATCGAGATCTGGTTCTTCTGTAGAATAGTTCCCAACAAACTCCTCTAGCTCGACCTTCCATTCACCTTCGTCAAAAGGCCAGAACCCATCTCGAAGGCCCCGCACAACGGATTCAACAAAAGGCTGGTTCGGATGATCATGAAGCATGGATTCCAGTTTGTCAACATCGAAGGGTGTCTCGACCTTGACAGCATTCCCGAGGGAAGTCAAGGATGACTGCAGAATAGGATCATGAAGGAGGTGTAGAGGAGGTGAAGGTAATGGTGGAGCCGTTTCGGTATACAAGGCAGCAGGAGAAATAGTATTATCAGATGGTACGTTTGACCACACAAAGCCGCGACGAAAGCGGGGACTCTCAAGTATATCCACTGGCTTTCTCTTGCTAGACGTCTCGCGAATTGAACGTGGACCCTCATCAACCAACTTCGAGACCTTTCTACACGACTCCTCCATCTCAGAAATGTTGTTTTCTGAGTGCATCCCAGCAGGGCTCAGCGTCTCGGGCACGGTGGTTAGCGTTGCAGATAATACAGACACCATGCTTGCGCCGATGCGGACAAGGATCTTCCGAACAGGTGTTGAAGTTCCAATTCCGGCAAATAGTGTTCGAACGCTTGGGTGGTGGACGATTTGGTGAAGACAGCGCTGGACGTTTCTGAGGGCGCGACGAAGAAGAAGAGAGCCCAGCTGATGGAGCGATACGAAACATCTGCGCAAGAAGAGGGAGGTGGTGCTGCGCACGATCGTCCATGCGGAATGGTGACTTGGCATAGCGATCACGAACTCGGACATCGAAGTCGATGGCAATGAGTGGATCGGATGCGGCACGGAAAAGGTCCATGACGAGCTCTCGGTAAGTTTGGAGTTCTTGTCCTCTGTGGGGATACAGAAGCTTGACTGCCTGTTCCCAAGCCGCGAAAACACGAATCCAGTCCGCCTCGTTCTTGACAGGACGTTTTGCAAAGGCTTGGTCCTTCTTGACCAATGAGAACTCCTCAGTAAAGTCCTTGGGATCATCGTTGTGGTCGTAACCCTGTTCCATCGAAGCAAAAAGCTTATCAAAGTCGACGAAATGGTCGGCGATGACTTTGCGCCAGAGAGAACGGGGTAGTGGGGTGGTGACGACCTGGAGCTGCATACAATTGATGATGGGATCCATAGCCTTGCTATCTGAACAATAGGCATCCCGTAGTTTCCTTGTGGCAGCGAGGTGCGGATCGGAGATGGCACCTGCAGAAAGCTGCCCAAGGTGAGGCGCAGCGGCGAGTACGAAAGCGGGAATCGAGGATGAAGAGGATGATGATCTTCCGAAAAGGTCGAGGAGGTCGAGAGATGCGTTCTCGTTATTTGACTGACCTCCAAAACCTTGAGCGCGGTCAAGCCGACCGCGAAGTAAAGCCCAAGCGAGAGATAGGGAAGCCTCATGACGCCTCTGCACATCCTTCCTCCTAATTTTGTCCAAGAGTGCATCGCGGTTCCGGCGAAACTCGGAATGCTCCTCGTCTCCAAGACCCTCAGGGGTAGCCTCTCGTACGGCAGGTTCACCATCCTGAACTGCTCCTGGTCCCGTCGGAGGAGTGCTGCCGGACCCTTGAGTCCGAGACCCTTGAGTTTGTTCGAGGCGCTGTGTGAGCTGGTCGACGTAGTCCTTGGCGGCAGCAGGCGTGATACCCGTGGCTTGTAACTTCTCGAAAAAGGTGTCCCGAGATAATGACCCGGTAACTGCATCCTCGACAAGTTTCTCGCACTCAGCAACACGGGCGCGGATGATTTCGGCATCACCAGAGGCATTGGACATTGGAATGAGATGAAAGATGGCGAAGCAGGTGAAGCCGTGAAAGATAAGGACGAGACCTACGAAAAGGAATTAGAACGGGTAACACGAAGGCGCGGCGGCGCCGCTTACTGTAGTAGGATTCAACAAAGAAGTCGGCGGTGCCGCGAGAATATGTTGAATCCTGAAAGGACGAAGGATATGAGGCCTCGTATTTGAGGGTCAGGGGTAATCTTCACAACTCACAGTTGTGTAGAATACGGATTATTGGAAGGTAGGATATGCGAGGCGGCGCCGAACAGACACAACTGAAGAGTTGTGAAAAAGAGAAAGATGTCAATGCGCGAAGCGCTCACCTGTGCTGCGGGGAACGATGTCGTATGAAGGAAGCAGCACCAGGTGGGAAAGTCCAGATACCGGTCATTCCCCGGCTCGGCCTCTGCTACAAATGTAGCACCGAGCCGAAGACGGCATCCAGAACGGGGCTGGCGGCGCCATGCAAGGAAGGTCTTGAGCGGTGCAGAGGCCTACGAAAAAGGCTCCTTACCCTTGGAACCCGCTTTTACGACGATCATGTTGAGAAGAAGCGCGGTCAGGCGTTGTTTGGTTTCTCTGGATTGGACATACAGCGCCATGCATGTGCAAATACCCGTTATGATCACGGAGTTTTTGGAAGCAAATGTCCACAGTCCATTGCACCGCCTCCTCCGGGTTCTCGCTCTAACATGGGGGGGAGAGGCAATTGTGCATGAGAGTCAGAGGGTGGTCTGCTATCTAGATGAAAACAAGCACAATGATACGTTGCGCGAAATCCCAAATCCCAATCATCCCTTGTCCTCGGTCTTGCTCGCTTGAAGCACGATTCTTTGATTATCAGGCGATTCCATACACACAACGCATAACTTTAACTTACTCCTCGCGCGCTTCGATGCTTCCCCCGAGTCCTCAACAAAGTGCGTGAAACCTGTCTCTATTCGAATGATAATGATTAATTCATGACACTAACGGGAGTGGAATCACCATAATGAAAGCATCCATCCATCTATCGTGGTGCAGGATCTTAACCCGAGTCAAGCACTGCGCAATTCGATCAATGCTTTTACTTACCTCGTCTGGCGTTGGCTCTTCCGTCGTCTCTGGATACGTTAATTATGATCGCCTCGGCGGTGGGGGATTTTGGTTCCGTTGGTTTAGTGACGCGCTCGTATGTCGGTGACTCGGACGCAAGATGTGGATTCTACCCTCGAGAGCGCTCATCGCGAGGGGGGAACGAATGTCGAGTTGGTGCTAGGGCCCGTGCGGAAGGACCTATTCTCCTCGGAGACGCGACACGATACGACACGATATGTGCATTTTCTGACATTCCACTCTATTGATAGGCATCAAGCCTAAGGGGAAAAGGAGGTAAGTCGGCCGAACACCGAGGTGGGTTGTGCGCGCCAATCCCCAACCCGCCAATCCCGTGTGCGTGGATGGTAGGTAGGTAGGTGGGTAAGAGTTTCCAAACGTCTATCTTTATAACTAAATTAAAGCTGCAGAAACGACACAAAGGTTTCCTGGAGATGGAACACGAAACATCCACGCGACGATGCACCTGCGCGAAGCTTGTTGGATGGGATGGATGAAGGACGAGTATCCCGCGGGACGCTCAAGTGACGCTGATTATTCCGGCATGTAACTCATTTTGTGCAGGGCACGTGTGGCTCCTCCCAAGTCGTTCACCATTTCTTGTATGGACTCGAGATCGCGAAGGACTTGTGGAATCAGTTTCCAAATGTCTATCTTTATTCCTATATTAAGAGTACTAGTGCAGAAACGACACAAAGGTCCCCCGGAGATGGAACACGAATGATTAGGGCGACGGAACACGAAACGTCCACGCCACGGGAAGCTTGTTGGATGGGGGTGAAGGACGAGTATCCGCGTCCTGAATAAGTTCAGTGGTATGTGGTATGTGGTGTCTTTTGATTCGAATTCTTTTGTTCCCTGGTCTTGTGACTGGAACCACATTCAGCGTTCGAGATACATTTTTCGGATGGTATGCTCGATGCTGTGTCTTCTATGCGTATTATGGAGGTGGGGTACATCGCGTGTAGCTATTTCCTGAGCTCGAGATCTCGAGAATGCGTCGTAGGCACCACACTACACACTACTGCATAACGGATCAGAGGACTCTCAGCGCGTGATATTTATTCATCGACATCATGGCACCGAGAACCGCTTGCGTCCCTCGAGCCACGTCCGCTTTACTGAAGTTCGGCATATTGCACCAACCATATGGACGGTACGTTATAATTATGTTCGCGAGGGGTTTCAATGGCATGCATACAGTACATTCATGGTGATCCACGACTGAAACAAGGACTAGCAAAAATTTTGTTGGACTTCAATGGAAGTGAACACTGAGTACTGAACAGAACGTTTCGTATCTTGTTTTTGACCTCTTACGATCAGAGTTGCCCCCACTGGCGGCTGACTTCTTTCCTGAGTGATTGATCACTGATTCCGAGATACATCGCGGAGTGTTGTAAGTATCATACCTCCATCTATATGCATCCTTGCTAATGATAATAATACACCACGCACAAAAACCCCTACTTAATATTATTAGTACTACCTTACGGTACACAATACACAGCATACCCATTCCCAATGCTATGCAGAGTCTAAACCCCATGCTTAAATCCGAAAGCGATACATTATACATATTACAAGGGACTTTGACACAGCCTACTGCAGATCATGATCGTGATCAGGTCGCGGAGGTAGATCACTGCGTGTCATACTACATACGCGACGACGCGGGGTTTATGATATGATCCCATCCCGGGCTCCGGGTGGAAGTATGGATGGAGGAGGCGGAGGTTGAGGGGGGGGAGGGGGGAATAAATTGATTCAATTATTGATTTGACTTGATTTGATTTTTGAGTTCATGGTTGGGCGTATTGCGCTATGTAGTTGAAGCAAGGAAAGAAGGGAGGATAGAGGGTGGTTTTGTGTTTTGTGTTGGCCATG
Organism: Hypsizygus marmoreus; assembly: GCA_013433165.1. Lineage (NCBI taxonomy): Eukaryota > Fungi > Basidiomycota > Agaricomycetes > Agaricales > Lyophyllaceae > Hypsizygus > Hypsizygus marmoreus. Next base: position 2,034,553 of record CM024092.1, on the reverse strand, counting down.
GGGAATCTTTTCGTGTCCTTACTGTATATATATTATGGAACGTACAGGCATAGGCAATATCGGACGTCAGGGGCAGAGGGAGGGACACCGATACGCAAGAATAGATACATACAGTAGACGTATGCGGTGAAGGATCGCCGTTCATTCTCTGTCGAGCGAGGTACCTCGACGATCAGGGGGGACGATAGACTCGGAAGTACGGGGACGTGTGTCCCGGTGGTATGGATCGCAATCAGTGGGTGGTTTAGGATATGGCGTGGTTGGATTCGCTATCTGCCTTGGTTCAGTGCAGACGACGGTTGGTATGCTGGTTATCCGGAGATTCTTCATTCGTCTTTGAAAGGAGGGGAGTGGTATATTAGTGATGGCGCGTACTCCGGGGTAAGAAAACTAGACGATCAGGGGGGTAATAGGCTCGGAGGCAGGCCCCGGGAGTGCGTGTGTGTCCCGGCGGTAGGGATCGGAACCACAGGATATGAAGTAGTGGTATCGGGGAGACGATAGTTGCTATAAGCCAGTCTTCGCTATCCGGGGACTCTTCGTTTGGGTTGGTTGGTCTTGTAAGGAGGGGAGTGGTACTAGTGATGGCGCGTACTCCGGGGTAACAACGCTCGACGATCAGGGGGATAATGGGCTCGGAGGCGGGTCCGGGAGTGTATCAACGGACGACGGCAGAACGTGGTGTGGGAGTCTGGAGTGACAGCCAGCATTCGGGGTTGGATGGCTCGAGCGGGAATAAGGTACGACGTAAATGAAATGCACCCGCACCGGGGTACGAGAATTCAATAGTACACCCAACAGGGACATAGGCACAAAACAGCTATTCATAGGCGTGTACCAAGTGCTCGTCCATTGAGAACAAGGCAAGTTGGAAGGAAGCGCTGGTGATTGCCGTGGGGTGTGAACCCTTTCCTCAGAACTTCCGGCCTCTGGTTCGGATCTGAGGATAGTGTAGATCCCGTCTGCATCTTTTGTTGTGGCTCACGCAGGATCAGGGCAAGGGCCCACAACAGTTCATCGTGATGTGGTGGTATGGGACTTGGGTGTTTCTGGAGGATGTTTATGGGTGTTTTGTCGAGGGAAATGGGTGAGTGTACAGCTGGAGAGTGACACAGATTTAGGTATATTGTGTAGGGTTTGTGAGTGGCGGAGGAAGAGGAAGTGTTATGAAACAGGAGCCGGTGAATACGGGGCAGTGTCAGCAGTGGGAATGAAACACGGGCGGTGGATGGTCGGAGATTGAAAGTTGGGAGGATCGATGGAGGAATTAGATTTGTTGTTGCTTCGCAAACCACCATGGACGAGGACAGAGAATCGCCATACATAAGGGAGATTGGTCTCCAGCCCCCTTCCCCAGTCACAAACAACATCGACTTGTACGATTACGAATATTCAGCTCAAGACTACCCATCCGACTACCCCTCGCCCGACTTCCATTCACCCGACTTCAACAACTCGCCTTTCTCGTCGCAGTCGGATATCTCGGAGCTGTTCCCCCACGACGGCGGGTACGACCCCACCGACTTTGACAATCCACACTCGGGCTCGTCGCTGCTGATGTTTGGGGACGGTGACATGTACAACCAATACTACCGCACTCCCTCCCCCTCCGGCTCCGACAACAACGACGACACTCACTCACGCACATCCTCTGCCTCCCCCAACATGACAGTCTCCTTCGAGGCCCTCAACTTCCAGTCGCCTGCCTGGCACAACGAGCCGCTGCCGCCCCAGCACAAACCCCCTTCCCCGCCCCGCCTCACGATGCCCGACCCCCCCATCATCATCAACGCACCCACAGACCAGGACACCTCCGACCTCGGCCCAAGTCTCCACATCGTCCCGGCCACCCCCATCTCCGGCGGCGGCGCCGTCCCCAACATCGCCTCCACCCACGTCACCCCCTGGCTCGACGTAGATAACCATTCCACACACTCGTCCCGCTCCCCCTCGCCTGCCCACTCCCACGCCACCACCCCCGGTCCTTCCCGCTCGCCCTCCGCCTCCCCGCAGCCCCCCCAGGCCTCATCGTCCCCATTCCTCTTCCCCCAACAGCTCCGCACACGCAGCAAATCCGACACCGCTCTCGAACCCCCGAACTGGGACACCGTCACCGGCGGCGAGGGGTTCCCCCAGCAGCATCCATCACAGCAAGTGTATCAGGGAGGAGCCACGAGCCACCCTCCGACCCTCGGCAGCAACTTTACCTTTGGCCAGTCTTCTGTAGCCTCCTCATCACAACAGAACAACGGATACCTCTCCCCGGAGTACCCCGAATTCAACATTAGCGGTACTCCAATGCGACGTAGCAGGTCGGGCCCTGGGATGCCCAGGCAGCAGCACCGTGTCACGAGGTCGGAGGATTTCCGTACAACGTCTGCTGGTGATGGGTACCTAGGCGGCCCCGGCACCACCGACACGTTCCTCTTCCCTCCGACGTCGCACAATGATTTCGTGCGCCAGCAGCAACAAACCCAACAATTCCTCTCCCCGTCTATGGGCGTAGCGGACATGATGCATCTCAACCATACCCCTCAACCCACACATCACGCGCACTCGCTCTCGCTCTCCAGCATGCCCCCCCAACACCAACAACAACAACACCAACAACAACAACACCAACAACAACAAAGAGGCCACTACCGCCGCCTTTCGTCTGGCTCGCGCTCCGAACGCGGGACGAGCGTGGGGACGTGGGGAGAAGCGGATGTTGTGGCGTCGAGCAATAGACCGTCCCCGTATCCCAGCCCGAACGCCAGTCCGCGCAGGCAGTATGTCCCGCTGGCGAATAATGATCCCGGGGCGGCGGACGAGTTTGGGTTTTTGGGTGTGGATACGACTATGGGGCTTGGTGCGAGTTTGGGTGTTGGGGTGGGGGTGGGTGGTGGTGTTAATTTGGGTGGAGGGGGAGGGGGTATGGGTGGGGAGGAGGAGGGGGTGGTGGTGGTGGTGGAGGTGGTGGGAGACAGCAGGTGATGGCGGTATCGGTGTCGAAGCCGAATGTGACGACGGGGCGGACGGCGAATGCGAGTCAGAGACGGAGAAAGCAGGAGGCGACGTTCGTGTGTCCTGTTGCGGGGTGTGGGAGCACGTTTACGAGGAGCTTTAATCTCAAGGGTGTGTTCTTCCCCCCTTCTCTTTCTCTCTTCCTTTCCTTCCTACCTTTCCCTCTTTCCTTTTTTTTTTTGTTTTGGTTCTCCAAACACGCCACATCCTTACACCTATTTATGTCACGACAGGCCACATCCGGTCACACAACGAGGAAAAGCCCTTCCAGTGCCACTGGCCCGGGTGCGGGAAGGGGTTCGCGAGGCAGCACGATTGTAAACGCCACGAGCAGCTGCATACGAATTATCGACCTTTTAATTGTGAGGGGTGCGGGAAGCAATTCGCTAGGATGGATGCGCTGAATCGACATTGTGAGTAACCCTTTCCCTCCTTTTTTTTATTTTATTTTTCCCTTTCTTGGGTGTGGCGTTGATGTTCTGTTTTGTGTTCTTGTGTTCTTGTGTTCTGCATTGTTGAATATGTATTGATGCGAAAATCCTCTCTTTTGCAGTACGTTCGGAAGGAGGCGCGGAGTGTCAGAAGATGCAGGAGGCCAACGGGGGTGCAGGTACAGGTGTATCTTCTGGTGGTCCCCCTGGGAGTACATCCCCGAACAATAACACAAACAATACAAATATAACGCCACCCTCTTCTTCTTCCCCCAAATCCCAACCAAATACAGCCAGGACAACAACAACATCCTCGTCATCATCAGCGTCCTCGGCGTCTTCGCCGTCCACCGCTGCGTCTTCTGTGCAGACGATGGGTAGGGGGAGGTATGATGCGTATGCCGGGATGGGTGGGGGTGGGGGTGGGGGATAGGGGGTATGGGGGCAGGGATGGGGGGCAGGACGAAGGTGGAGGAGCCGTGGGGTGTTGGGTTGAGTGTTGCGCTGTAGATGGGGTAGATTGGAGAGAGTGTGGTGAGGGGGGCAACTGGTAGATTGGTGTTCTTTCCTTTTTATCTTTTTCTCTTCTTTTCTTTTTGTTTTGGGATGCGAGGAGGATTATCCATACGCTGGTCGTTCGTTGTTTCCATCCATCCATCCATTCATTCATTTATCCGTCCGTCCTTGAGTCATTCACCACCCTCTCGTTCCTTGGATATATATATATTTCTTTTTCTTTGCACCCTTTCGCTGTCTATATATTTTATAACGTCCCGGACATCTATCTTCCTTACCCTCGCTCCCCCACCCTACCCCCTCCCTCCGCCACACACATGCCGAGAACGTTCTTCACCCTCCCACTCTCTCTCACTCTCTTGCCTTTTCTTCTTCTTGACTATCCGTCGATACCATGATATCACACGCTTTTTGCTCTTATCTATGCATCACAAATTTTCTTTTCAACTTTGCGCCTTTTCGTCTTTCCCTTCTTCGCTCGCCGCCAGCTTCCACGAAATACCCAACGCATACCCGGTCCCCACTATCCACGTTCCTTCCATGCTGTCTTTTATCTTTTTCTTTTTCTTTCTTGCCTCCGTGATGTATAAAGAACTGATTTACCTGTGTTTTCCTGATACAGTTGACGCACTATATATATACTACCCCTCCAGTGCGCAGGGTTTATTATGTAGCCTATAGAAATTGATTCCCATTCCTCCCTTTGAAAATACTGTACTCTCCGGTAAATGACAACCTCTGTAGACAGGCAAGGTTACCAGTCTAGCAACCTGTGGCTTGAACGCGATAAGAGGAGAAGTTGGAGCTATTCTTAGACCAACGAACCCAACAGCCGCCCGCTGTCCATCAGGACTGACGGTGTGTTGAATGTTCCCGTGTTCCCATACACTTCGACGCAGACATACCATACTTGGGCTGATGGATTTCATGGTTCTCAGGCTAGCCTCCCGAGCCTAGCGTTCCGAGGACCTACGGTTCTGAGTAGAGGTTGGCAGCCTGTCAGAACTCGTAAAGACGACAGAGGCCCCACTGAAGCGCCCTGGACGACAACTTGCACGCTGGGTACATTACATAGACGCCTGGTCCTATATCGCTTCGGTGCAGTAAGCGTATAATATTAATTAGAACTAGGCAATGTCATTGCCATCCCAGGACTTATGAATCTTGGTTCGGGAGATGAGTAGTAAGTATGGCGCGCCTTTTTCAAACGATGACTCGGATCTCGTGCGCACAGCGCTTTGGGCTGCCGAACTGGACTGTTTCGCGTGTGTCAATATCAAGTGCGTCGCTGTGGCTTTTCCCTAGTTTGTTCTCATCTTTCATATTGAGTTCATGATCTGCCATCTTCAACAGATCACAGTGGTCGGTGTTACTGAAACTTGAGTCGGACCCAGTTTCCGGGAAGGCGTTGCGCGTATGTGCTGGAGAGCGCATCGTGAAACCCTTCTCGCCTCGTCAAAGCCGGTATTCCAGTATCCAACCTCTTTGGCTTTAACTTGTTCCAATTCCGGTGGTACGCCGCATGATGTCCCCATCACGTCGAATACACTCGTGCGCCACTACTTGGCAGATGCAGATCGATGCCATCGGCGTTCATGGAACGACAGCCATGCCATACTAATGCGCTCTCGAAGTCTATCACTCCCATGATAAATGCACGACTTACGTCGGACGAGGCCCTCTTCCTCCCTTCATAAAGCTCGACGGCCCCTCTTCCTATCGTTTCTTTTTTTGGCTCATTCACAACCGCTTTTCCGCTTTTCCTTCCTTCTCTTTTGTTGTGAAAGATTGTATTCACCGGAATGACATTCATTGCGATTTTCCGGTACATCGCGCTGGGTGCGTTGCGCTTCAACGCTGGTTTCGAGTCGGCGTCTCTCCAGGTGATGCTCATACACAACCTTATACTTTCCACCAGGCACGGCGCTATTTTTCGGACTCATTGCCCTAGGCTTAACTGCCCATTGGACAAAGGGCTCGCTTGCTGGGAATGTGTTCTTTGATTTCGAGATTGTCGGCATCATAGCTGGAGGACTGTCTGCGTTGGCGTTACCCGTCTTGTAAGCTGCCCTCGATCACTGCGCTCCAGAGGAAGACTGATGCGCATATAGGCTGGTAGTCGGGCTCATTCGCAGGAAGGCTTTTACTTCCATGTTCATGGTAGAGCTTCCCGTACTCAGTGCGTTCGTAGTTTCTCGTCACTGGCTCCTTGCTCATAGATCTGCTGGAACGCAAAATCGAATAGCCGTCCTGTGGATCCTGTGGCTCGCCACTGCAGCTGTCGTCGCACAGTGGGGCAACGTCTTCTATCCCTTCGGCTGTGGCGATTTCCTCCGTAAATCCCCTATTTCGCAAATCACTTTTGCTATCCTGGAGCTCATGTACACCTTAGCCGGATCGGATGGGTGGTGCAGAGAACTCTTCGCAATCGAAGGCATGTCGTTCATCATCTGGATCACCCGTGAGTATCTCGCCTGTTATCGTGAATCCCTTCATCTGAACGAATTTGCAACCGTCTCGCCAGTCTTCCTCTATACCCTCACTCTCCTTATTTTCTCCCTCATCGGCCAAAGTCGTGGCAATCCCGTCTGGACCGTCAGCGCCAACGAGGCCATTTTCTTCGATCGCCCTGGCACAGACCAAACATTCGTCCCGACATATAGTTCAACGGGTGCGCCCATAAACAGTGGCTCGTACACCATGCCTCCCCTGGTCCAACAGTTTCAGCAACCTCCGGCAGGAACTACACCCATAGCGCAAGCGAATCCTGCAGCGTTGAATCAATACAATGTAGCCGCCGCACCGGTTGTGGGTGTTGCACCAATACATGCGGATGATTCCCATGTTTGAACATCTTTCGGTCTTTCCTTGTTTCGAAGTTGCTTGTATTTATTAGGCTAGACATCGATAATTCGTGGTCCGTGAGGCTAGGAAGACGAAAAATGTGTGTTTGAGAATTGGGAGCGAGCGTGCGTAGAGGATCTGTCTTGTCATTGTCGAAGAAGATGCTTTCATGACAATCGCGAAGTCTGAGGAAGAGCAAAGGGACACCGTTGCGATCCCAATAAGGGTCCTCATGCTATCGTCGAAACATTCTTGGGTGGAGTGCACGTCGCCTGTCTCCTGTCTCGGTGAGGAAAGGAGTTGAATCCAGTCTGAAGCATGAAATCTCCTATCGACATCTCCTATCACGGATAAATTTGAATGAGCTGGCGTTCACGGTGTTGACGCGATATGGGCCATCTCATGTGATCCAAATGTGGGCGTTAACAAACCATTGACGAAGTCTTGAACATGGAGGGCAAGTTTATCAGTCTCGTTCAAAAATTCAGTGGAATCGATGTTTTATCCTCGACCAGGGCATATGGAGGGGCACGTTTTGAAGTGTGGAGAAGAAGTTCGATGTCTAAAGTGCTCTGAAAGACAAAAAGAGACTGGCAGAACCGGCCTCAGTCCAGCGAGGTCACACAAACCTGGACGTGAGACTGCCAAATTGCATTGGCCTTTCTCCAGTCGAAAAGTATAATGCTCTTGGATATTCGGCGTGGACGTTTGTGGCCTATTCCTCGCTCTTGAGAATGAGAATACAGGAGTTTCACCGATGTGTGACCTGATCGGGGCAAAACAGAGGTTTCGTAGGCTCGAAGACGTTCTGCAGGATGTTTCGTCACAGCAGGCACTGATGGTTTTCAGTGACCAAATCGATGGCGCGATTGCCTGCTCAGGCGGCCGAGAAAGTGATCACCAGACGGAGTGAACGACCGTCGAGAGGCATTGACGAACTTGCTGGAATTACCATTGCGTAGTGACTTGAGGGAGAAAGGCTTCATCTTCATACCCTGCATTGTTCAAGGCGAAATGCCGCGAAGGTGAAGCAACACTTCCAGCGCGACGACTGGGGGTCCACGCTTCAGGGTGAGTAGAGGGGTAAGAAAATCGACTGACGGGCGTGACATAGTACTCGCAGGGATTGACGACGCGCTGATGTTGAGTCAAGTGAGAAAGCTCCCATAAAACGATGGCGGTAGGGGCGCTGTGCGTATGAACAGGAACCCTATAGGAAAAGCGGTGCCCTCCCTTTCGCTCCAGTGTAATAACACGTCCTAGGAAGCAGTCACGCCAAATGAGAAGTCCTGAAGGTGGTGTACCGGATATGGGGTCTTTGAAGGCGAGCGGGTCTTAAAGAAGGCAGGTCCTGGTGGCTGACCGGTTTGGCTGGGCGTGACAGGCTTGTGGCGCGGAGGATGACATGTAGAAATTTCACGACCGACAACCAATCCCAGGCTCGTGTAAATGGCGCCTTGATAGTGAGGGTCGACACATGGATGACCAGCATCGCGGCATTCTCGCTCTCATTGCCGGTAATGCAGGAGACGGGTAGGCTTTCTTGATGAGAAGCGTCCGTGATCATGCGGTGTGCAAGAGTAGTTGACAGTTGATCAAGACTCCGCTGCATCCCCAGGGATAATGGTTCTAACTTCGCAGCGGGGAGCGAACAAGGCTCTTGAGCCTTGAGGAGTCGCACTGACGAAGGGCGGTAGTCAAGTTGGTGACTGACAAGTCTGGGGGGGAGGCTGACCAGCGGGCCGACGATGCGGCTGACCAGCCATCTGCAAGGTGGAGTGAAAGGCGGGCCAGTGGTTGACAAGCCATGGAGAAACATGCTGAGCCTCCATTGCGTAGCGGATGGGCGGCGGGGCCTATGCTATACGATGGTTGTCCACGGCCAGACGAATGCGAAAAGGAGTTGACTTGGATCTGACCATGGCGAGGTTGAGCTTTCCTCACGTAATAGTTCTGAGCGGTGTGGGTAGACCACGCGTTGTGCTCTTGAGAGTAGCATCGACGCCGCGTAGGTGTTGAGCTATGCAAGCACTCGCCCCTATAGCGATGGCGAGGCTCGTACGATCCGAATGTAGGTGGCATTGGGTTGGTGAACGTAGAGGGCCATTTGGAAAAGGCGATTTCGAGATGTGACGTGTCCTTTCGACTTGAGCGGGGGCCGCACCTCAGTGACGTCGAAGCATGAATGTTGAAGGTGGCTGACAACAGCGTCGGGGAAGCTGATGACCGCGAAGACAGGGTTATCGATGTGAAGAAGGAGGGCAAGCACAGCATGATCCTGTCCTCGGGACATTAGCTGGCCGAGCGGTGGTAAAGACGTACTATAAGGGGTGTCCACATCCACCACGAAAGCGGCTTCCCCTGATCGGCGCGACTCGCTGGTTAGACCATAGACCTGAGGAAGTAGATGCCAGGACGACGACCCAAGCGCGTAGCAGCGAGAGGAAACAGAATAGGGTGTGAAGGTGGCGGGGAGAAGGAAGAAGTATGAATGAACTGTTAACGTTGGGCGAGGGCTATAAACGATCGAACTGTCGGAGGCTGACTGTTTGATCCGCTTTCCCACGTGTCCCCGATCAACAGATCACTTTTGACCCACGTTCGATCTCACTGACAGGGGCTTGAACAGGTTTGAACCTTCAGCAAACTTGGCAATCGGTTGGCGAAAGAACACAGGATCGCGGAGCATCAGCGCTCATCAGCGACAGCGAGGAACCAAGCAGCGTTGATCTGGATGCGGTATAGCGAAATGGACACCATTCGCTACCGTGCGTTTCCAATTTCTCTCCAAGCAAGGCTCATACTAACCCACCCCATCCCCCGAGCAGCACCCAGCCTACTCTTGGCTGATTTTCGAGGAGTTCTTCTGACGTTGAGGACTGATCCTGACAAGAGACAGCTTTTGACATGGACAGAACCGTTGCGACGTGCTGTAACGGCTGCGGTCCCGAATGACCGACCACCCCAGATTGACGGAAAATGACCCGCTATGACCTACATAGCCCATTTCATCACCAAAAAATTCAGACCCCAATTCCACCTGCACCACACACCCACACTCACAGTAAATCCTCAACCTCAGTCAACCAATGCACCAAGAACATCACATCCCCTGGGACGCCCTCGCCTCCACCTTCACCTACATCCCCTCCAACCCACATCACACTCCCCGCACAACCGGTTTCTTCCCTCGCAACCTCCCTGGCCAAGGCCAAACACTCAACCACTTCACCCGCGTCCTCGCACAAACTATCAAGACCTTCTCCGATACCGAACGCACGAAATACCCCGATGCCGCATCATTCGCGGTCCCATCAACTGGGAAACTCTTCTCTGACGAGCTCCGCGACAAGTTCCCCCAATACCTCGACGAAACCAATCAGCGCATCGAATACTGGATCGAGCGCGCCAAACCCACGCACTCCAGTCCCGCTGATCCCGCCACCCAAAAGCCTGCTTACACCACCTCCGACGCGCGCCTAGCCGATGTCGTCAAGGTCCTCATCGCCCAAAACCAGCCCACCCCATTGCTCACACTTGCCCATCACCCACTAATCCCTCTGCGGCACCTCCTCCATCTCTCCTGGGGCCACCACTTTGGCTGGTCCCGCGTCGGCGAAGCTGCGCTGCACGCGTACATCATTATCAACCTCTTCGCCGCAACACACACGCTAGAGAGCGGGGTGTACCTAGGTACGAAGGAGTATCGACGGCTCAACGAAGAGCTGTTGTCCAGCATGGACTTTCCAGCACAGCAGATTCCTCATCGCGAGTTCTTGGAGGCGCTAGTGAAAGGCAAGGAGGCGGGATTGCCTGAGCTGCATCATGATTATGCGGCATTGAAGAGGTATTTGGCACGGATATTTGAGTTACTGTATCGGTATGACATGGTGGTGCGGGAGTGCGGTGTCGATCCAGAGTGGGAAGGTGAGATTGTGGGGACGTTTGACTGGATGATTGGGATGGGAGAGGTGAAAGTCGAGGAACTGTGGATCGACGATAAATATATTAGACGTTTTGCCTAACATTTGCATCAACACTGGGATGAGCAGAGTGTGGATTCACGTTATGAATCGAGTACCATAGTACCAGTACAATTGACGACGAACCCAAATCAATCTTCCTTCTCAACTTTCCCTTCCTTACCCCAAAGAGCCGCATCAACCTCTGCCTTCCTCCCCTTCCAAGCTAACCATGCCCCTTTCATCCACGTCTCCGTGAATTGAAACATACCCACACGCTCCTGATATGTCTTGTACTGCGAGTACTTGCTCGCCGTGATAGCCTCCGTGTACTTGGACGACGAGAAGAAGAGCGCAGTGAGCGCTAGCGCGGGCAAAATGTTAACAAGGGGGTTGACGATCTCATAGAGGAACGGATAAAGCGCATGGGGGAAATCATGAATGAGAGTCGACGGGGACGGGAAAAGCGAGAGTGGATCTAGAGTTTGAGACACAAGGTCCGGTGGTGAGGTTGACAGAAGGGGAATCAAGTTGATAATCCACTGAAATAATGGCGACACAGTCAGCCTGCAAAGCAACAACTAGTAGAGGAGAAAGTGAAACACACCCAAAATGACTGCTCGCATGCAAAGTTGGGGTGTCTCGTGTAGGCCCATAGACCCCTCGTCACGAAACCCCTCTTGGCGTCTTCAGGCGTCCACTTAAGCCGCGCTCCAGGCCATTGCTTCTTCTCGTCGTATGGCTCTACACTGTTCTGTCCCTTTTCCGCAGCAAGATATGCATGCTTGAAAGCATGGAAAGAATACTGTTGGTTATCAGCAGTGAATTCCAGAGCGAGGACCACGAAGGCCAGTCCGGCAAGGAGGATGTCGGATGTGGTCAGAGCTGTGTGAGGTTGGAATGTAGACGCGACCTTTGTCGGCAAGCCAAGAAGGAGAAGGAGAATGTTCTGAATTGCTGCTATGAAGGTGAGGTTGACAATCTGGAACAGCCATGGTGGGAGCTGGCTCCGAAGGACTGCCCAACGATAGTCCTCGTCTTGTCTGTGTGATCCAGTCAGATTTTCCATTCAGATTGCGAAGGCTCAGACGTACGGGTTGAACAGACCACGACGGTGCGTGTTATAGCTCAGCCTGTACAGACATAATGTATCAGACAGAACTAACGCGTGAAATCCCTTGATGAACATACCGACACATCCACACGAAAACCAGCCCAAACATCAACACCGCTCTCGGGCTATAATCCGTTGCAACCACCCACCCCAGAGCCTTTGGCGTATATGGACACAGAGGGAAGAGGGGCTCCTGAGGCCACAACGGAAGCAGCGCATAGTAAGCAGTGTATATCGTCGGGAGGAACGTCCACACGCGGTCGACTTGGGAGACATTGGAGGTGATGATGGAGAGTATCCATGTCGCAGCCGTGGAGAAGGCGCAAAATTCTAGCGGCCAGTGATATGCTGCTGGGATGCTCGTGAGTGTTCGCGATATTGCGTCCATGGTGTGAGAGGGGGGAAGGTGACAGAGGCGATGAATGCCGAAGTTCTTATAAAGGCATTTTGCATTTAGGCGAGACGACGACAGGTGATCGCGTGCTCAAGCGCTCAAGGGCGATCGATCGTGACCACCTCCCCGAGCTCCCCGAGCACCTCCTTTTCTCGAACCACCAACAAGCACTCGTATAATTTTCAACAATTCATAGCACAAAGGACCTCAAACCGACTCAAACGGATATCCTACACACCATGCCCTCACGTATACATCTTCCCTTCTGTCTGCATTATTTCGAATTTTTCAATGTTCGATCCCGGTATCAAAGCATGGGCACTGTCGTTCCCTGCATCGAACCTGCTTTCCTTGTATAAGCCGAGGAAGAATCATTGGAGGCCTCTCTGTCCTGGATAGAAAGGTGAAAATACTTACCCAGGACAACCCTAATTAATTTAGCAACGTCTGTCTGCCATCTGGTCAACGCCTTCCTCCCCCACGCGCTCGCGCATGCCCACGTCCTCGAGCACCCCCCTGGACGATTCATACAACCACGGTACCCGTTCGAGTTATACGCGTTCTCCTCACCACATAGCAAGTTCCACTTCTCCGAGTCATCAGCTTTTAAACCTATTGCTGTGTATTTAATTTCGGTCGTTATATCCGTCGTCTGGATCGCCTGGCATACTGGCAAATAAATTCTCCCAACTAGTGCATTGGCGTAAAGAGCAGGTAATGATAGTCATGCCCTGCAATCCGTCCTCCTCAATGTTTTTCTGGCGTGGGTAACATAGCTGCCTATGTTTTCGTCATAGACAGCCGAAATTCTAAAAAGATACTCAGAGCCATCACTGAAGGCCAGACAAAACGCGCCAGGGTATTCTTTATCGAAATTTTCGTAGACGGACTTGACCGTCTTCCCGATCAAATCAGCCGTGTTCACCTCACGCGTCTCATCAGTTGCACGCTTGAATGGAATTACGCCTGGTTCTTTGAGCTCCCACCATGGTGTAGATCAACCACTATTTGTGTCAATGGCTTGACAAGCTTACTGTGGCAGGAGTCCAGGCTTTCTGAGGTGTTTGCTGGCCTTGCATCTTCTAAATCGCCATTTACTTGCTCATCAGGGGGAAGGGTTTACGGTGGCAATTGTGGCTGGAAGAGATAGTGCTGCCTCCCTTCCCCTATGATATATGGATCCGACTAGCCTCCTCAGATGCTCATGGTCACCAGATCCTCTAGACCATGAGACCCCGTCCACGACATGCCTTCAACAGGCGTCAACGAGTAAAAGTCGAATAAACAAGATGATCAAGAAGTCATTTCCTTTCCTTCATTATACACTGGTATGCAATATGTGCGGACCGTGCAGTGGGAACCAGCATGGTACAGCTTGAATTCAATGACACAAATTTCAACCCCTCAATGATACAATTTTGGTAAAAGCGTGACTGGTGAATATATTTCCAGAAAATCAAGTAACTGCCGTCCCAATGGCAAATATGGCGGACTCGGGGTATGTAAGCTTGCTAGTCGCGTCCAAATGGTTAGCGCTGGCTGCCGCGCCACTGGGGCTGAAGACGCGTCGTATCACGTGATCTGTGCGAAATGTTTGTTCGGGATGCTACCGGCACATTCCGGCACACATCCCATCACTTCTTATGGAAGGGGAAGATGGTAGACCAGGCCTACTTTCTCCGGGTATGTTGTTTTCTGCTGGTTGAGTAGAGGCCCTGGAATGCGGAGGTACTGAGAATGGAGGGCGCTGACAAATTTGAGAGCGTCGCATTGAGCCACCTCTGTTACGTGGTGTTGTATTAACTTTTCTAATATATTTTATGTGCCCCCGTTGTCTAATGGTTATGATGTCAGATTCCTAATTGGGACTTGAACCCAGTGTCTAGATCTGGAGGTTCCGAGTTCGAGTCTCGGCGGGGGTTATCCTTTTTGAAAGGACGGAGGGAAGCAAGATGCACAACAGTTCCATCTTTTAGTCCGTAGAATAGCATGGATCCGTGGTGATGGGCTTGGGGTCCTTTTCAGCACAAATGAAGATATGTAACTCAGATTTTACAACACTGTTCACTCCATACCATTCTGCACAATGAAACGCATGTACATCATGACACGGTGTTTTTGGACCAACTTCCACTTGTCAAATGTAGAGATACCATACATGTCAAGACTAGTGAAATGATGGAATATGTAGCAGGTATATAGCCTCATTCTGCAGATGATAGCAGATAATATCCAACGACGATATGCTCGAGTGATCCAGCTCTCGAGACATCATCGTGGATGATTGATGAGAGCACATGGGAAACCCAAAGGTAGCCTTGGTGCCGAGAATTTCCAACCCAACCGAGTTCACGTTCACGCGAAAGCCATCCCAGTCCAGATGACGATGAGGCCAGAGATAGCGACACCCGTGAACGAACCGGAAGTCAAGGCGGACGAAGGTCCTCCGACAGCCGAAGACTTCTTCTTGGACGGGGTAGGTGCGGCCGCGACGGGAGGAGTGGCTGTAGGCCTGATCGATGTGGTAGTTGCGCTAGGAGTGGGAGCGGGAGCAGGATCGCTAGGCTCCCAGGCAGACGAGATCAAACCAGGGGGAATACCACCATCTAAGAGTGGTCATAAGCAACATTTTCTAGTCAATATAAAAGGTATTACGAACCAGCAAAGTCAGCTCCGCAGGTATCCGTCGCGTACTTCGCGTTGGCAGTGGAAATGAATCCGGGCAATTCTTGGTTAAAGATGGTGAAGGCGCCCTTCATGCAGTTCGTGCAAGTAACATTGGAAGGGAATCCTTCACGACCGGCGGTAGCAAGGGCGACGACATCGTCATCGTTCAGACTCATTGTTCCCGTGAGCGTCTCGATGTTCTTGAGGGTTTGTGTGGCACAATTCGTTTGGCCGCTGGAATAAGTCAGTCTCGGGAGTCCAGATACAGTCGACGCATAAAACTCACTCCTTCAGGCAAACTACCTTCCTGATTGTTCGGTAGTTCTTCAGCACGTAATCGAGGGATTGCTGAGCCTGTGGGAGGCCAAATTCCGCCGAGCACCCAGTTGTGACGTTGTTGATAACAGCGGTAAGGGTATCGCTGCTACAAGCCGGCGACGCGCACATGCTGGCTAGCCAAGTGTCAACTGGGGATACCACTGATTCCGGACCATTGCCAGCACCGATTAAGACGGGGAGGAGGGAAGATGGCGCCAGGCAAGCCGCAACCTCGGGGTTGTTTCCGATGTTCATCAATGTGGTCATGCAACCAATCGAATATCTACCCGCAGCATAAGATGATGAGCAGAAGGACCTTCGCATACGGAGGATCGTACATACGAGTTGGGGGATGCAGATACAAAGCCAGCCAGGGCAGCGATCACGATGGCACTGAACATCATATTGTCGAGAGGAGGATGAGAACGCCGTTCAACGGGTTGTGGATGAGGGTGGATGAGATGTCAAATCTGAGGAATCAACATGGCGATGTGCGCCTTTTATAAGCTCCCATCTCGGCGGTAGTCAGGTGGCGGTTTCATCCACCAGGGAGATCAACAGCACAGGTTTTGTCTGAAGCGCTCTGATGCAAATGTATTTTGTGATGCGGAGCTGATCATCAGGAGCTGATGGGGTACATCGTTATCGAGACTTGCTGATGGTGGTTGCCAAGAGTATAAGTGGCGGTTCGAGAGAGTCGATGCAAGAGATCTGGCGTCTCTCCTCTTGTGCCCATTGCCGATGACGTTCTTGAATAGAATCTATCAATGTTCCAATGTCCCCGAGAACAGATACACAGAGAAGAATTGTGACTCTCTTCGCCAAAGACAACCACGGGGTCGAGTTCCGTACTCGAAGAAGTGATGAAACGCTGTGTCGGCCTTCGCGCAATCTGAACCAAGCCCAAAACAACCAAAACCCATCAATCATGTTTGAGCCCCGTCCTACGTCGTACTACGTGTGTGACCGACGACGTTTGCTCGTTTGACCTCGGGAGGATCGACAGTCCTCATCGCAACTCATTGCCTCGGTTCGACGTCCTCAGTAAAATAACCTGGGTGGGGGAATGCTAGCACCACCCAAGTGTTCACGCGTTTCAAACATGGATACTTCCTTAAATAATAAATTAACCCAGGTATACAACAGACATGGCGCCTGAAACAGCGACCAGCAATATCCCGAAATGAGCCCCGCCTGTGAAAAGCGGTAGAGCAGAGGATTTAGCCTTGGGACCTTCGGCAACATTTGCTACTGGTTGAGTTAGATTCTGAGCTAAAATTGAGGTGGTACGTCAGCGTGCGGGATCTAAAAGCTGCACAAGACTGGGACTCACTAGCAAAGTTTAAACCGCAAAGCTCTCCCAGGCCCGGGAACATGCTTTGGATCGAGCCTGGGAAGTCCTCATTAACGATATTCGCAGCCGCCTTTATGCAGTTGGTGCATGTGAGGTTTGCAGGCAAGGTCAGACGCGTCAGCGCAGGATCCGCGAGACCGAGATCGACATTGGTCCCAGGGGGTGGTTGAATGTCGCTAGGAGTGGTGCTCCGGCCAAATTTCACGAAGCGACGGGTGTTGTTAGATGGTTTGTTATATGCTTCGAGCTTCTGCAGGAAGGAGCCCGCATTGGAGATAAGAGAACCGATGCTGCTGTCCGATGTATTCGCTAGAATTGTACTTTTGCCGAGGTATGCTTGAACGCTAGTCAATGTCGACGTGATGCAATTCTTATTCGCACTAAAAGCAGTGCCCTTCAGCCATGCTCCACAGTTGACTCGTAGCTTTACTCACTCCTTCAAGCACAAAATCTTCCGAGCAGTAGGGTATATAAATTGCACGCTGTGTACGCTCTCCAAAAGGGCCGACGACACACTCCCATCCGAAGCGCAACCCGTCGTGACGTTCTTGACAACCGCAGAAAGCGTGTCGTCGCTGCAGGGACTGGCTGCGCACATGCTTGTTACCCAGTTATCTACGGTGTCAATGAGGTAGGTGTTCTGGCCAGAAATCGCGGGGATAAGGGCCTTCGGGGAGAGGCAAGCAGCGGCATCCGGGTTGCTCGCAACGGCGAGAAGGGCTGTCTGGCAGCTCGTAGATATTCTTGATTGCAAAGTGGTTATAAAACTCGACTAATAACACCGTTTAGAACAAGAGGACTCACTGTGCAGCTACGTAGCCAGCCAGGGCTACGACCACAAAAGCGCGAAACATGGCGCGAACGAGCGGGGGTGAGATTGCAAATCTGGATTCTTACATTGAACAGGGGCTCTTTATCCTCCGCTAAGCTCCGGCTGAAGGACCCGAGAATATTTTGCTGGAGCTTGTTGCTGATCTGATGAGTGCTCCTGGATACCGAGGAAACAGGGCGGCTAGATTCTGTTGTTGAAGTCTCTGGAAGTCCAAGCGGTAATTGATCATCATGGTCATATTCAATATGGTTGCGACTTGGACAATGAAGCGGTCAGGAAGTGAGGGTTCAGAGTACGTTTCTGTGGTAGAAGCTTGCTGAATGTCGTTGGTTGGTTGCCATTGTTGACCAAGAGCCACGAGCTGTAAACAGCCTCAAATGTTTACAACTCACGTCATTGACCAAGTTGAAGATTATTAGCTTTCTGGCTTGACCAGCTCAAAGGCAGAGGCAAATGTGAGACCAGGCTTCTATAAGTTACACGGCGCCCCTCGTTACGAATAACACCCGCACGATGCATAAGGCAAGGTCATTCTCGCAAGAGCGTTCAGCTGCGCCCTCAGTTCTAATGACGACGTCGACTCCCGGAATAGCAGCTGCCGATTGAGGGTGCAGTGCAGCAGCCAGCCCGGCAGTCAATGCACCGAGGTCAATCCTCGTCCCTTCTCTATCTCCCGTGCCATTTCCTAGGCAATACATCACACATCAGACCAATTTACAAGCCTATAAACCGAGTAAACTTGATGGATTCATATGCCCAAGTCACGAAGGTATCGAAGTCCACTGAGCGGTGAGTATTCCATCTTCAAATCGCAGGATCAGTGACTAGAAGGTTGAGCCCAGCAAGTACGCTTGGAAGATACACGATCGTCTGAGCACGAGTTGTCCCCACGAGCCATCCTCGATCTGCTCGAGAGCGCGCATGATTTGCTCGTATGAGATGTGGTCGTGCCAAGTGCAAGCGGCATCGACATCGCTATCGCCTGTGTGGAGGATTGTTTAAGGGCGCGTGTTCATGTTGGACAACCTGCACATGCTGTAAGTGAGTATACGACTTAGAATCCGGAACATTAAATGTGAACCTGACTAGCGGGATTAGATGGTGTACGCGGTTGAAGAACTCGAGGTGAACCGCAAGGAGCCTCGGCCCGAAATGGCACTGTATGTGCGGTTGTTTGTGCTTCGGCTTCTTGGCAAGCGTTCACATACAGCTCACCTCATCACTTCAACCAAGGGTTGAATCATACCCTCATCGTTGGCCATGCCGGACTCTGCCTCCACCTCTTTGCTCATCGAATCGTTCTCGCCTTTTCCGTCTCTGACGCTCAGCGTTCCGTCACTGACCCCCATATCTGACATTCCTTCTTTGCTCCGTGATCGCTACCATGACTTCCCATTCTCATCCGACTACGTATTCTCGACGCATAGGAGACATATAAGATCCACAGCAGCTCCTGTATTCTCTCTGCATCTGGACCATGAAGGAGATGCGCAAAACACACACAATTTCGCTGTCCTTCGCCTTACACCCCGTCTCGTCGGAGGAAAGGGAGGCTTTGGATCGCAGTTGAGGGCGGCTGGTGGGCGGATGAGCAGTCAGAAGACAAGTAACAACGACTCGTGCAGGGATCTTAGCGGAAGAAGGCTAAGCACAATCAAAGAAGCTAAAAAGTGCGTATCTATTTTACAGTTATATATGTCTCTCATAGCTAAACTATCCCCCTCGTAGACTTGCGGCTTATCTTGAATCGGAACCCGAAAGGCTCGCTGCAAAGGCTGAGGCGCAGAAGGCCAAACTTGAAGCACTAGAGCGCAAGCTTGGAATTGAGCCTTCGTCGTCGCGTGGGCCTACTGTTGGGTCAGAGGAGCCCCTGCGCAGTGGGACCTCCGCAGCACCGCCTGTACTTGCAGGAAGGAAGCACCGCTTTGACGATACCGAATATCTAGAACAGAGCAGGGAGCTCACGGAGAACGTGAAGAATGCTGTGTCACTTGGTATGTTATTCTCGCGGTGTCTTCTTTATGCAGTTACTCATCCCTGAATGGACGATCTAGCGCTTCTCAAAAAGAAGAAGAAAGCCAAAACATCACACCCTGAAGCCAGCTCATCAGCATCCACTGAGAAGAAATCAACTCAACCCAATGCTGAGAAGGTCGTTATCGAGACACCACCTGTGGCAGATGCTATCGGCGCTTAATATCGGCGCTGCAGAGAAAGGCAGTCGGTGAACTAGGGGAGGTCAAGCTTCACCCTTGTCTTCTGAGGATTTTTTATGTACTTACACGGTCCCTGTACAGTTAGCGCTATGTATGTCTTGTTATTTGGCAGGACACAATTTTGAGATAGCCATTTCTCCTCGACCAACCTCCTGATTCTGTGTTTATTTGCTCCATGAACACCGTATCTTCTTGAAAGTGCTCACAGGTCAACGAACTAACGCAGGCACGGCTTCTCGAGCCGACGTCAGCATTCGACTTCAGAGAATGAACGATGCTACGGCGCACGACCTGGGGCAACCTCCCAGCACAACACTCGCGACGCTAGCTAGTAAGTAGGAGAACGGCCTTCCATTCGACATGGCGCTAGGAGTCAAGGTAGCAGCGGTCAATATAGATGGATGTGGAATCGGAGAAACATGAGCATATGAATGTATTCTGAAAAAATAGGTTCTCTTGTTTGATGTGTAATGTATACCTAGGCCACGAACTGGATACGAAGGAGGAACTACAATGAATAATTCCGCCGCCGCAGGTTGTAGGTCATAGGTTGTATTACCCATGTCTGACCTTGCCATTTTAGTCGTGCCTCTCAACTCATGGCGCAGTTGAGGTCTGCTGCAACCCTCAGCCTCCATCAACGTATGGCGTACCTATACGGCAAGGTAATTGGATATATGCCAAGTACTGCAGCACTTCCAAACCGATCCGGTGAAAAGTCTTACTCCATTCCTCATTTCAGTAGATAGAAGGCGATACAATTAGCTAGCTACCGGAGCAGAAGTCAATTTACAATACGTGCCATGTAGTGCAGTCCTACAAGGCCCAACAGTTAAACAAGTTTAGCCAAGCTGAGGGTATTCTTGGTCACATCCGTTGAGAAATATGCATTCTTCAGGAAAACATCTCCAACCTACGACAAGGGCAGTGAGTATGATGATGTCACTCTTGAGCAGAAACACGTACCAGCCACTCGGTAGCGCCACCGATATTTCCAGCAGCAATACCAGATATACAATCGCCCGTAGGATCAGCAGGATCCACAGGTTGGAATGCAATATCCCGAGGGTCAATCGCAAAGGATGTACCACCGAACGACAAAGCGACACTTGCAGTCGTAGTGCATGGAACAGTGAAGCCGCCTTGACCGTCCGACTTTGCGCCCTGGATGCCTTCATGTATCGCCTCAGCGTCAGCGGGAGGTGCGACAATCAAAGTTGTGCCCGTGTCCAAGATCACAGTGCGGCCTTCCAGGCCAAGGTCCGTTCCGTCGACTGCAACTGCGTCCATAGCGGATTCCCAGAACCCTTGTTCACTGACGTTCTCCAGGGTGACCAAAGTTTGGGCATCGAACTTGGTGGTGTCAAGACCGCTGTTGCGATGAGATGGAGGCATCAGTATCAGGCTGATATGCTTGATTTGAAACATACCCAAAAGTGATTTCGCCATCGTTCTTGTTATCTGCTAGACGTGAGATCTTGTAGGAGGTGATCGCGTCTTGAATCAATCCAGCATTTGCCAAGGCCTCAACGGGTGTGAATGTATTTTGCTGGGAGAGGGTCTGGAAGCGATGGGGTCAGTAAAAAACTTAAATGTTCTTGAAAATGGAACCAGGTCCTACCGATTGTGCAAGGCCCATGAGTCCATCGAAAGGGGTGATATCGTCGGAGAACTCGACACTCTCGAGTGTCGCAACACCAAAAGTATGTGCAGGTAATGTAAGGCCTGCCACGACAATGTCGTCCTGCACAATGGTGCCTGAAACCTGTCCGGACCCATAAATAACCTGGAAAAGTTGTTCCGTCTCCTGGAAAGAGCTTGATGCCTGGGCACCAAGGAAGTTGTGGTCTCCCTGGAATATTCAGGTGAGCGCCATATATTACTCTGATGGGTGACGTTCACATACGCATCCGCCGCCGACTTGAGATTGGCAGTTCTCAGCACCGACCCAAAGATCAGCCGATCCAGAGTCCATCAGGATCGAGAAGTCTTGCGGGGGTGTACCTATTTGTATAGTGGCGAGATAGCCAATGTCATTGGCCCTGAAGTAGACATGTTATTGTCATTAATACAGGAGGTGGTTGATTGCGCAGGACGTACTCAATATCAAGTCCCAGAGAATTATCGGCGGTGGGAGTATCGGCTGCGGTGATATCCGGCACAGCAGTCCTTGATATATGGACCAGGATAAGAACAGGAAAATTTTCAGAAAAGGACTAGAAAACTGACCCGAAACTGGCACCTTCACCAGCACCCGTGCCTGTACCGGCACTAGCACCTGCTGCACTATGTTTGCCGTTGTGGTTCTGCTTACCCTTCCTGTTCTTCGCCGCTGCGGACGCAAGGGCAGCACCGGATCCAGCGGTCTTCGCTGGTGCTTTAGGCACTCCGATACGATTGTACCGTTTTGACAGAGCCTCGGAACCGTCAAGGGACAAGACACGCTTGCGCAGGTGGTTTGTTAACTCCTCAGTAGTAGGTTCGGTTCGGCCCGACATGCGGGCCCAGCGTCGTTGACTTCGGTTTATATTTTGCTGGTGAACCTGGGTCGAGTCAGGCTCAAGCTCGTCTGAAAGCGAAGGAAACAAACATACAATTTGAGGGTGGACATCTGACCGCTGCTCAATACGTTTCAAAGGAAGTGTGATGATACCAGGCATAGGCGTTATTGGACGAGGAAGAGCATCAACAGAAAGGGCGAAGAAGAGGCCAGCCAGGAGCACAGAAGTTTTGACTTGCATGATGAACATGGAAACACAGTATCTGCCGGAGAGAGGAGAAAAGAAGGAAGTGGGAAACCAGAACAGGCCAAGTAGTGGCAAAGGAGAGTAAAGGAGAGGAAAGGAAAGGAAGGAAGAAGCAAGGTCTGAAGGAGAAGATACATGTGGCGTCAACACTGCACCTTATATACATGCGACGGCCGCCTCTTGCCGAACTGTTGTTCCAACACGTTGAGTGACAAAGGACCTTCCAAGGTGCCGTTATTCTCATGCGCAGTCATGTGATGATCCGGAAGTTGGTGCAGTCTTGTGGGTCTAAAAATAAGACGTGTTGCATCCGGTTGCTCAGAGCAATGGTGATTTCGGCGACAATGAAGACGCATTGACAGGTACAGCTTCGGAAAAGAAGATATGGACGGAAACTCCGGATGATCCACAAGGATGCGGAGCTGTAAACAACAGTAAGAGTAGAGAGAACATGCGTGAAAAGCACTCAACGCAATATGAACGGGACTACTGTGTTGGAGGTGATCGATTCACCAGAAAACCGGGCCTCGGCGAAAGGATCTATATCATTCTCAACTTGAGTGGTTGAGAGGCCAGCTTCTGAATGTCAAACTTTTAAACTTCAGTCGAGTCGGTAACGCAACGATCGAATTGCCCTAAGTAGCTTGCAGGAAAAGTTGATTGAATACAATTACAGTCTGGATCTAGCAGCTGCGTCGTCGAAGACAGCATTGGTAGCCCTCAAATCCCTAGCTATCATCTCAAGCGTGTCACGATATAAATCACGCTATACGCAGTTAGTTAATGTCATCATCTGAAAGGAAAAGAAATACCTTGATCAGTCCCCATACTCCGGTTTGGGCATTCGTGCCGAACTTTTCTGCGACCTCCTCGGCTTTGGCCAAGACGTCAACGGTTTTGC
This sequence comes from Hypsizygus marmoreus, assembly GCA_013433165.1. NCBI lineage: Eukaryota > Fungi > Basidiomycota > Agaricomycetes > Agaricales > Lyophyllaceae > Hypsizygus > Hypsizygus marmoreus. The sequence continues at coordinate 2,011,251 of CM024092.1, read as the reverse complement.
CTGCGACAAGATGGTCAAGAAGTCCGTCCTCATAGGCCTCTTTAGCGGTGAACTTGTGTCCCTCGAGAGCAATTTTGCGTTGCAGACGTTGGTCTCCCACTTTTGCTCGTAGGATAGCAGCAAAGGAGAGAGGCCATACTGCGCCAAAAAGAACCTTCACCAGGTTTTCTTCGTCAGTTCAGACACTCCAAACGTGAATGAAGCCTGCTTACTTCATTCATGCACAGCCAGGCATTGCGTTTACTGCCGTCGGTCATTACACGGTAATCGCATGCTAACGCTAGCATAAATCCACCAGCGTAACAATGGCCGTTAATCGCCGCAATGGTAGGGACTGCGAACTAGATTACTCGCGTTGGATAAAAGATGATCAAGAAAAGCTTACTCGGGAAGGCGAGTAACCGCGTCAAAAGAGGATTGAACGTCGCTGGACATAAAACAATGAGATCAAACTTTGCAAGGAATAGTCGTCATACTAGGGAAGAAGTTAGGATTCGGGATCACGTTGACAATGTCAAGTCCTACAGAAGGGTTAATCTGTTCACTCAGTAGACATAAACTTGTTCGGCACTCACCATTGCTGAAGAACTTGTCCTGATCCCTCCGTCCCACAATAATAAGTGCCCCTTTACCACCAGTCTTGTCCTTCGTATTCTGAGCTGTTCTCCACCTTTCCCGCCAATCTCTCTCTACCACGTCAAGAGCAGGCTTCAGTCCATGGTCAACGAGCTCTGCTGTCAGACGGCTGTCCTGCCCGTTGTGCAGCTCGATAATCCACAGAGTTGGTTTCGCTGGACGGGGTCTTGTTGGTAAGCCTCATTTACACTGACTAATGACAGGAAGACACATACGATGCGTAAGGGTAATAAGAGGACCATTGGCTGGAAGGCTGAGAGGATAAGTCATGGCGAGTCTATTAAGTCAGAATGGCGGTTTCGAGTTCCAGGAACTTGGAACTTGTTGACCACCTCGGTCTACTTGAGGCATGTGATTGGGTCGTTCTCTAAAGGGCCATGTTTTCCCGGACAAGTCTTGCATGCAATACATGGATCAAATTTGAATGTCCTGACTGAACGCGATTGATAATTGTTTAATTGGTCCGAATACAGAGCGGCAAGTTTGTCGAGACGAGGGGGTCCTGCTGAGGACGGCGATTTTCGCAAAGGCTGGTGAGATGCAAACAAGTAGCAACAACTTCAACACTACCACCATGAGTTTGAACGAGCTCCGGGCTGCTGAAATCAAAGGTCTTTCGCTCTCAAGCTAGACATTCGCTATCAGCTAATGTTGAGTGGATGTGTCTTTGAACAGCCAAACTCCAGGCACGCGACGACCATCTCCGAGAATCGTGGGTGCGGGCCATGGAAGCTCGTCTGGTACGGGAGGAGCTGGAGAAGTGCCAGAAGGGCGAGGGTGTCAACCACTACGAGAACTGCAAATGGTTGTCAGAGAAGTACCTGACTATGTTGAAGGAGAACAGGGTACGCGCGAATTCATCAGACTCTTACCATCTTGTCTGACTCTGGTCATAGGTGCAAGGTTATAAGCAAATAGACGTCTAGAAATATTGCAAAGCCGTTTCTTCACCGGCCTGGCTCTCTTTTTTTTCACAGAACATGCCGTTCTTCAAGCCAGGATCCTCCGGAGCTCAAGCGTTCAAGGAGTACCGTTGTGACAATTCACGTTTGATTGCACGGACATGGGTGCTCATTGTCTTTTTTACTTCCGTGAAGGTTCACGTGGGCCCCATGGTGCACGCACATATGCACAGAAACATTGTTCCAAGGATTTCTCCTTTTTGAAAATCCTTAATTAGAAACAGGAAAAGAATTGTACACATCCTGCAGCAAGAGTCATAACCGTGACGGCGGCCCCGGCAATGGGATGAAGAAATCCACGCGAGATTCTGGAAGAATAGGACCGTACCAATCAATACTACATTCATCTGTAGCCACCGTTAACATCGACTCACTGCGGGGTAGTTGTCGGAATCTGTGCAGTTGTAGTCGACGCCTGTGATGGGCTCGGAGACGCCTGTGACGGGCTCGAAGACGCCGTGTTGCCAACGAATGCTGAAGCATTCCTCGATCTAGTCGTGTTTCCTTAAAGGGTCCATGACACGCCACCGAGGATGTGGGACATGAAGAGGGTGTCCTAAATCTTGGCCTAAAGATGATTCAACGAGTAGAGAAGGATCGAGGCGAACCTGCCATGTCTCGTTCAGGTGTCCGAGACTGGTGTAGAAACTGCGTCCTGCGACTGACTTGTCGCCGGCCTGCACACCAGCGCCTTGGGTTTGATACCAAGCTGAATACAAGAAAATTAGTCCGGCTGCACTGTGGAGACAGAATGCAGACCAACAGAGAGGATGAGGAGTTCCTTGGTCGAATTTCCTCGTACCGTTGTCTACGTGGATTTAAGGATGAATATATAATATTCTCATACAAAGCGTCCTCAGCATACCGACATAGCTGGACTCATTCGCGGCGAGAATGACGACTGCGCCAATTGTTCGAGGATCCGATTTGAAGTTGTACCTGAAGAAAATTCATTACAGACATTCCAAGCCTTGAAACTGCGCAGCCCTCACATCTCATCGCGAACCCTCCAAGCAGCGGGTAGCATACTCGTGCTTGGATGCGAATCGTCCAGGACATCTACCGTCTAATGGGACAAGCGTCAATGATCAACGGCTCAACTTGCAAGCAATACATACTGCATCTTGTAGGTCGGCGTGGTAGTCAAAATACGCGCCTACATAGAAATGAGCCCAGACAAGAACGGAGACCCGCAGGACGTACCAACTTCACGACCATAGAAGCTCGTATTGAGGAGGCAGTCTGACGCGGAATGAACTGCAATAAAATTGCCGCCCAGATTTAGATATCTCTGGAATGCGTCTTTTCCGTCATTGTCAAGGACTGGTCGAACCGTTACTGTAAGCCACCCGACCAAAGGACTACGAAGGAAAGGTATCGTGCTTACCTTCCCCAGTATTACTCAAGAACAGGATTGCATCATAGCTCTGCAGCACTGTATCCGTGAACCGCGTTTTATCCTCCGTCGAATCGAACTCCACGTTAATCGATGCGCCCTTAGCTTTCAATACCGTGATGGCAGTCGGAATGGAGTCATGTCTGAATTCCTCGGTGGCGGAGTATATGAGTATGCGAGCTGGGACAGATTGTCCAAAGGAAGACACTGCGAAAAGACCTAGAAGACAGAGAAAAAGTGGTGAGAACATAGCGGTAAGGTGTTGTCATCGAGCTTTCCACGCCTCTGCGGAGATGGTGTGCGTCACAGAATGTTTACGCGTTTCTTCAAGGGTAAAAGCAATCGTGTTTGGCACGCATGCGGCCCCCGCCCAATCCTGAAAACACCGAAGGGTATCACAACCAGTGATACCTAACGGCAACTATCCTGGGATTATCCAGGCGATTTTGAATGGACGTGAAATAGAGTACTGAATATATTCATGTCAAGGAAATAGCGGAGGGTATTATTAGTATTAGTAGATACATTTCAATGCATAGGAGTTGGGATGGGGAGGTTTAAATCCAGTAGGAGTGTGCAGAAGTGACATGGAGGTAGTCCCAACTATTGTTGTCGGCATTCCGGTTCAGGCCCCATGCCAGGATAACCTTCCTCGTCGTCCTCATCGGTCCATCCATCTTCGTCATCGCCGCCAAACTGAGGTGCAAACTGGTCAAAGAAGTTTGGGCTAGCCGGGAAAGACCGGGAACGCACATCCACAATGTCACTCTCCTCATAGTCCGCCTCCACCACAATTTCGGGAAGGGGCTCTGGGTTGGACCGTTTTGGTGGAAGCAGTGGTTCAAGCGCCTGAGGAAATTCATACATTAAAAAGTTTTGGTTTTAAGGCGGCTTGTTGGACGGTACCTTGCGATCAACTGTTTTCAACCACTCCTGGTCCGGCATCTCGATCGACAAGATAACATAGAGGTCCCCTTTTTCATTTAGCCGCTTGTAAATAGGCATCCCTTCGCCTCGCAGGACAATAGAGTCATCGGCTTTGATGATTTTGCCCGGAGGACTTGTTACCTCGATGCCACGGCCATCGAGGTGTGTCACTAATATCCGAGAAAATCCAAACAATGCTTCAGAAAGGGTTATTGTAACGTGGGTGAGAAGGTCGTTCCCAGAACGCTCAAAAGAATCGTGAGGTTTTGCGCGGAGAACGAACACGACGTCACCAGCAGGATAGCCAGGCTAAAATACCATAAGCATAAGAAAGGTAAGGTCATGCGTCAAGGCCGTACCTCCTCGTCGCCAGCACCAGCAAGCACTATCCGCTGCCGGTCCGTCATTCCCTTCTCAATGAAGATTTCATGACGCTTCTTTTCGGTAACAGTCTTTTCGCCTTTGCATTTTTTACAGCTGGGATTCCTTTAGCCAGGAACTTGAAAAGAAAGGGAGTCTACTCACCGGTCTTTCTCTTTTAGCTTCTCGCCAGTTCCTAAACAAGAATGGCATTGCACTCTGGACGACCCCATTCGAGAAGGAGATACCTAGGCCAAGCTTGACTTCTACTGCGTATACAAAATGAACATCACGAACCTGTGTAAGCACAATCGTAAATCCTTTCCCTTCACAGGTTGCACAGGGTTTGGGTTTGGCATTGCCCCGTGCTCCAGAGCTGTCAAAGGGATAAGATACCAGATTCAAAGAACACAAGAAGCCTTACATACCCATGACATTGGGCACAGACAGCCTCCCGCTCCATGTTCATTTTGACACTCTTTCCATTGTAGAGATCTTCCAGCGTCACATCATGTTGAATCTCTTCCGCGCCTTTCCCTTGTCTCCTCATACCAGGACCTGCGGGGTCGAATCCGAACATGGACGCCCCAAAGAATTGGGCAAAAAGGTCAGCCGGGTCCATTCCTGGAGGTCCACCGCGCCCACGCAAGCCATCCATGCCCCGAGTGTCGTAAGCTTCTCGCGTCTGAGGATCATTGAGGATTTCGTATCTGTGATATTGTCAAAAAGCGAGAAGAGTCGGACTCAAAATCGACGTACGCGGCCGCCATCTCTTGAAACTTCTCATTGGCTTCAGGATTATTGATGTTCTTGTCCTGCCGAAACCGCGTGGTGGGTGTGAGCTTACTCTTGACGCCACAGCATACGTATACGTACTGGATGATGTTCCTTCGCCTGAAACAAGTTCAACCTTAGAACAGGTAGTCATACTAGAAGAGCTCAAGTACCTTTTTCATGTAAGCTTTCCTGATTTCGGCTGGAGATCGTATCAACATCAATTCTGCTTTTGAAGTAATTCGCCAGTACCTTCACTGGCGTCTGGGGAGACCCCGAGGACATCGTACAATTCTGTTTCTACAGCCACTAGACAGGTAATCAGTGGTATACGAGATGGTTTTCCTAGTTACTACTCACTTTGTCGGGGTTCCAGAAAGAAGAAGAGCTGACGCCTGTGACGGCTGGAGCCGTACGCGTGAACCAAAAATGGACGCTACGAGACAACGCGTGAAATTTTTGAAGCGGAGCATGAAGTCGCGCTTCAAATCTCTTTTGCGAAACCTTTTTCTTTTCATCACCTTGAACGTTTGAACGGTCGCGACGCTGTGCAACGTTTGCCTGCTCACCGGCACCCCTCATTGTTTCCCTGACAGTGGTACGTTCGGTTTACGTGTCTTTTCAGATGATGTTTCAAATTTTATCTACATTGTCCGACTGGGTCTCCCCAGGCTATGACGAGTTTCATTCTCTGATTCTTGCATTATTTTTATTGTGTGTTTGAAGGGATGGATGCTGACTTCACCTTTTTTCACATAGGAATGTCTCGAGGGATCTAAAGGCGTATTCTATGTGTATTTTGGACAATGTACAATTCAATTGCATAGGCTCTTGTCTTTTGCCTGATGTGCACATCCAGTCTAGCGCTCCGACATCATGAACTTCTACTTCGAGGCTGCTAAGACTTTGGATCGCTTGGATGCGAAACAGGGCTCAATCAAAAGTGTGCTAGCTACACTCCCAGAGAAAGACAGGAGGCGGACCGCAGCGCTGGTGATCGAGACGCTGAAATGTAAGAAATATTGAACTGGCGAGTGACTGATAGCCTGAATTATCCTACTCATCTAGATAGGCCTGTATTGACTGATATCATTGCTGCTACGAAGCTTTTAAAAGAGGAACGCAAGAAAATCACGTCTCTCAACCTAGCGCTCGTGCTTGTGCACGACCTTCTTTTGTCAGGCGGCATTCAAGCTGGAGATGGGCCAGTCAAACAAGCCATCCTTCGACACAAGACCCGAATGCGTAGCGAATTTCAGAAGATAAAGATCAAACGAGGTGTAAAGACGGACACAGATTTAGCACAATCTGGAGATGAACGGGCAGGTGCGTAGATATGTATGTATCTTTGCTCGCATTTTTAACTGAACCCCGAAACAGCACGGATACCGCGTTATGTTCGCGTCAACACATTGGACTGGCCTACAGACGAAGCCATAAAGTCATTAATATCGCAAGGCTTTTCGGTTTCAAGCCCTTTCGAATCAGCGTAAGCTCTGCAGCTCAGATTCGGGATCATATTATCCTCATCCTCTTTGCATGAAGCAAAGGGTTCGCGATCGATGAACATATCCCAGATCTCCTCAGCTTCTCCCCTCAAACAACCTTCCAAGAGGACCCGTTGTACAAGTCGGGAAAGATCATTCTACAGGACAAAGCCTCGTGTTTTCCTGCTATTGTCCTTGCACCCCCCTCAACGAAGGACGCTGTCGTTATCGATGCCACCTCGGCACCCGGAAATAAAACCTCACATCTGAGCGCGCTCATGCAAAACAATGGGAAGGTGAGCTTAATTCAATTTTCAATCAAAGAAACGAGTTTGCATCGTTCTAATTTCTCCGTGTTCCAGCTATACGCATTCGAGCGAGACAAAAAGCGCTTTTCGACGCTCACAACGATGCTATCTAGAGCTGGCTGTAAAAACGTACTGCCGTTGAACGTGGATTTCCTTACGGTCGATCCACTGGATTCCAAATACGAGAAGGTCACTCATATGTCAGTTGCCCGTAGTTCTTTAGCTGGGGACTAAGCTAACTCGATTCCTCGGTGTAGCCTCCTGGACCCTTCGTGTAGTGGCTCAGGAATTGTGAACCGATTGGATCACCTCCTCGAGATAGGTGATTTCTCGAATTATTTCTCTTCCTATCTGCGGCCTACCCACTTATAAGTCTTACTCGTCCAGAGATCGAAGATGAAAGTGATCAGGAAGAGCGCCTCAGGAGACTGGCCGGTTTTCAGCTCATGATGGTGAAACACGCAATGAGATGTAAGCCCTCTCCCCTCATCACGATTGCCGCTTGGGCGCTCATCGGGGCTGTGCCAACCCCGATTTTTTTCTTAGTTCCTGGCGTTCAAAGGATCGTGTATTCGACATGTAGTATACACGCGACTGAAAATGAGCACGTTGTCCGCGATGTCCTCAACTCCGACGAGGCGAAGTCAGGGAATTTTTCCCTTGCTACCCCGAATGAGGTGCTCCCCCAATGGCATCGCCGTGGACTACCCGATGAATTGGACGATCCAGGCAAGTGCTTTCCTACTAGACTATTCTATATAGCTAATCCGAATCAATACATGATCAGCACAAGCCTCGTCATTAGTGCGATGTTTGCCAGGTGAAGATGCAACAAACGGCTTCTTTGTTTCCTGTTTCGTGCGGGACCTGTCACCAACTCGAAAGAGAAAGGACGTTCCCGCCGACGAAGATCACGAGGTCCCAGATCCACGGCGAAAGAAGAAAAAGAAGAGAAGGAAAACAGTTAAATTAGCCACAGTAAATACTGGGGATCGAGCCTCCAGGACATAAAGCGCACGTCTCACATCACAGGGGCCTTTTGTGTCAACAGTCGTGTTAAAGAGAAAGGTGCGCTACAATGAAGAGTATTTAAGGAAGTTCTCTGCTGGTTTCGTCAATCGTCCACTATGCAGTCGATGAAACGCGAACGATGTGAATACTTATTACCTCCCATGATCATACCAGAGTCCGCAGACGGTGGGTGTCGACGATCGAGAGTTGTGTAAGAGAACCGGGCTCAAAGAATAAGAGGGTAAGCCTGTGAGAATCTTTTGCCGCTACGGAGTGTTAGAGAGGTGAATAATGACGATCAGAAGATGATTCGATTAGCTGGTCTGTTGCTGAGCGTATTGGCCTTGGTAGTAAGATGCGTAGTTGGCATATTCTTGAGGTTGCTGATAGCCACCGGCCTGATAACCTGCCCATTGACCAGCTGCGGCTCCATAACCTCCAGCAGGAGCGCCACCATATCCAGCTCCATATCCAGCTTGAGGTGGGCGATAGCCGCCCTGCTGAGACTGGTTATTGACAGGCTGTATCCAGGATTCAGGACGACGCCAAGGTGGAATGTTTGACCCGCCAGCGGTGATATCATGTCCCATGGCTGGTGCAGCCCACGCTGCTCCTGGATCGGTGGCTCCGCCCCCTCCCTCCCCAAGCTCAGCCATCAGACTCGCATACTCTGAATCGAATCCACTGCGCGCTTGAGGTGGTGATGGTCCGCCAATTGGCATGGGGGCGTTGGGATCCTTGTTGACAGTGCAATCGCGAGCCATATGTCCAGCGCTGCCGCAAACACGACAGATGATGTTAGCAGTGAAGTTTCGCTGTTCTGGGCAGTCATATTTGCGGTGTCCGACACCACCGCAGTTTTGGCAGATCTGGTTTTCATCATCACGAAGAGTACCATTGAGGGCAGCGAGTTCCCGAAGTTGATTGCGCTTGTGGTCATTTTGGCCCTCAGGCGTGGAAGCAGCCTGCGAAAGAAATAAATACAGATGCAAGAAAGAGACACGGGAAAGCCCATACCGTTTCAATAACTTTGTTAATCATCTTCACGCAAGCAGCAACCTTCTCTTCAGTTTCAGCAAGGACAAGACAATGCAAGTCTTCCTCGGCGTCGTCCGCATACTGGTCTGGTCGAGCCTTCCCCTCTTTGACGCTACCCTTCCCTCGGATGCTAATCTTGGCACCACTGTCACGCTCCATCTTCTTCAGACTGTTACCACGAGGACCAACAAGCAAGCCGAAAAAATTGATTTCTGGAAACTCCTTGACGGGAATGTAGACCTTATCCGAAGGACGCTGTGAACGCTTCTGCTGTTGGTACTCAACAGGAGGGCGGAAGTTGGGATCATTTTTCATAGCCCGGTCGACGAGTCGAATGCGCTCATCCTCGAGTTTTTTACGATAGCGAACCTCTCGTGTGTTCGTTCGCCGACCATGGGCATCATAGGTAGGGGGAGGGGAAGGGGATCTGGAATACAAAAGGTGAGTATATGCGCGGACTTCAGGTGTATAATGCATACCTCTCTCTCTCAGGAGGAACGAAGTCGTTCAACCTGAGCTTGCGGTTGATCTCCTCCAAGCGCAGATGAATGGCGTAGTTATCGAGCTGAGCCTGGGAAACACCAGCGGCAGAGATAGCGGTGGGTAAGCCCGGAATGTCAGTCTTTGCATCTCCCCAACGGCTGCGCCGCTTGCGAGGAGCGTTAGGGTCAACTGAGGTGAGTAATAAACAGGAATAGGTTAGGGTTAGTATCATAGTCAGTGGGTTGATGGAAACTCAGATGCCATCCACGTCAACAGTACGCAAGCTGCAATAAGTCTCGAAAGATGTGAAAGTTACTCCAGACAGCAACAGCACGAGACCATGCGTAAGGATCGTGCATCAATGATATCCAGCTTACCTTTGGGGTCTCCATTGGAAGGAGACTCTTCTCTACCCCGCTTGCCGGGGCTGTCACTGTCTTGATTCATGGGACGAGGGTAGGCAGATGGAGAAGGCTGGGCGAGTTGAGGAGGAGCAATTTCCTCCGCAGGCGCAGGGCCAAAACGACGACGTTGGCCGAGTGGTACTGGATGCGGGAGCAGGAAACATTAGTAAGACAGCAGGAAAAAAAAAGGAAAGGGAAAATGCTTACCATCGTTTGTGCCAGTGATTTGGCGAGTCGCGGGTCTCCACATTTTGTATGATTTAACCAAGAAATAAGAGCCAGAAAGGAGATAGAATGGACGGTGATGGTGGTGGTACGAGAGCAACAAATGAAGTTGGACGGACTCACGAGAGTCCCACGGTCACCATCTTCCAACTCCGCTTAAATTTCCACTGCTGACAAATTGGTTGACAATGAAGTCAGCGGGTCCGAGCCATATCATTTCACTAGTTGTCCTCAACGTCCACGACGCTTTCGTGCGTCAGCTCTCCTGGAACGTCGAAAATGTCTAGTAAACGAAGCGCAGAAGGTAGTTTCTGTACTCATACTACCTTTCCATGCTAACTTTTGCACAGGAAATGCAGAATCGTCGTCAGCCGCCAAACGAGCCAGGAGGGACAATGATGAGGAAGATTACTCAGTTATGGGGAATGAGGACGACGCCATTCCGCCTTCACCGCCAGACACATCTCTCGTACCTAGAGGAGCAACGATCAACTTCAGCGCCCTGACACGGAAGCTCGCTGAGGCAAGACGCGCAAAGGAGACGGAGCCTGGCAATCTGTCATCACTCGAAGCACACCGCCGCCAGCAAGATAGCCTTGTTTCACATATTTTTATGGACCAGGACTTTTCGTGGCTTCATTTAAAACCAGACCATGCTTCGCGACCTCTGTGGATCAGCCCTGAAGATGGCCACATAATTCTCGAGGCGTTCTCGCCTATTGCTGAGCAGGCACAGGATTTTTTAACAGCTATCAGTGAACCTGTTAGCAGGTGCGTAATACAGGAAGACGTAGTTACAAACCCAACCAATGTCGTTCGCAGACCGGCCTTCATTCACGAATACAAGCTCACTTCGTACTCGTTGTACGCCGCGGTTTCAGTTGGGCTGCAGACTGAGGATATTATTGAAGTCCGTGCGCTCTGCGCTTGACCCCTTTTTTACCCACAGCACTGATAGTATCCTCACTCACTCAAAGGTTCTAAACCGTCTTTCCAAGGTAAAGTATTCAATTTCAGATGTAGAACAGGATTTAATCCTGCACCTGAAGGTCCCAGTGCCCGAAAGCATCACATCCTTTATTCGGGAGCGAACCTTAAGTTATGGGAAGGTCAAGCTTGTTCTCAAACACAACAAGTACTTCGTGGAGTCTAGTCATCCCGAGACGCTTCAGTTGCTCTTGAAAGACAAGATCATTCGCGAAGCTCGTTTGATCACTGCCCAAACTGATAACAGTATCAAAGCAGCTACGTTTACTACGAGTAAAGCACCAGTCAAGGGAAACTTGACCATTCCGGGGACCAAGGACCCTGAGAAACACAAGGATGGCCCTATGAATGGCAGACCGGATCCTGCAACCACCCGAAGTGCTACGGATGCTGAGCTTTTCACATCTGTTGTAGGAGTTGAATCTGGTGCGTTTCTCGCCGTGCAAACAGTCCCAACGCTCATTAGTGCATTTATAGACGAGATCGATGAGGATGATGAGAATGTTCATGCGTTCGAAATCAATGATGCTAAGATCGACGTGAGTTTTGGCCCTGCATTCCCTCCATAACCCATCTCACTCTCCGACACAGGACGTCAAGAGGCGATGCAACGAGCTGGAATATCCAATGCTTGAAGAATATGATTTCCGCAACGATACTGTCAATGCGAACCTCGACATAGATTTGAAACCTGCAACTGTTATCCGTCCTTATCAAGAAACTAGCTTGAGCAAGATGTTTGGAAATGGGTACCTGACTCTCCGTTTTGGCCATGACACCTTGCCTAATTTCCCTCGTTTTAAAGGCGTGCCCGATCCGGTATTATAGTCTTACCCTGTGGAGCTGGTAAGACCCTCGTAGGAATTACTGCCGCATGTACGATCAAGAAGTCCTGCCTCGTCCTTTGCACGTCCTCGTGAGTGTTTATAGTGCGGTTATAGTTTTCACAACTCGTGACTCCATGTTCTCCGCAGTGTATCCGTTATGCAATGGAAGCAGCAGTTTATGCTCTGGTCAAATGTCACCGACCGCCAGATTGCTATCTTTACAGCTGATCAAAAGGAAAAGGTGAGTTCTAGAAGGGACATCTCTCAAAATACACCCTCACACTCATTGACAGTTCGCGGGAGAGAGTGGCATCGTGGTGTCGACTTATTCAATGGTGGCCAACACCCACAATCGATCACACGAGTCAAAGAAGATGATGGAGTTCTTGACATCTCGCGAATGGGGGTTCATCTTGCTCGATGAAGTCCATGTCGTTCCCGCGGCGATGTTCCGCAGGGTTGTGACCACCATCAAGGCGCACTCCAAACTTGGTCTGACCGGTACGTTCATTCCTGAATTCGATGCACAAAGTAGCTACTAATTATTGTCCAGCGACCCTTGTTCGAGAGGACGACAAGATCGCCGACCTAAATTACATGATTGGACCGAAGCTGTACGAGGCGAATTGGATGTAAGAACTGCTTTTGCCAACGTCATTATCATCATCCCCTAATCTGTTAATCTGTAACCACCATCCAGGGACTTAGCTGCGAAGGGGCACATCGCAAACGTTCAGGTACTCCCCGTTTATCTCCTCGACGGTACCTGTGGGTGACCATAGCCATTTCAGTGTGCCGAAGTTTGGTGCCCAATGACGCCTGAGTTTTACCGCGAATATTTGCGGGAGCAGTCGAGAAAACGCATGTTGCTCTACTGCATGAATCCAAACAAATTCCAAGCATGCCAGTTCCTTATCAAATACCACGAGGACAGGGGGGACAAGGTCATCGTCTTCTCTGACAACGTGTTCGCTTTGGAGGTACGGTTTTGTGACTCCGACGTTGGAGTAAATTTAACACTCATCCGCTTGTAGGCCTACGCGAAACGCCTTGGCAAGCCGTTCATTCACGGTGGCACGGGTCAGGTTGAGCGGATGAGGGTGCTCTCCTTTTTCCAGCACGATCCCAAAGTCAATACGATTTTTCTGTCCAAGGTAAGTTTGTTTGTTCATGTCGGGACTCAACCACACTAAATTTTTGAATCATTCCTAAACGGTAGGTCGGAGATACATCGATCGATTTACCAGAAGCTACCTGCCTCATCCAGATATCATCTCACTTCGGTTCCCGTCGTCAAGAAGCACAGCGATTGGGTACGTACCTTTGTTTTAAAATGCAAGTGCTTACAGCCTAGACCGCCTCCTTGATAGGCCGTATCCTACGTGCTAAGCGAAGAAATGACGAAGGCTTTAACGCTTTTTTCTATTCGCTGGTATCGAAAGACACACAGGAGATGTTTTACAGCACAAAACGCCAACAATTTTTGATCGACCAAGGCTATGCCTTCAAAGTGATCACGCACCTGGACGGTCTCGAAAATCTCCCCGACCTTGTGTACAGAACACGCGATGAGCAGATTGAGCTGCTGCAATCTGTTCTTCTTGCCAACGAAAGCGAAGCTGACCCTGGGACTGATGTCCGTGCTGGAGAAGGCGACCTGGCTGGGACTATAACCTCGAAGGATTTCGGAACGCTGAAGTTCCCTGCGGCTCAAAGAACGACAGGATCGCTCACCGCGCTCAGCGGCGCGCAGCACATGTCGTACGTTGAGCAGAACAAAGCGGCAAACAAAAATTTAGCCCGCAGTGAACCTGCCCCTCGACACAAGCTGTTCATGAAGCGGGAGAAAGAAAAGGCGGCTGCACGGAAAGCGGGTCGGAGCTGAATGTCGGGATATTCGGATATGTTACGGGTACCTCGTGGGGCGGAGTCCGGACATGCAGTTTGGGACTTGTTTGAACTACTGTGACACCATTTGGGCCTAATGAATCTTATTTGGGCATGCGCTCGAGATGTGGTCTGGAGCTCGTGGGTGTCGGAGGCAGCAGCGGGAGTTCAGCAGGTAGGTGTTGGGTGCGGTCTAATGATAGGAGGTGAGGAACTTCGAAGGGCATTCAATTCTGAGACACGCGACTGGTCGTCACTGGCCCAAAAAGGAAAACAGGGGTGCCAACGGCCTAGACTGGGGCGCAAAGGGTAGTTCGTTAATGAGTAGCCAAGTGGGGAAAGGCAAGGAATATAGACAATTGCAGCGTAAGTTTGAAGGCGTGTAGACGGCACCGGGCAGGCGTCTTGAACATGCACGAAATCGCTTCAGGGTCCTGGGGCTGCTTCTTCTTGAGAAGCCCCCGATCGTAGATCCCAAACAGGGCATGGCTAGATTCGATCGGCCAGATTGTGATCCTTTCAGAGACCTTTTATATGCCTAGTGCTGCCCTGTAAACAACTTTTCGCTCCCTCCGCATCCCTCGGTCTGCAAATTCCTCTTCCTTCCAATGTCCTCAAAGCGCGGTCGAAAAAGGAACGACAATCTTCCACCTAATCGCGCTCGGGATGTTCAGAGGGCTTTTCGTGCTCGACGCGCTGCCCATCTGCTTGTGCGTGATTTGAACTTCTCAATGTGAAATTCCATTAATTGTATAAACGGTGATCTTTGCAAATAGGCTCTGGAGCAACGACTTTCGGAGCTCGAGGTAGAGAATGCTCGCCTCAGAAAGATGGTGGGCTGGCCACCCGACGATCGACCACCGCTCGGCAAAGGCCCAACGGGCAAGGACAAACCCAAGTCAATCGACAGCAACGCTGTACACCCTTTGGATTTCTTTTCTAGCCGGGACTCCGAGTCGTCAGCAGCGGACTCGTCATCCACGCGCGCAGGCTCCCTTTCCCCTGCCGCCATAGCCGCGACATCTTCGCGCGCGATGCAAGTCATCGACCCGGAGTCTTGGGAGAACGCGTTAACTATGAGCGACCATCCTGATCACGATGATGACCACGCGAATATAGCCAGCTCCTCCGAGCCCGCCTATCACCTCGCACCCATGGCTGCTCCAGTCTCCACGAAACCATTATACCCATCATATGGGAACTCCCTACCCTCGTCCGTGCCTTCGTCATCGCGACACTCTGTCCCAACTCCCAGTCATATGTATATGGGTTCTCCTGCCAGCTACTCTCATTCCAGCGAACGACACCTTGGGAACTCCTACAGTCCAAGCTTCGTCATGCGGGGCGGCGAAATACGGGACGAGCCCCCACGACAACATTATTCTTATTCACAGCCGTCCTACCAAAGCCACGATCCAAATATGCACACTCAGACGCCTCCGCCTCCATCCTCTACACCGGCACACGACCATCTGCAGAGGGAACAGCCCATTCCATTTGCCCATCGCCGCGCCCTTACAGAGCAATTTTCGATCGGGCAAGTTTTTCCTCACCTTCCCAATCCTGCACAGCTTCAGCAAAATTTTCGACAACCTGACCCGCATCGTATGCACGACGGTGGTGAGCCGCAACAACAATCACAGCACCAGCACCCGTATAGAGCACTGGCATACGGACCTGATGGACGTATCAATTCTATGCCTTGACGGCTCCTTTTTTTTTCATCTTCATACCTTTAATAATGCGGCTTAATTCTACTGCACAAAGATCTCAAGCAGAGACGATTGCACCTAATCAGAATGTATCACTAATGTAACTTCGACTACTGCTATCATATATATACCTAGAAATGTACTGACGAGAATCCCTCGCATCTTAACTGTATTTGTGTGCGATAAACACAAAGGGTCATTTTCGTGTTACCAAATCTTCGGGGGCGCTGTGGGCTTTTGCATGTTGCGGCCAATTTTTTTCATCGAAAATAGTGTCGTCGATGGTAGGGAGGGGAGTGTGGCGTCGACAGGCACTGTCACAAATGCTCATAAGCAATCGCAAACCCCTGTCCTCGTGTGCATTTCTGGAGATAACTGTCGGCACTTTTGTTTGATCTTATGATAGATCTAGGCAGTCCAAGTAATCTTCAATCAATCAATCAGTCGTTCACTAAGTACATCAGCAGGCACTCATGCTAAAAACTCAAAGTCTCTCCAGGTCCTCCTTGACGTCAATGTTGCACCAGTCAACTTTACCCGTTGGTCCGTATTTCTTTTCCAACCATTCGTTCGCAGTTCTGAAGTGGTTGTTGCCGCGAAATCCACGGTCCACAGAGTACGGCGACGGGTGCTGATTGAAGATCGACGTCTCTCAGGGCAGTATTGGATGCCATATGTGCAAATTTACTCACGGAGCTTGTAAGAATGAGATGCTTTCCCTGGTTACGCAGAACGCCGACTGGGTCAGATACCTCGAACGGAACAATTCGGATTTGAGCTGACCTTGCTCAACTTTGCCACTCGTTTGGCTGCCCAGGCCCCCCAGGCCAGAAAAACGACTCCTCGGCCGAAGCCGCTGCCTTCGGATCCCTCCCCAGCTGTTGGAAGATTTGCGCCTCCATATTTATCCACCACATCAACAACCCTATCGGTGAACTCCTCCCAACCTTTGTTGGAGTGCGATCCTGGGTCCCCGGCGCGGACAGTGAGACATGTGTTCAGCATCAGGACACCGTTTGTCGCCCATGCTGAGAGATTGCTGAAGGAAACGTGTCATTTTGTGAAGACATCTGAGAGTAAGTTACTTACCCGTGGTTTGGCTCCTGAAACTCGGGATACTCGGCCTTCAGTTCAGTATAGATCTTCGAATGGAAAGCACAGGTTAGATCCAACCATGACCGAATCAGAAACAAACTCGGACCGACATTTCTGAGGGAAGGTGGGATCGCTACACCGGTTGGAACGGAAAAGCAAAGTCCTTCATACAGTTGTGATTCTTAGGCCGTCGCCGCGTCTCGATTGACAAGCGGCTACTCACCATGCGCTTGTCCCTTTCCATGGTAAGGATCTGTGTAGAATGAAGTTTCAAGTTCATGCGGGGACGAAGGGTTCCGTTCCGGCAAGCGGTACTCACCCTGACCCAATATGACCACTTTCACTTTGCCCAAAGGCGTTTTCGACCACGCATAGATGTTCCTGGCTGAAAGGAAACCTCATGGTTGACCAAAAACTCCAGTTGGAAGGCGCAATTATCTTACGTGCGGGGTATACTTTAAGGGTTGCTGGGCTGTCATCCGGGCCTCGTACACCTTCCTTCCAAAGGAATTTCTTCAGGGCAATGAAGTACGGCTTCCTAATTTCATCCTTGAGGACTTTTAGCCTGGGCAGGTCAGGTCAGCAGAGTAGAAGACAACAATATACTAGATGGACGAGCGTCAGACATGACCTCGAGTGACATTACTCACCAGCTTTTGCCCATTACTTCACATTCAAGCCTCAGAAGTTCCCTTTGTTCAGGTGTTAACGATTCTTGATATGATTTTAAAGAAAATGGTATGGAGTTGAGCCTCTGAAGACCGAGCACCATGGGTCGACTCATCATCGTGCTAGACGATGAATTAGAGGCCGAGCCAGAAGCAGTCAGCTTTATTTTCTTCGCTGAACCATTCATCCCTGTTGTAGTCTTTCCCTGCGAGCCAGTATACATGTCCAATAGAGTGCGCTGGCGCTTAACACCCCCCGTTGCTGCGGTAGCTGTCGAGGTGGTCGAAGGGCTAGAAGATGGTCCTTTGGCTTCCTTTGATGCAGTGACGCGGGTGCTCTCGATATCTTCGAGGTACACAGTGCCTTCCATGGTCCGTGAGGGTATAATGGGAAGAAAACGCGTTTTGTGACGCGCCAAATGCAACGTAACGAGTCGGTCAATTATTTACGAAAGTAGTGAGCGGTCGGCTCAGCCACATCGCGATCTGGGCTTCACGTTTAAACACGACCAAGCATGCTCATCACGTGATTCAGGGTCCTCTTCTGCCATTGGCCGGCATCGTCTGATCGGCGAGGAACTTCGAGTTCTCCCATAACTTCCAATGGACCCTCGAAAATCATCCAATCTGCCTCGGTCACGGTCGTCTCCATCACCCCCGGCGTCGAAAGGGACTACGGCACGCAGTGACGCTGCCACACGACGGATAGCACAAAATGGACGTGCAGTTCGGCAGAGACATAACTCAAGCAGTAGTAGCAACACGACTGCTCTCCCTAAGCATGTCCCTGTTGCCGGGCAGTTGGACTGGAGTACGAGCTACCAAGCAGGGTCATCAAGGTATGCTGTCTTTGGGTGTCTCAGATTGTCTCGTTCTTTACTTGAGCAATCTCCCAGTTCCGCGTCAAGGAGTGGCGACGACTCCGAGACGGAAGATGAGCAACCCAACACCTTTCGTGGAAGGGCTTTTTCTTCGCGCAACGGCGTTAGAATAGCGCCAAGGGACGACGCGACTACGACGACATCAACAATGCGCCGCCGTCCAAGCCCGCACGTCGGATCCTCAGGCGACTCTGGAAGTGGGTCCACTTCACTGGGTCCTCGCGCAGCTCCGTTCACTCGGTCGCGTTCTCCGGCTGTTGTTGGACATTCTAATGCCTCAAAAACTTCAACGAGGAGATATTTGTCACCTGCCGTTACGCGATCCTCTCGTCGAACACTGATACCTGGACCAGTTACTTTCTTCCCTGCGGTTCTTCAATTTCATATACCCTTACTTCCTACCTCGTGGACATGGACATTCTCTGCGGACTTTCGAAAGTGTGGCGAATCTCATATCCTTCTTGGAGCTATCCTTTATGCAACCTTCACGATGTTCAATCTGCCGGATGCAAAGCCGCTAAACGCGGTGACCAACGCATGGATTGTAAAAGGTACTTTGACGGCTTTTACCTTCGTAGAATATTCCCTGACCATCGAGACCTTGTCAGAGCTTCTGACGCTCAGCGTTGTCGTTGTTCTGTATAGTTTATGGACACATAGTACACTATCGCATCCCAAGCAAAATCTATCAACTTCAGCTCCCTCACCATCATTGTTAACGTCATCAGCACTCTCTTCCCAATCCACACAACAACCTATTCCCTCGTCTCCTCGTCTCGCCGATCATAAGGAACTTCGACGCAATAGTACTCCTGCAGCCTCGCAGAAATCCGATTTCGGTTTCATCTGGATGTCTGTTCCAAAAAACTACAGGTATGTTCGATTGGAACTCTTGATGACGACGTGTCTGACGAAGCGGATAGAGAATCTCATGACGACGGGATATTTACAGGCCTACTACTTGGTCCTCTCATTGCTTCCGGGTTGCTTGTTTCTGCGTTGCGCTCTTCAGCGGGCTTGTCGTCTTTTAGCAGTATTCTCCCTGAAGGATGGCTAATAGAAGCGCCGGCGGAGCTGCACAACTCTCAAAAGAGTTACACAGCTCTTGAAGCACTTGTCCAGTCGCGCTACAGTTTGGTGGACCTGGCAACATTCTGCTCTACTATTTTGTTACTACAAGTTTGTGCCTCCTGGTGGTTGGAATCAAGGTATCTCAAGCTCGGAAATACGAAGGAAGGTGAAAGGGCATCAGTTCCTCGGAGCGAAGGCCGGAGGTCTTGGTATTACATCGTGTTCACGTTGAGTGTGAGCATCGGGAGTGTGGGATTCAAGGCTTTGTTGCAACACCAAAGATACGGAATCTGGCAACGTCGGTGACTATATTTTTTCGAGACCAAGTGCTGACGGTGCCATAGATCTAAACTATCTAGAAATAATTTACAGTGCCTTATTCTTTCAATTTACGCTCTATATCGCCATTCGCCTGGCGCACCGCGGCTTCACTCTAGGAGAACTTGGTCTGGTTTGCTTTGGTGGTACTGCCCTCAGCATGGAGTTCTTAAATATTACGATTGCCAGGGTACGAGGTCTCTTAGTCGACCTTTAATCCTCGATGACCTCTATATTGGTGCAGATCTGGCCCGTGACGACACCTTTCATCAAAACGTACCGTCTCCCGACACCCCTACTCATATTCCAAATGGCTTTGATTGTAGGCTCATTCTTAACAGGATTCCTTCTGTCACCCTTCCTGGTACTTTCACGGCACGTTGCTCAGCGTCCCGTTCGTCGCCTGCGCTTCCCACAGGAGAAGGAACGCCACCGGCGGTACCTGGCACTTGGTTTCTACGTTGGAACCGTCATCGTTGTAGGCGGACTGATAGGAATGTGGACTCGTTGGTGTCTGGTTAGACGAGATCCTTGGCTTTGGGTCATATTTTGGATCCTGGAGGGCAAGCACAAATGGACTCGACCAGCCCTGTTGGCTTATTGGGGATCGCTGGGCTGCCTGAGTGTTGCAGGATGGAACCGCCAGCTTGCCAGGTCGAGACGATACCGGCCCAGAAATTCTACAGGCGAGAATCTGATTGTACCAGGCGTTCTTGATCCGTCATCTTCGCAAGCTCTCGAGCCAGTGGCAGGTTCAACCGCTTCCGCTGCACCATCACCTTCGAGTGGTGGAAGTGGTAGTGCCCTGGGAATAGGAATGACATTCCCTACTCTACCCGCTCTGCCAAATCTCCCAAATGGCGCGCATATGTCGAACGTCGCTACGGATCTGTTGGACGCTGCGAATAAGCATGTGCCAACGTTGGGACTGAATGCACGGCGGAAATTTTTCCATGCACTGGCGGTCGTCATGTTCATACCAGGCGTGGCCTTTGATGTCAGCGTTCTTTCCCTGACCGATTGATGACTGACAACTTAATGGTTTTGATGCATAGCCCGCATTCACGCACCTGTCTTTCAGTGCTGCATTCGCCTTGTTCACATTCACGGAATATGTTCGATACTTCGCGATCTATCCATTCGGGGCCATGGTTCATCTGTTCATGAATGAATTCTTGGATCACCGGGATCGAGGGACAGCCATACTTTCCCACTTCTACCTGCTCACGGGGTGTGCAGGATCGTTATGGCTTGAAGGGTTCGTTCTGCTGTCCCTTACATGTTTCGATCCTGACGAAGATCCAGGCCATCTCAGTTACTTCAGTTTACGGGAATTCTGACCCTTGGGGTCGGAGATGCGATGGTGCGTTGCTCAGGCCAAAAATGTGTAGCAGGGTTGACCAATGTGTCGGAATAGGCTTCCGTTGTTGGCAAGCGCATTGGACTCCATCGATGGTCACCTACGACGTCCAAGACGCTTGAAGGCAGCATTGCGTTCACACTTTCCATTTTCGCGTGCGCTATGGCTCTACGTCTATTTGGATTTGTAGGCGGGTTTTCTGTACGACCGTCCTTTTTTTCCATTCGGACTCTTTGCTGAGATGTTTATCCAGACAATCCGCTACATAGTGGTCGTCGGTATCTCGTCGGTGTTGGAAGCATTATCCGATCAGAACGACAATTTAACGCTACCGTTATTCATGTGGAGCATGCTGGTTCTTGCCGACGTGTAACTTTCGCAGTAGATTAACTGGAAGGAAGGGCATCCTTTGGGCATCCCGTGTTCCGATTCGCCCTGTTTTACTGGAATTGAAATTTCACTTGAATTTTGAGGCCTAGAACTCTTTAATAACCGAAGTATATGCATGACATCATAGTTTCCACGCGCCCGGGTAATGCCGGTGCACCGGAGTGCTGGGGAAGTCAACGTTCAACTTCGTTGCAATGATCACGATTCATCACTAAAGCGAACACACAAACTCCCCTTACTTGGTAGCTATTTCATTTCTAACTCCAGTACTGAGTTCCCCGCGTCTTGCTTTCTGCTCTCATGTTCGGTGGCCGATACCAGCTACCATTCAAACCCCCAACCTTGTCGGCTTCCAATCACGAGAACGCATCTAATTCCAAGGCATAATTCACTCATGACTGCCGACGGAGAAGGGCTTTTCTCTTCGCTTCCAGAACCCAATCCCGAAGATATGTTGCTGGAGAATCCCACAGCTGCTTCTCAGGCTTTTTCTACTCCACGAATTGCCACCTTCGGCACCTTAAAGCGGCCCCCGCACAAATCGACAAGGCCATCGACTGCCCCCGCGAGGGAGGAGACGCCATTACTTCCGTCATCTCTGCCATTTCAGGTGATAGCTGCCGAAGAAGTATCTGGGCATTTGTCAGACCTGAAGGGCATCACTCACATGCAGACCGTAGCGGAAGATGAGACGGATGTCACGCCCAACTTGACGCTCGGTATGGCTTTATGTTGTTATATGCGGCTGCGCCTAACTTTCATGTGTTCAGGAACTCTGCCGTCACCTTTTGAAGCCAATAGCAGTGAATACATCTCCGCGTCCCATGTGGATGTCCCCTCCGCAACCAACAAGTCCGACAACGATTGGGAAACTTTTATCAGCGCTTACGCATCAGGACGTTGGGATCCGCGTCGAACTCCCAGTGCCCCTCGATCTCATGTCACTGTGTCTACACACGCCGGCTTATCACTTATGACGGAGCCACCTGCATCTTCCCCCATTGCATCTAATTCTCTTGAAAGCGGTTCCTACCATGGCCCATACCACATGAATACCAAGCCTGGAGATTCAATACAAAGTCAGGCAGACCCACAAGATATCCGCCTCCATCCCAAGGACGGGAATAATCACACTCCAGCTACACTGGACGCGTCCGCAGGAGCGTTACCATCGAAGTCTCCTGCGACTTCTTCTTCCTCACTATCATTCCGACGTTTTCGTCCCACAGCTCCGATCAATCTTCCCATACCAGCTCACCGCATGCGTAGCTCTTTTTCGACCTCGTCTACGCCTCTCCCAGCAGCAGGGGAAACATTGCCTTCGTCCTCTGCTGTGTCGCATTCCAATACAGAAGTCCAAACTACAGTTGCAACTTTGCGGTGGGCTGCGGCCCGCGTCGACATCTCACCACTCGCGCTTCCCTCTCCAGAGCACGAGCTTACTGACCCAATGCGTGGTGTGACCGCCGTTGTTCCCGGCTCTCGTCTGCCGGATATTAATCACTCGGCTACTGACCCGTTGACACCTGGGGGTACTCGGAAACTGCGTCTGACAAGCTTCTGGCATGGCACAACGGATGTTGAGACTGACGCTGCACCTGGTGTACCATCCCGCCTAACAACCCTTGTGAATGTCTCGCCTGAGTCTTCTCAAGACACATCACCTGTGCCCGTATCCGTTGTGCCAGAACATGTCCGCTCTCACTCTAAGATTGAGGCCTCCATCCCTCCTGCCACTGCTCCAGCAGGTGCACACGCAAGCGATGAAATGCTTTCCGATGATTACTTTGGAGCCAGTGCAGTGGGGGCACATGGGAACACAAATCCTCCGCGTACCCAGGAAGTTGCAACCGTCCCAGTGGTTGATCATGTCACGAGCCCCGAGATGGGCACGATGTCCGTACCTGCACTCCCAAGACGGGTTTGCTTGACACGCCAGACCTCGTCGCCGCTTCCGATAGCGTCAAGCCGCGATCCCAGGTTCGCTGGTCGAGTTGCGACTGAGAGCGTGACGTCCATGAAGTCCGGGCGGGCAGCGAAGGAGGAACAAATGTTTGCTGAGCTTGGATACCTTGCTCCACCGAACCCTCCAGATGAACTTGAGCGGCGACGCGCATTGTACAAGTACGCCTGCCAATCTTGTATTCATGACACTTCTTTACTTTTATATTGTAGGTTCAATATTTGGAATACTGGCCCAGACCTCAACTTCGACCGTATAGCCCATCTGGCGAAGCTAGTCTTTAGCACGAAAGGCGTGATGATATCTCTGATTGATGGCAATGAGCAGTAAGCAGCACATAGCTTACCTAGTCTATCCTTTGGGTGTTGGGAACGCTCGTTCATTTGTTTCGGCATGATTTCTAGGTGGTTTAAATCTGAATGTAGACCCCACATTTGCTTTTTGTGTTGTTTGGTAGGTGCTGATTGCTTGCTTTAAACTATAGGGGGTGTCAAGACGCCGAGTTGTGCTAGGATACACTCTTTTTGCGCACATTCCATATTGCAGCGGTATGTATAACTTTTTCATCATAAGGTTTTTTTCTCACCGAGTAAGAATGGCAGGGGTGATGAACCCATGGTCATCTTGGATACCCACTCGGACTGGAGGTTCGCAAAAAATGTGCGCATCGGAAAATTCATACTTCTTAGTACACTCAACCTCCTTGAATCAGCCGCTCGTTACTGGTCATCCATATTTGCGATTCTACGCGGGTGCACCGTTGCGGACATCTGATGGATTCAACATTGGAACGTAAGTTTTTATGATTTCTGTACGTTACCAAAACTTCGTCAAGCGTGATTTGCATCAGGCTGGCCGTCATTGACGACTCTGCGCGAGATGACTTCTCACCCCGCCAAAGGCATACCCTTAAAGAATTTGCGGTTTGTCATGCTCAAACAATTTTTGTCGTATATGCTCACATCCTGCAGGCAATCGCTATGCGTGAAATGGAGCTCTGGAGGGACAAGGTAACTGATGCCGATCAAGACATTGCTTTTGTGACACTGATGACATTGACCAAGATTCAACTTCGAATTCGGGATCGGATCCAGAACTCGGCAAGTATCGGTGTCGACCCTTGCTATCATATCTAATGGTCGGTCTCTACAGATGGAACAATTTAGTCGAGAATGCCTCGAGATCCATACTGAACGGCATATGGAGAAGAATGATGATCGCCTTGACCAAGTTGTAGAATCCTCAATGGACAAGGTCTACGACAGAGCCGCCAAACTAGTCAAGCGTACCCTTGACGTGGAAGGCGTCATCGTCATGGATATATCGCACTGTGAGGTCTTGGAGTCAATGAGCGCGGAAGGTAGCGTGTCAGTGATCATGCATTACGGCGATCCACAAATGGGGGCAACACAAAGACAGCTCTCGTCAGAAGAATATCACAAACTGGATGCCTTTTTCGCGAAGCATCCTGATGGCAAAATCTCTGAAGGGATTGTTCCGCAGAGCTTTAGACCTTTCCTTCCGACTCATATTCAATATGCATTGAGTACTTGTCCCTTCTCCGTACTTTCGATGATGTCGCTGACAAAGGGCTCGGCATCCCTCAGCTGTGCCAATATACAACATTGATAAACGACCATTCGCGCTCCTCTGTGCTTACAATGTATCTGATCACACGAAGCGATATGTAAGGGCGGATTTTCGGCTTGTGGTTGCATTTGGCTGAACATCTTTTCAAGTTGGAAGGCCATGAGCTATCATATCTGCGAGCAATAGGTAACTGTCGGTTGAGCCATTCCATGCTCAGCTAGCCCATTTGTATCATTAGGTGTCATAATCTTGTCTGCTGTGTTGAAACGCCGTATGATCCTTGCGGACAAGGCGAAGAGTCTGTTTATTTCGAAGCGAGTCATCCCTTCTTACATTTTACTATTTTGACTCTAACGCCGATTTCTAACCGCAGCATATCGCATGAGCTTCGCACTCCTCTCCATGGAGTTTGTCGATTCATTTACTGGTGATAAGCCGCCTTCTAACCCATCCCGTAGATTCTCGCAGCAGCCGAGCTTTTGAGTGACAGCCACTTGAACCATTCACAGCTTTCCTTCCTCCAAACAGTACAGGCTTGTGGGAACTCCCTAGTAGAAACAGTGAACCATGTTCTGGACTTCACCAAATTGAGCGGAAACTCAAAAGCAGGAGGTGTTGAAAATGTGATCGTCCCGTCCAAGTCAGTTTTTCTTGCATTCATTCCACTTCGCGCTCTGAAGCAGGCGCTTTGTGCAGGGTTGATTTGATGCAGCTTGTCGAGGAAGCAGTGGACGGCTGCTGGATTGGTCACCGTGCTCGAGCGGTGATAATGGAGGATTCCGGTATTGGGAGCGTATATTCACCACCCAGAGAAGATCAAAGTTTGAACACAGTCGAGACGGTTATCGATATCGGATATCGTAGTGAGGTATCGACACACCCCATCTGTAGGAGATGGTTGCTCATGCCGTACCTCTTTTTTGTCCCTCTAGGGCTGGACCATCAAGTGCGAAAAAGGTGGTATTCGCCGGGTGCTCATGAACGTGTTCGGGAATAGTTTGAAATTTACAACGGTATGTGTTTAAGCAATTTTTTAATACCTTCGAACCTTCTTACGATACCCCCAGGATGGCTACGTCCACGTCGTTCTGCGCGAGCTCCCTCACAGCGATGGTGACCCACCAAACAAAATTAAGATTGAACTTGCTGTTCTTGACACCGGCAAGGTTGGTGAACGGATATATTTATCGTTGTACCCCATGATCTGAACGCCCTCTTTCAGGGCATAAGCCAGAATTTTCTGAAGGTAAGAGGAGCATGTGCTAATTTCTTCATATACTGAACTTGGATCCCAAGAACCAATTGTTTCACCCGTTCTCGCAAGAAAACCCTCTACAGACAGGTACAGGCCTTGGTTTAGCCATTGTCAACAGCATCGTGACTTCCGAAAGCGTTGGAGGCAAAGTTGAAGTCTGGAGTGAAGAAGGTCTTGGAACGGAAATAAAAGTCACCTTCTACGCAGAAAAACTCGACGAAGATGACGGTGCATCCACAGAAATGGGGCCCTTTAAGATGGACGACATGCTCACACGTCCAACAGTCTCTCTCGTTGGGTTTGACACACCACACAAAGGCGTCATGCTTCTCCGGAAAGTATTACAAAATTACCTTACCTCTTGGTGGGGATTTGAGGTCCAATCTGGCCCAAAGTACGGGGACATATTAATTCTCAACGAGGATCCCTCTCTTGTCCAAGAAGCTACGGAACGACATGACACCAGCAGGCCATTTATCGTCTTCTCGGCCTCTCGTGGAAGTCCCAAGCTAATGGCTATTGCAACTGACCATGAGCGCATTGGTGGATTCTGCCGAATCCTCTTCAAGCCTGGGGGACCGTCGCGGCTTAGGGCCGTCCTCAACTTGTCTATTCATGCCCTCAAAATCGGATCCAGATCACGACAGCCTTCACCCATGAACAACGACGAGCAATTATTCTTACCCTTGACTCACACAACAATTGCTGGCGCTATTTCGCGACGCAATTCTGATTATGAAGAAAATCATAACCGGTTGCGTCAACATTACCACCGGCCTCCGATGTCCCTGCGGTCGTCGACAGCCCACCCGACTTCCACGTCTTGGCAACTTCTCACACCAACAAATGAAAGCAGCGAAACTCCTGAAATAGACATGATTTCGCCGACAATATCTATTGGTCAAGGAGGCTCGCTTCTGAAGTCTGCGGTCCGCACTTTTGATGCGCCAAAGCGCCGATTCCGAGTGTTGGTTGTCGAAGACAATAGCATTCTGAGAAGTCTACTGTAAGTAACATCTATATGCTCTCGTTATGTGACTTTACTCACTGATACTATTTCAGGACAAAATGGCTCTCCCAGAAGGTACATTTCGTCAGCACTGGTAGGTGTTGATAAACACTAACCAACTCATTAAATCCTAGGGATATGACCATCGAGAGGCCGCTGATGGACGAGATGGCGTCACTGTTTATGAAACCGATGGTCCATTTGAGTGAGTTGTCAGCACCAGGCCCAATACTCATGCTGTCTCTAACTTCCTTCCAGTGTTGTGCTTCTGGATCTTTCGATGCCTGTCCTCGATGGTAAGTATTGCCGCTTTCCTCAATTTGCCATTGCGTCTAACGATCGATCGTAGGCATTGCAGCTACTGGAGAGATACGGAAAATAGAAGCCGTGCGAGTCAAGTCGGAAGACCCTTCGGACGGTTCATTATGCCCCACTCGTATCCTGGTGCTCACGGGTATGTCATCTCTCGAGGACAAACGCAGAGCTTTCGAGGCTGGCGTTGACGGCTAGTGAGTCCCAACCTTAAACCATGTCTTGATCTTAAACTCACAGTACTGTGCCAAGTCTGGTGAAACCGGTCGCTTTCAAGACCCTCGACGAGATGTTCCACAAACTGGGGATTGCGTAGTATCCGCCTTTCCTTCTCCCAATCCGTCTACTGTATCTTGGCACACGGATGTTTGGAGCATGGGCGGTTTAACAACGTCCAGTCGCTCCTATACTATCTTCTCATTATATGTAACCTACGCACAGCTACTGCGGCGATAATTTACCCTGTCTGTCTGCTTGTTAATTTGCTGTTTTACCCACTCCCTTCTCTTCTGATACAATCATTGTCATTGTAGCAACATCACCACCAGTGTCTTTCCTTCTGCCCCTAGATCACATTCACGCCTTTCGTTTTCACATTCATAGACCAAGGACAATAATCGGATAATGAACAAATGAATGATTGGTTCAGCTTGAGTTTGCAGCAACACTAAATTTACAAAAATTCAAACAAAGCTTGTGAACTAGAAGTTCGTGCGTGGCGGGCAGTAACTACAGTATGTCACTGCCCTTTTTCTACAAATACAAGGTTAGATGAGTGCCATCTCCCTCCACCTTCTCCATCGCGTCAAAAACGAAATGTCGCAACATTAAATCGTCCGTTTTACATTTTGTTGGATACGAAGCAATCAGATCTGAGGCTCGTTCCTCTCGCGTTGGGCTTGCTCCCTGTGTTGCTTCAACAGGCGGTCCAGCGCGGCCTTCTGTCCGACCTCAAGCTCGCCAGACTGAATGCCCGAGTGATATACACGGAGCAACGAGTCCACGTCATCCATAGACTGTGTGCGAACATCCGCAAGCTCCTTGATTTTGTTGGTGGCATCCTTGATCTAAAGAGAAGGCATAAACGCGTCAATAAATGAATGTTCCATGAAAATAGAGATCACATATACCTCATCGTCAGTGAGCTTGAGACCAAGCTGCTCCACACGTGATTTGACGGCATTCCAGCCAGTGAGGCGGTGTCTAATCGTTGTATTATGGGCACGTCGCCTTGACAAATGATAGTTATAATGACTCACCCAATGGAAACATATCTCGTCAGTCCGAAATCTTCAGGCTTGAGGATCTCGTATGTGCTGGGGTTGTTCAGGATGGCCTTGGCATGAATACCAGCCTTGTGTGTGAATGCACAGTATCCACTGAACAAAATAAGGAAGTATATTAGAATGCCGCGGGAGGAAAGAGGATGGGAGTAGATACGAACGTGATGGGGTTCATGAAAGGAATGTTGACCTCAACGGCCTCAGCGACGAGATTCTCGATTTCACGGAGCATGGGGAGGTTGTACTTCGACTTGACATATTCGGGGTTTGCGGCGTATAAGCAAGCGATGAGACCTCCTAGAGGTGTAATTCCGACACGTTCACCGATACCAAGGACGGCTAGTGTGTGTTTGTGTCAGATTCAGTTGACACCACATGTTTAATATTTCGACTTGCATGTGTCAATGTGCGTAGCACCAGCTTCCAGGGCAGTGTAGGCATTTGCGATGGCTGCAACTCGTCGTAAGTCACTTGATTAGAATGAAAGAAGAGGGAAAGCGTACCCATGCCGGTATCGTTGTGCATATGTAACTCGATATCACATCCAACGACACCTCTTAGTGTTCGGACCAGATCGTATACTTGTCTGGGGTTCGCGCAACCAACGGTGTCCGCAATACCGACTCGGTTTACGCCGATCTTGTCGACCGTTTGGTAGATTGATAGCAGGTCGACGAGGTCTGAACGGAAGGAGTCTTCTGAAGAGAATCGGACTTCGATGCCCTTCGACTTGACAAATTCAATGACCTCGATGGCGGTCTTAGTGATGTAGGCCATGTCCTTTCCATGCGAGAATTCGCGAAGGAAGGAGGATGTACCAATGACTACGTCGACACCATCAACGCCTAAAACACAAAACAAATTATGCCTTGAGAACCGCATGGAGAATAATGAGATGCCAGTAACTTACCCGTCTCGACAGCTATCCGGGCATCGTCCATATGACACCGGATGTGGGTCAGGATTTTAGCCTTCAACCCAAGCTTGCAAATGGCCTCGCAATCCGCCCGCGATTGCTCGGAAGCGACGGGGGAAGTCAGCTCGATGTATTCAACACCAAAGGCATCGAGAGCCTTGGCGATGGCGATTTTAGTCTTAGTGTCAAAGAAAGCGTTCGCGAATTGCTCTCCCTCTATTGCACAATTGTCGTAAGCGACAATATCATTGACAACCCCACAAGGAGCAAGGGGTAACTGAACCATGGGCACACACCTCTGAGCGTGCTCTCGATGATGTTGAAATTGGAAACATTGGAGAGAAAGTCTGCGGCGCGGGGAGCATACGGGTTGCGCTGCTTTTCCTGGGCGCCGTTCGCCCTAGGTGATGTTCCCCGCTTTCCATTGGTCTGGGGGCGGATGCCATTTGTGAGGGGGACAGCAACCATCTCGTCTGTGGGCAGAGAATCACCGTTCAGGTGGGGGCACATAGCGGATATGTTTTGCTTTTTTGGTGGGGGGATGGGAGATGGGTTGAGTGAATGGAAGATGTGTTAGTGCTCTATAAAGTTTTCTGTAAATTTTGCAGTGACCTAATCTGACTCGCAGGTAGTTTGAGATCAGGCACGTGATCAGCCTTCATTCGGCCGACCTCGTCACCAACAACGACCCGGATAGAATCCGGACAATTCATGGACCTCCCAAAGACCTCCTTGCTTCTTCTCGAACTGTCTGTTGTCGGTATGTTCGACATGCTCTTGGTTTTCCGGAACACTCGAGATGCCTCGTGGACAGGACTCAAGGAAATCCCGTTTATGATCATAAATTCCAGTGGATTTGATTGGCCGCACTTGGTGATCATGAGGAGCCGATCACCGCAACGAAAATCCAATTCAATCACACTTCTTGAAATATTTATGACTCGGAAACCAGCAGAACCACGCCTCCCTTCAGCTTATTCAATCCCCAACGAGTGTCGAACTGCCGTTTGACCTCCATTTTCCGGAATAGAAACACCAGGTACCGTCGATATCATCAGCAGCAACAGATGCCCATCAGAGTCGTCAAACCTGTTTCGGGAAGCAGTGTTTTTGGGAGTACTTAGGGCACGAGTCATAAGCCATGATGATGATTGCCAGACGAAGACTGAGAGGAGAGTTCGAGGAATTCGCGCCTCCGTGTTCGAGCCAAATCTGTTTGCAAAGCCGCTAATCGGTGTTGCGCCCGGTCTCAAGCTGAGGAGTTGAGTTTAGTCATGGAATTCGAATTCATGAAGATGTGGAAGTGATGTGGGTATCCAAGTTAAGAAGATGGGGATAAATAAACGCAGTCGAAGAATGCGCGCGCCCAGATGCGGTATCGACAGTCCAAGATGGCGCCATGATGGCGTATGTCAGATTGACGAGGTTCGAGAAGCCCTGGAGATTCTGGGGTGGCGAAGGCGTTACACCACCCTCCTCTCGCAACGCGTCTCGTTATGGACTGCTTCGCACTTCATGTCGCAGTACGGCATGGCACATCGGCGGCATTTATAAGCTCCCCAATATCCACAGACAGTACACAATATTCGTGGAGGATAAGCCGGTGGCGGCGTGAGGGCGGTCAAGTATGTTGGCACCGATGGTGGAAGTAACGCGATATTCTAAAAACACCAAGAAAAAATAGTTGTTCAGCAGACATGCCACAAACTGGTCTTTCGCGTACTGATTCGTCGATGAGCGTAGCCAGTCTTTTGCGGTACAGCAAGGCAGTTCGGACACTCATGGTAGACTTTTTCTTTTTTGCAGCTGGGGAAGAGCCTGCGATGTTCAGGTTTCTTTTGTCAGAAATGGTTTGGCGAGCACGTCCTTTTGCTGATTTTCCTCCTTCCTCATCGTCCTCGCCAGCGAGAAGCGTTGGTTCGGCATAGTTGGATCTCTTTGTCAATATTGAATAAAGGATGCCATGCGTGAATGGAGTATGGGATGTACCTCAAGTTCGTCGAGATGCCGCTTTGTCCGCTTAGCAATGACTTCAGGCGCGAGGCCTACCGCGAGGTTAGTGTGTGCTTGCCGAGCATCTGCAAGCTGATTGAGAAACTATCTCCTTGAAGTGCAGGCGAATAGCAAATCGTACGGTGCTCTCTTGTTTTCTTTGGTGGCATGATCGGCCGAGGGAAATGTCCAATGAGGCAAGAGGAATGACTTGAGCACGCAATCGCCTCGACTTCTGTAATTTATCAACAACAAACTATAGTCCAACACCCATCATCCTCCGCCTTACCACCATCCTAGAGCCCCATTGTCCTCCCTAATCTGACCACCGAGAACCATCCAAGAAGCCTCACGGCGACATACTAGCTTCTCTTTTACGAAATGGCACCATCAATCGACCCCAAGGCGTCGTCTAAAAGGCCTATTCATGACCTGCCTACACCAGAGCCTGAGTCGCCCATGAGGCCACGGAAACCTTACAGGTTCTCGACCTTATGCGCAACGGTGGAGAATCCGGACATGAAAGATCAATATGGAAGCAGCTCCGTGCCAATCTACCAGACATCCACTTTCAAAGGGATTGGCAACGAGTACGATTACTCGAGGAGTGGGAACCCCACTCGCAGTCATCTCGGTACGTCAGTCAGCATGTTCGATTTGAATTCTATCAACACGATCTCCTGCCATAGAACATCACATTGCCAAGATCTCCTCGGCAGACCATGCATTTGTCGTTTCATCTGGCATGGCAGCGCTTGACGTGATCCTACGACTCCTGAAGCCTGGCGACGAAGTTATTGCAGGCGACGACCTTTACGGTGGAACTAACCGTCTGCTAACCTATATTCGTACCCATGTCGGCGTCACTGTTCACCATGTTGACACTACGAACCCGGAAAGCCTTCACGCCTTCATACACCCCACGAGAACTGCCATGGTTCTCCTTGAATCTCCCACCAACCCTCTGCTCAAAATTGCTGATCTCGCCACAATCAGCAAGGACGTCAAAGAACGTGCATCAAACGCGATTGTCATCGTTGACAACACGATGATGAGTCCTTATCTTCAACGGCCCCTGGAACACGGCGCAGACATCGTATACGACAGCGCCACTAAGTATCTCAGCGGGCATCACGATCTCATGGCTGGAGTAATAACATGTAACCGGGATGATATAGCCAAAGTACGCTTTTCATCTGTATGTGTCGTATTATACGTCCTGGGTCTCACAGAAGTTTCTTGTTGCCGTACAGCAATTAGCTTTTACCATTAACTCTGTTGGAAATGCCCTCGCACCAGTCGACGCCTTCCTCCTTCTCCGCGGAATCAAAACACTCGCACTCCGCATGGACCGGCAGCAGACCACCGCGAATATCGTCGCAGATTATCTTAACACCCTGGGTTTCCACGTAAACTACCCTGGCCTCCCTGATCACCCAGGGCGAGAAATTCATGAGAGAATCGCTGATGGGAGTGGGGCAGTGCTGAGCTTTGAGACGGGGAACAAGGCTTTGAGTGAGAGGGTCGTCGCCGGGACGAGGCTCTGGGGAATCAGTGTCAGCTTCGGTTGCGTGAACAGTCTAATTAGCATGCCTTGCGTTATGTCGTGCGTATCTGGCTTTTTATGTTTACCTGGGGTATTGCTGATGGATATCAATGATATCGATCTTTAGACATGCATCTATAGACGCAGCAACTCGGGCAGCTCGTGGTCTCCCTGAGGACCTCATTCGCCTGTGTGTCGGAATTGAAGACGTGCACGATCTCTTGGACGACCTGGAACACGCCCTCATTGACGCAGGCGCAATCGAGTTCAACATCGTACAGAACAGATACGTCCGTGTCCGTGGTCCCGAAACCGGCGAAGCTATCAGTATGGCGGTCGAAAAATTGGCGTTGCAAGGCAGTGAAGAACAAGAGTGGCTCGTGAGCGCTCCTGGGAAGGTTATCCTGTTCGGCGAGCATGCTGTTGTTCATGGTGTGGTAAGTCGTCAGAGTTCCTGAGCACTTCAAAAGTATTAGAACAAAGCAGGATATTTCCTTTCTTCATCCCCCTATCTTCGGTCCCTGGGCCTTGCTCTTCTCATCTGAACTGTGATTAGGCTTTCACCGGTACTTACCCTATTCTGTAGACCGCAATCGCAGCTTCAGTGGATCTCCGGTGCTATGGCCTCACGACCCCTAGAGAGGACGGCAAAGTCTCAGTGCACTTCGATGACATCGACAACTTCTACCACGAATGGGATATCGATGAATTACCATGGGATGCTGTCACTCCCGTACCTGCGGGCGACGAACACCCGGAGGACCTCGATCAGAAATTGATCAGTGCTATCACTGAAGGACCCTTGAACGGACTCATCGACAGCAAAAAGAATGCCTATGCTGCCTCTTTGGCCTTCCTCTACATGTATTTGGTGCTCGCGGACGGAGAAAGGTATGTCTGCCTTTGTCCTTCACCGCGGACCTGGGACGACCTGAATCTGACCCTGACAATCCGATCACAGACGACCGTCGTTCAATTTCACCGCGCGATCAACACTCCCCATCGGTGCAGGACTCGGGTCTTCTGCATCCTTTTCGACCTGCGCGGCGACTGCCATATTGTTGCTTCAACGTCGGATCAGTCTCCCACCACCTCCGGCTCCTAGTTCATCGAGCACGGGCCACGTCCATACTTCTCACCAAGGCCGGCGTGCTATTCCGCCTGCTGTCGCAGAAGAAGTCAATCGTTGGGCCTTTGTGGCCGAGAAGATCCTGCATGGCAACCCCAGTGGCGTAGACAACAGCGTCGCAGTTTTTGGTGGTGCCTTGGCGTATACTCGTGCTGGATTCGAGAGGAAGAGCGGCATGGAAGCTATTCATGGGTAAGCTCCTTCCGGACTCATTCCTCCCCTGGGTTTCTGTATGTGCCTGACGGATCACTTACTTCCTAGATTCAAGTCATTGAGATTCCTCCTGACCAATTCCAAAGTCCCACGAGATACCAAGAAGCTAGTCGCCGGCGTTGGGGAGAAAAAGGCGAATGTGAGCACTTGTGGTCGACAGAAATGGTCGTGGAGTGAGGGCTAATTATGCCTCGTATACTCAGGAACCCGAGCTGGTTAACGGTATCCTCCAGGCCATTCAGAGTATCAGTGACGAAGCCAGGAGAGCTTTGGCGGATCCGGAGATGCCTCGTGATACTTTGCTATCCGCCTTGTCGGTAGGCTACTCTCGTCTTGCAGAGTAATTTACGACCGTTAATTATCTTGCTACTGTTCCTTCAGGCACTCATCCACGAGAACCATGGACATCTCGTCTCTTTAGGCGTCTCGCACCCGTCCTTGGAGGTAATCAGACGCAAGACTGCGGCTGAACCCTATCAGCTCAGTACCAAACTCACTGGTGCCGGCGGAGGAGGGTGTGCGGTGACCTTAGTACCGGATGGTGCGTATGGGGTCTTTCATTCAGCGGACCATCGATCTCACCTTGGAACATTCGCCCTAGATTTCAAGGCACAGGACCTTCAAAATCTGATGACTGAATTGATCCGCGAGGGCTTCCAGCCATATCTCACATCTGTGGGTGGAAGTGGCCTCGGAATCTTGTCGCCATATGGTCATCATCGTAACCGTGGATCTGTCGCTCGTTCTGCTCAGCTCTCAGGCCAAATAACCCCCCCTGAAACGCCCTTTTCCAGCGATGATTCAGAGTCACACCTCGACGCTGGAGAAGGGGCTGCAGATAGCTACGAGCCATTGCGTTCCATTTTCGAAACTAGCTCGATATTGGAACTTCCCGAGTGGGCTGACAACCTCGGGCGCTGGTTGTACGTTTGAGTGTGCTTTTGAATGGCTTCATACGTAAATTTCCTTGCTTCATCTTGCCAAAAAAAACCACCTATATGAGATTTGGACCGCTGTATTTTTTGTAATGTCAACATCTTGGTAGAAGCTACCGTAGAGAATAATTTATGAAGTCTGCATTTTCTAGTTACTCACAAAGCCTTCACCCACGTTACAGGAAAGGAGAATAACTTTTCTTTACAAAGCCATCGAAATGTTGCGCGCCTACCTTCCATGCCACCAGGTGTTCGCCTCGTGTTGTGCAAGACTGCACACAAGTTTACATACAAGAGTCAACAACAGTTGACGTCATAGTCATCACCACGAACCTTGAACTTAAGCTTGAGGGTTCCAAAATAGCGACCCTACTTGCGGCCCTGATCTACAAGCCGATCTTCTTTCGACTCTGATCGCCCAGTGTGTCAAGATTAGGAACGCCTGCCACTTATGTGAACAACTCGATCTTGAGAACTTCTTTGATTAGGTATATGTGTGAAATGATAATACGAAATACAGGTACTTGTCGACTTGTAAATACAGATTTCCATCCGGTGAAATACAGTGTAAAGATGCTAGAGTAGTTGTGTTGAACTGTCCATAAAGAAATAGGTAAATTATGTTAGTGATAGCATGTAGAGCATATAATCATTTTAGAATTGGTTCGTGGAACTCCTCGAGGCCGAAGGCTGGAGAACGAACAAATCACTCGACGTCTGAGTCGATATCAAGCTCCGCGGGACGTTCGCGTGGCCGGAGGGTCACAAGGCGAGTGTCTTTGATTTCCAAGTGCTTAGCACCGAAGTACCGCTGGGTTTCAAAGCTCCAGCTAAACCAAAAAAGCATGAGCATCAGAGCTTCACGGCCGATGTAAGTACTCACTCAAGGTTTCCTTTCACCCAAAACCCTAATGCCTTGATGTAACGCGCTATCTCGGAGTCGACGGAGGCTCCCCATGATGGAAGGCGGGTTTGCGCTGAGATAAAGCGGTCCATGAGCTTCTGGGCGTGAACGCCGACGTAGTCCGATGCCTCCTGGAGGGTGATGTTGTTGTTCTTCATCAAGACAGTGACGATGTTGTTCCCGTCGATTCCTTTGCTTTGTTCCATGTCATAGGAATAGACGTCCTGAGAAATAAATCGGGTCAACCATGACAGTTGCGAGAATGAAAAGGAGTCCGCACATTAGCCCAGCACACAAGGTCGACGGCGGCCCAATAAATTTCCATGAACGTGGGATCTTCAAAAACTTCATCGGGAAGGTCTGTACCCAAGCAATATTCAACGAGTCCATAGCAAAGGCGGACTGCGCTATTTTCTCTTCGCAGGGCAATGAATGAATCGACGTCGAGGATCGTGTTTGCTTCCCGGAGTTCGGCCTCTTTGACAACGGACGCGCAGTACGTCTCCCAGTGCTTTAAGAAGCGCGCTGTGGCCTTTGGTCGACAAAGACGAAGAAAGCGTGTCCGGAACCTAAAACACGCTCATGAGTGTTGTTCCACGGAAAGTAAAATAGACGCACTCCTTGGTCATCTGAGAGAAAGTTGAGCGATCATCCCAGTTGGGGTCCTTCATGGCGTTGAGGAAAATGTTTCCAGTGGCGAGAGCACCTTTGCCATCCTGATCGTCGCTAAACTCGTCGAAGACGAAAAGGACATTGACCTTCGTAATCAAAATCAGTCGATGAACGTTCTACCATATGAATATTATCTCACGAAGTCACAGCAGGTTCTGAACTGTTCGTGTCCAGCATAAGCGTAGGCACGGGACACAAGTAGCTCATTCGAGCCCAAGACGAAGAAGGCGCGTTTCCGGTCAGTGAAAACGTTGTAACTATTGATCCAGGCACGCGATTCAGCCGCTCCTCTTTCGTAGTGAGGGTTTTTGGCGCCATCCAACGGGCACATCGCCAGAAGGTCGGGGAGAATAAAATGTTCAACTGAGGACATCTTCGTTGAAAAGAGAGGTAGAGCGAAGAACAAGAGAGGCGAGCGTTTGAGGGGGTATGCGGGTTGTGGTGTTGAGAGAAAGAAGTGCGACGAACTTTATACCAAACGACCAGGGGGATATCCCACCGGGAACTCATACCATCCTCCCTGCGGGAAAATCACAGCTTCCGATCTCATCTTCTGAAAGAAACAAAGAAAGTGCCGCGACTCCATGACGAATCTACAGATTTATTGGGAAAAAGACGTTTACACACCTGGGTATTCATTTCCGCATGGAGAGGTGAAGAGTAAGGAATCTGAAGCCGAATCTCAGTGACTGGACGTCGTCTCATCGTGTGCAGAAGGGGATAAGCGAACGGGATAAGCGGTGTGTTAAGAATAGTCAAGAGCGTCTATAAGTGAATCTCTTACTGATGTAACGTGTACATGCCACTCGAGCCGGATTTGTGCCTATTTGGTAGGCCAAGAGCGGTGCCTCCCGAATCCCGAACTTGAAGGGTCGGGTTTCTGAAAATTGAATACACACTGACAGGAACCAAACAGGAATGGTCATAGATCGCGTCAATGTTTCGACATGTCCATACCAGTATCTGCGAAGGCTATACCGAGTCATTCCACGACGGCGTCGTTTCCCTCCAGGCTCCATTCCGGATGCCTCGGCGATGAAATTGATGAGTCCAAAATCACGAACGCAACCAGTATCGCACGGCCCGGAGAAGCCGTTCGAAACATGGTGATCACGTTATACAGTAGTTTCGTCCACCTGCCGTTCCACCCGAGTCCTAGTGGGGCAGCTGTAAAAAAAAATGTCGACTTCATGGCGCTCGGCGCAAGGTGGACAAACTCACTATGAAATACATGAGGAAGAACATTTTACGGTGGATTATCCGATATCGTAATTATTTCTTCTTTCCGCGGCGCCTCTTGAAGGTGGTTTCAAACACGCCCAGCGATGAAGGTGATCAAACTTTCCTTGTAACTTGGTTGGATCCCGGAGTCCAACGTCGTGGCGCCGGACAGCGTTGAAGAGCGGTTCCTCGAGTCGACACCTTGGCACCCCAAGCCTTAATTGTAACTTCCCATGCCGTCACACTGCTTCCTCGTCAGCAAGGCATTATAACATCATGTGGGTCTTGTCGACAAGCAGTGTAGCCTTCTGAGATCAGTGTTTGTTTACAAAGTCACATCGAGGGAGATATTTTGGCTGACCGGAGGTCTAGAGGTGGCTGGTCGTCGAGGGAGGCAAGCAGAAGTAGTCAGGCAATAGAGCAGAACAAGTGGCGCAATGTCTCATTCGATGACCTGGTTCTTGCTCGGATTTTTGTGGGTTTGATACTGCGATCATGCATTAGCATATGACTCTATATGGCTGCGGATGTCTATTCCTCGGCCTGGCGCTCAACCTGATTTTCTTAGGACACGCCTGCAGGGCAGGGGCACGACCATGTCGTCGTATGTCTGATCTGCAATGGTCGTCCAATATCAGATACGGGTGCCCTATCCGGTGCACATTATGAGTGCTTCGTTGGGCGTCAGTGAATATTTAGCCCACCAAACCGTAGTCGTTTAATGTTGTCAGACTGCATCCGTCGGTGTCCAAGAGCAGTCGCCGCATGGGATAATGACCTCATGGCATTGCAGCATGGGGACGCCACCGGACCCAGGCAGCCGTATGCCAAGGCAGGGGAACCACCCCGGTACTAGCTGAGGATTGTATGGCCGTAAACTCCGGGAAATTGATGTTTGTTGACGATATGGAGATTGTAGAGTACATGCAAAAGCTATGCTGACTCTGACAAAACAGGGGTTAAAGACTTACAAAAGGCACACGAGCTGTAACGAACTATCGGTGGTTTCGCAGGGACTATTCGCTTGGATTGGACTCGGTGGTGAGTTGCCAAAGGTAGTTGGGGCTCGGCGGGGTGTCGTCCCTCGTGTTGGAGAAAGGCCATATGGAAGATAAATTTAACCATTTTGTTTATTGAATTGAGGCGGTCGCATTGTCGAGTAGCTAATATTCTGTGAAGACTGCGTTCCTTCAGAATAAGGCTCCAGAATGATGACGACATCAAGAACTATGCGTGGAACGTAGCATTGATGCAGAACAACGTATGGACACAAGCATGAATTCCAGCAGGCGTAGAAGATTCAATGCGATCCGCGGACTGTAGCGACACAGTAACCAGAGATAGCGAACATAGATAAATCTTCTGTGTAAGAGTAATACGGGCTGTTACGTACCTCTTGATATGACTGATACATAACTGGTGCCGGAAAAAGGGTTGCCGATGCGCAATTCCACATACCGTCTTCTGTAGGATCGGATTTTGAGAGACACAATGAAGCACAGGCTGGACAGCTGCCAACACTCACCTGACCAAGGACAGTTTGTCGTCGCGATTCAGGTATGTAAAACATACGTCCCACTGATGTAAGTGTCAATCACAGTGCCCCATGAGCTCTCGGAAGATATGTACTCGTACATCAGTCCAAGACAAAGACAAAGACGAGGTCGAAAATTGTCCCATCCGTTAGAGCTTGCAACGTGGCCAAAGGCTACACACCATACTTATCTAGGGATCGCGAGGGATTTTTGTGGAAAGGTTACTAGCATGCCAAAACCCTTTGAAGCATGGTCAACATAACAAGGCGATAGATTACCAACCCGGTGTTCTTAGGGTTGGTCGCACGTCCTGCGACAAATCGTGAGAGTTCACCGGTGCAGACGAGGATCCACATGTCATTACTCACTCTGGGTTATCTTTTACCTAGAAGGCAGCTGGAATGCAAGACGACAGGCGGATTCCATCAGCTCAGACGACGCTTGAGGTTGAATGTAAAAGGAAAGTCTAGTTCACATGCTGCATGTAAGGCACGCGGAGCTGGATGATCCTAGACGATCCCGCACTCCCAATCGACTGCCACAGCTCCATGTGCCATGGATGCCTCGGGCTGGCGATATAACTTGGTGACGAGGAAGAAGGCAGGATATTCAGGCCACAAAGCGAGGAAAAGTAATTGTTAGTTTACACATTTTTGGATCTAGATAAATAAGGTTATGGGGAAACACAACAAAAAATCAAAGCGAGTATCATGACAACGCATACGAGGTCATGCTCGGACAGGTAGCGCTGTGGCCTAGAAGCAAATGCGGTA
The DNA here is from genome assembly GCA_013433165.1 of Hypsizygus marmoreus. Classification (NCBI taxonomy): domain Eukaryota; kingdom Fungi; phylum Basidiomycota; class Agaricomycetes; order Agaricales; family Lyophyllaceae; genus Hypsizygus; species Hypsizygus marmoreus. Next base: position 1,970,796 of record CM024092.1, on the reverse strand, counting down.
GCTCGCGTAACGTCCGCTGGTTTCGCTTGGTCTCGTGATTTTGACGACTTGTCCACGACGGAGACCATAATATCGCGCAACCGGATCCGCTAATTGAATCCGAGGTAGCTGAGTCTCTTTTAAACGGCTGTTCGCATGTAAGTCGTCAACGGTTAGGGTGAGTGACAGCGACGCACTATTTTTCCAGTAGAATTTTCTTTTCTTCCGGTGTCAAGACGTCGTGCCGTGGTACAAGTGTGTGATGAACGATGTTGACCAGGAGATCTGATTCGGAGAATTCTTCAAGACGGTACTGTGCGGCCATGGCCACGATCACCTAGTGGGAATGCGGTTGTGATTGTGAGATACGGTGATAGCGGCATAGTGATAACGGCGGGGACTCACCTTTCGAGCGGAAGGTGTCATGTTTCCGGGGAAAACGATGATGCCTCGTTGAATCGACTTTTCTTCCAGAATACCAAGCAGCCTGCATATCGAAGCGTCAGTGGATTTTTTCTGAGAAATTGTCATCAGGCGTACTTTCGCATCGTTTTAACACCTACGCTCTTTTCCTCCGAGAAAAACACGAAGATTTGGTCACTCGGGTTGGTTCTTGAAGAAGTATAAAAGTTCAACCTGCCACGGCTGTTCGAAGATGCAGACATGTCCATAAGCGCATCCTCAGAATGGGCAGATTGCTCACTCGACAGCCCCACTATCATTTGTCGTATATTGGCTTTTGAAAGTTGCGAGGTCGAGATATATTTCCTCATCGGAGACCGCGAAGCCCTAGATAGGATTCGGAGAGTGAGAAGCGGACAGCTTGCTAACTTTGTGACAACTGACTCTGTCTTTGACTAGTTCGTGGATGGTTCTGTTCACTTTCCATAGCTTCGCAGCCTCGTCGACGTCGCCCATGGGTTGTGAGTAGAAATATATTGAAACTCCGACCACCAAAATAGCACCCTGGTTTGCAAGTCCCCTCACAACTTTTGAATTTAATGGCACCTCAACCCAGCAGCAGTGACAGGAATGGCCCGCCACCTACGCTGGCTCTTACGAATGCGGTCATGGTGAGAAATGCAACTTGGTGGGTTTTGTGTGGCCTAACCGAAGCCAAACGATCAGACCAAGTTGAAGCCTGCCAAAATCTTCAAAACTGCGATTGAACCACCACCGCAACCAACACCTGGGAGTTACTCCCAAAGGTCAGCGAATCAAGGCCCCCGACATATCACAGGAATATGCTTTGATGACAGGGGAGACCAGCTCATAACTGCAGGGGAAGACGAGACGTTTCGAGTGTACAGCTGTAAATCTGGCAAGCGAGTTATCTGGTTTTTACGACAGCTTTCTTCTGCTAACACCCCCGTAGACACGTCAAAACATTGCATTCAAAAAAGTACGGTGTAGATTTGCCCAGATTTACGCACAAGAATACAGCCATCGTCCACGCGTCCACTAAAGAAGACGACACAATCCGGTATCATTCGCTCCACGACAACAAGTATCTCCAGTACTTCAAAGGCCACAAGGGGAAGGTAGTTTCTCTCGAAGTCTCGCCTGTCGACGATGGCTTCATGTCTGGATCACTTGACAAGACGGTCCGACTATGGGATCTGCGGGCCCCAGCTTGCCGCGGGCTTCTGAGTCTTCCCTCAACACCAATTATCGCCTATGATGCAACAGGAGTTGTGTTCGCTGTGGCAGTCAACAACTACTCCCGAATCCTCTTGTATGACCAGGCGAACTTTGACAAGGCACCGTTTCTGGTCATCACACTCGAAGACCCTACCCTCTCACTCATCAGCTATCCTCCGCGACCTATCTATATGACATCTATGTCTTTCTCTTCCAATGGGAAATATCTTCTGGTTGGCTGCTCAGGCGATGCTCATTACATACTGGACGCGTTTGAGGGACATTTACTTGCAAAACTTGAAGGCCACGTAGGTCTGGAACGACGGTCAATTTCGGCCCCTCCAAGCATCGAACCGGCAAAAGGGAGCAGCGGGGAAGAAGTTGGTTGGACGCCTGACAGCAAGTATGTGGTAGGTGGCAGCCTAGATGGAAAAGTTTTGGTGTGGGATGTGCAGCATCTTCCAACGCGGACAGGCGAAGTCGACCTCAAAGTTCACCCCATGCGACTACGCCCTCTCGTGGCATTAGATGGACATCCTGGACCATCACGGTGTGTCAGATTCAACCCTCGTATCGCCATGATGTGCACAGCTGGATCCGAACTAGTTCGTGTTCAATTCATTTTTCCCACCGTGTTTTCTCATTGAATGTTGCAGGCGTTCTGGTTGCCTGATACCTCTGGGGATGCTGAAGAGATCGCGAAGGGTCTACTGAAAGGCACTCGATCTCAGTGATGGTTTGTATTATTTTTGATATGTATACTTTTCTGCATATGAGAAAGTAACATAATCTTTCCCCTTGTTCAGGTTTACCGGAGCCACAACAACTGAAACTTGAAAGATCTCCTGGTTATCATTCCCAGAGGCCTACATATTGCATCGCAATCAGATACGGTTCTTCACCAGATAACTCAGAGAATCGTTTTGATTCTTGTGGATTCCTTGGGGAAGCAAGATTTTCAGCCAGCTGTCACTGCGGTTTTGTTCATTCATAATAAGCGCTACAGGTACCAGAAGTGCGAACAGAATCAAACCACAATTTTTGGCACTTAGATACAATTGTCTTTGATCTGGTAACAAGATTGTGACGAGAGTTTCATGCGGAATGAATCTCCAATGTCGCTAGTTGGGCTATTGATGTTTAGATATTGGTGAATGGAAAATCACCTATATGGGGCGGATTGTTCGCCGCCGGTTCTAAGATCTGAAACTCTGTCCGATGAAACGAATCCCTCCTACCGACCTCTGAGTTCGGCGATCCAAGTTGAATGGATTCTGTATAGATCCCAATAGATTCCGCAAACGCCGTCGTTGCGGTGACGCGTCTTCATCGGCGACGGGACGCACGATGCCGTGACGATCAGTAGAATGTCGCAGTCACGTGGTATCTTACGTCTCAGACGTGGCAGATGTTGCAGCCGTGCAGAGTTTGTTTCTTACACCAAGAGCCCTGACTCTGAACCTCATTCACATAATCTCCTCGTTCCCTTAATCTCTGGGTAGAATGCGTCTACAGGCTTTTCTCGGTGCCGCTATTTCTTTTGCCGCGTTGGTTCTTTCAGCATCAGCAAGTGTGTAGACATCCGGCGCTCCGATGTTCTCTTTTTTTGCTGACTGGTTGTCCTTTGTTCTCCAGCAGGAGAAACTACTGAACCGGAAGTCGCCGTAACGGCAAACTTCCCGGAATCCAATCATTTTGGTCGTGCGTCACCCTTTAACCCGCCATTACCCACATTCACGCCTGACTCATCGGTGATGTAGACGTTGTGAACGGAGAGAAGAACTCACTCCTCATCAGTGTCGAGAATAAGTCCGGCCGAAATGTTACATTAGTTAGCGTAGCAGGTTCCGTACACCACTCTGAGTCTAACCGTCTGGTGAAAAATGTGCGTCCGGAATCTCTCTTGTTTCACCGAAACCCCATCCTGATTAAATGACTGCGATGAAATAGCTTACTTCCACAAAATTCGGGATCCCTTTATTGGAAGGTGTAAAGCTTGAGGTGCCTTACGCGTTTTACAGCGAGTGCGTCATTTCCTTACCCGTCAATTCCTCCGGCTGACCGATGTCTATGTTGCCAGATTCAAGGTATTTCATCGTGCATGCACATGTTTTCTCGCGGTCACAGGCTAACCATCATAATAGCCGGGAGACCTTCGCCTGACTGTCTGGTTGGAACACTCTGTGGACGTATGTGTGGTCGGTATGATCGGACGCAACGGCACTTGCTGATGATGATGTAGGGCTCAAAATACCGCGTCTCTGCCTATGACTCAGTGATTACTATCGTCGAACCTGAGCTTTCCATCCTCGATTTCAAACTGTAAGTTTAGATCACTATTCCAATCGGCGGTGTCCTCATTCCCTTGGTATTTCCAGCATCTCGACGTATCTGATGATCGCCGCCATCTTCGGAGGGCTCACTTACTTCACCTATCTTACCTATTTCCCACAGTCCAAGAAATCGCGTACTAAGAAGACGGCCGCGTCTGTTTCTGCACCAGTTGGATCTGTCACTGCTACTGGCGCTGGAGGCTATCAAGAGGAATGGATTCCTGAACACCACTTGAAGAAGTCAAAGAAGGGTGCAAGCGGAGCTACCGGTGGACTAAGCGGTGACGAGGTCACTGGGAGCGAGCTTAGTGGTAGTGAGAGCAGAAAACGAAAGGGAAAGAAGTGATTGTGTGATGAGAATACCAAAATATAGTACGCTGACGTATTTATTCAATGTCATATTGCTGTGTTCACTTGCTTGTACAATCATTATGGACAAGGAGTATCTGGAAGACCTACTACTAGAGCACGAATGAAGTGGATGTGGGGGTTTTGGTGTATAATGACAGTTACAGTTACATTACTGCTGCTCAATGTTTCCATTTCTTCAATGATCCCCAACAGTTAGGCACCCCATCTTCCCAGCTCGACGACGTGCTGCTTCTCCGTACTGGTGACTTCGGAGATTTAAGAGAGGAGAAACTCGATACGCGACCCGTAGTGTGTGGGGTTGCAACTGCCTCGATAGTGATCGCGTCGCACATCTTGTCTATGTGTGGTATCGCCCAAAGAATGCGCTCCCTGTTTCCAGCCCATGTCTGGATCAACTGTGGCTGATCGCCAAGCGATATCAGAGTTTCGCCAGCAGCGAAACTTCGATAGGCTTCGTGAATTGAAGCCCAAAACTGGGAGATCGTGGCAAGACTAGTGTACGTTTCGGTGAATGCCGCTGTTGTCGAGGAAAGAGCTGTGAGCCCGTCCGGATACGCAGCTAGGAGATTTGACTTGACGAAGTCAGACGTATCCTGTGATAAACTCCCGTCGGAAGGAGATTGACTGGCAAAATGGAGTCGTGGCTGATCGCTATGTTGGAGGAAATGAGCAACGCCAGATGTCCATTGACCGAGGTTATTTATCATAGTCTGGTGCTGCGAGAGAAGCAGTTGGGAGGTTGTAAGCAGTTTCTTTGACTGCACTCCCAGAGCCTCTAAGAAATCCATATTTTCCTCGCGGGATATGTCTTCCTGGTTCGCGAGCAGAAATACAACCCTGTCACTGAAATCGCAACACTGGCGCAAGAACTGTGTGATGCCTTCCCATTGGTGATAGAGGGAACTTCGGAGTTGCGTGAATGGGTCGCGAAATTGAGGAGTGTTTCTGCCGCCGTTTGCATTTAGTATTGCAGTCTGCAGGCTGTGTACTGAAGACATCGTGTTCTGTGTAGCGGAAGCAAGGCTTGTCAAGGATGGGCTAAAGTCGCTCGAGGTGGTCAGAGTTTCAGCATGGTGAGGTCGCATTTGTATTTCTACTTGTGCAGTTGGATTGAAGGGGGATGAGGAAGCACCTCCACCATGATAAGTGTAGGTACTCGGAGGGTTCGCAATCGGAAGGTTCGCAATACTCGATGGCGACATGTATGGGGTGTCCATGGGGAAGGCAGGGACGGCATTTGTCGACATAGTCACCAGGTTCTATGTTGACCAGAAGCTCATGAATGAAGTGGGGATGATATCTAGCCATGGCTACTCACAGTTTGTATGGGGCCTGCGCTGTCGGGCTTTGGGGCGTCCGCGGAGTATTAAGAATGGCACAATCGGGGAAGGGATGGAATCCACGTTGGCAAAGAGAAAGCACTCGAAGCAACCGAGGTGACGGTTGCTTTCACTCGTCGATATCGCTTCATCACCCACTTGAGGTTTTGTAAGATGTGTCCAAAAAAGTGGCAGTGTCGGCGCTTCTCGATTATGCCATATCCCTCCATACCGGCAGCTTCGAAGGATAGGTATAATCAGAGCATGCCGTGAACTTGGACGCTCTAGGTACATTCTTGTTCAGCTGACATGTGGCGGCTGTGATTATGTTTAAAGTGCTATTTGCATGCACAGTAGGCGCTGGCAGTGGGAACCCAGTTAGACTGAAGCTAACTGAAGGCTTCAATGAGCAGAACGTAATGTGCGGGTTTCATCTTCTGTATCTGAGCAGATATACCATCGGTGCGAAGTAATAAGGGAACGTCTACTTACTGGTAACTTGGGGCATCTGACTGGTAACCTGTGCTTGGAGGATGTTATCGTAGGGCGCTTGTGTTCGTAGCAAGTTCGCAGTGTGAGAAGATGCGTCGGAAGGAATTAGATTGTGTCCAGTGTCGGACGCGGCAAAAGATGGGTCATGACATCTTGGGGTGGGTGACCCGTACAGTACTTACAAGTGTGGGTCATCTGGTACGGTGAGCGCCTCCATGAAAAGGTCACGGAGCTCCAATCGGAAAGATAGATCATTGGTCATCGATCATCGATCATCAGTGCAAACATCGACCAACTTCCGACATGTTTCCATGGTCAACACCTGTCTTTCGACTTTTCAGCGAGGATGGAATGCTTCGTGCGTCAACTGCTTGAAATATTGGTACCCGAGGCGACTCTGAAAACTGTCAATAGCGGCTTCCGAACTTATACCGACATAGTGGGCGCTTGAGCTTTATCATAAGGCACTGCACCGCCTAGAGTTACTTGTTGTGCACTGGAATATCATCGATAACGTTTTAATGGTTACATATGGATCCATAGTTCTCAACACCTTTGGCTGTGCATGCATTCGACATCGGACCCGTTTGACGACTCGCATGTATAAAGCTCCCCAAGTCACACCCTGGCGAGCCTGCTATTCCACCAGCTATCAATGCCTCGACTTGACAGCCCCGATCAAGCCAATATTCTCCTTTCCGCAGATCCTCCTGACATCGATTGCGACCTGTTGGTTAAAGCTGCGTGTCGTAGCTTCGAGCTGTTGGAACCATGGGATCAAGCCACGTACGTCACTACCGTCGCCGCTAGAACCTGATGCTTTCTCAAAATATGTTCTGTTAGATCCAATAATCCTGCTGTGAACACCATTATTTGTCAAGTTCAAGCCCAAGGCGACAACTTCTACAATGCTGTCGGCATGAGCCAAGAGGCTGCTCAGCAAGCCCACATATTCTGCGAAGACTATGCCACCATTTTAGGGCATATCCATGACCAGAACGTTCACACAGAAGAACTGCGCGAAATCATCAGTGGTATGCTGACCATCGCCGGAAGGGTGCGACGAATTGCAGAACGACAAGCCGACCACTTTCGAACAATGCATCAGGGTATTCTTGAGGTCAGCTCTCCTTATGGATTCTCTTGGTACCTAGTCTCGACGAGCACTTCAGGTCACAAATTCCATTCCTCTTGAAGTCTCGCTTCTTGAAGTTCAAATACAACGGGCACGAAAGCAAGCCGAAGCCGGGCAGAAAAGGGTCAACCAAGTGAAAGTAGCCAAAGCATGCAGCATAGCTGGTGCTGCTGTGTTTGGAGGCATTGCAATCTTCGCCTTCCCACCAGCGGTCGTAGTGCTACCGGTTATATTCCCAATCATCACGCTAGTGACCGAATGCATCGAAATGAAGATTTCCAAGAGGGTTGCAAGTGAGCTACCTCCTGTTCAACCATCTTTTTTCAGACCTGATTAACTCGCTTTGAGGCCGCGAGAAGCAATCCAAGGACTGTAAAAAAGCCATCGAGCAATTGGAACGAGTGACGAGTGACATGGTCCAACTGCTCAGCTCAGTAAACTCCTTCGCACAGTACTGGGTACGCCAGGAGACTATTCTGGAAATCGTCAAGTCACGACTCGAGGGGCTGCGCGAAGCTAAGTATACTGGGCTCAAACTTGATATGATTCAGAGAAATTGGGTGGAAGTCGCCAAATCACTTCGTGATTATTCGGTGAAGGTGCCTGGGGCTAGATTCTTGGATAAACATGCACTGACCTTGTTTTGTGCAAAGATGAAGACCCTTTTATCCTATGTTCCACACAGCAGAGCGTCCTTGAAAGATCACATTGACCCGGACCCACCAGCGTCTACCTCACACTCCCATACATCACTCCGTCGGCAAAATGCTGTGAAGATTTCAAGGGATAATTCACACGCGGATTCCATCACCTTGAAGAGTCGCAACTTGAATCTACTCATCCCTCCGAGCCCGAGCGATTCGTCTTCACAAAAATCACCAGAGTCGTGTTTGGCACCATTGCGTGACACGCAGAGATCCCCTTGGAGTTGCAAGTCAAACTCGGCACTCGAATCAATGCATCATTCATCACGCCCTTCATCGAGCTCACCGAAACTAGTACTTGCGCCCCCCATTGACCCAGATGTAGCCTCACGCCCGTCGTCCAGGTCATCGGAGCGTTCAGCGCACAGTTATAATTCGTCTCATTCTTCTCATGGTGAAATTGATAGGCGTAGGTCCAGATCACGCCATCATTCGCCGCACCGCTCGTCTCGAGATGTCCCATCCGTTTCACATCGTTCAAGGTCAGGGCACCGGTCCTTTGAACAGCGGCGCTATAGGTCTAGGTCTAGGTCTCGTCATCGTTCCGATCGACCTCGACGTTACGACGACAGGGAGAGGGCTCAGAGGGTGGTGGCCCATAGACGCAGACCCGGGTCGCCTGATAACACAATGCGACATCATTAGCTGGTGCTCGGATTCGTCACAGGAGTCGTAAGTAATTTATCACTAGCTTCGCGCACCCCAGACGGTGACCACATCTGCCTCTCCAGTGAGTAAATGAACATTTTCTCCATCTATACCCGGAACGGACAATATACCCCACACGTTGGACTAGACAGCTGTATCTGCTTGACTAGCCATCCACTTCGATGTCCTAGGGCCTTGATAGTTTCCATTCCTCCCGTGCATAATTAACACTATCCCAATACCTCATTCCAGTGACATTAATATTGTATACCCTTCAATCACTGACAAATGTTATTCAAAAATTTAAAGTCTCGTCTCAGTACTACTTATACTAATACGACCAACTCTTCACACCATGTTACACGTCACGAGAAATTACGATCGCTTCACGGCTTCATGAGCTGAAATTACGCGATTCCTGCCTTCAGGATGGATGGTGGAAGGAAATTGAGTTTTTCGTTACCTCTTGTTGCGCTGTAACGCTCTTCAAATTTTATTATTATTACACTTTCGGAATCTCTTCACTTCAGGACCCTCTGTTACACGTTAATTAAAGAGTTTGGCCGTATCAGTGCAGTATCACGGAGGTGTGGCTACACCAAAACCCGGCTACGCGTTCTTTGGCTATGCTTGGCAAGTGGTTCAGGAGCAAGTGCGGCCAAATAAATCGTGAATCTTGACGTCAGCTCAAATTCGGTGCCTTCAGAATCACTGTTCACTGTCCCGGTCGGTGACTACTGCTTTCCCCCCTGCCATGTCACACTTCTCCCAATACATGAGTCGAACGGGGCAAGTAATCCGGGAAAACGCCTCACGAAGTAAAGGAATAATATGAACAAGATTTACAGAAGCTGATATCTGGGAACCTCTAGTGTTGCGCATGCAAGGCGCAGATGAAGTTTCTCGAGCACCGCGAACGCTATTCACCTTAAACTCTCCAGCCGACGTGAATATGTTTGCGACCGGCTGCGATGCAGATATTGGAGGAACATCTACAGTCCATCTCGACCTGGAAGAATCACCAGAAATCAACGCGAGTATAGGACGACCCGCGACCGCGAAATTCTGGGGCGAAATGCGTCTTGGGGTAAAGGCAGGTTTGGAGGGAAAGCTCCGAGGTGGGTATGCTGGTTTCCGGAACAAGGCATGTAGTCATTATACTTTGCATCTGCGGAGTACGCGATGTTGACTGACAGCACGTCCAAGACACGACCAACGCTGTTCGGAAATTTGCTCGACGACGTATCGAATCACAAATATCTTGCTCTTCGGTTGCGGATAGCTGGGGATCCCCGGACGCGCAATGCATATTTCGCGAACATCCAGACGGACGGGCCGATCACGACTGACCTGTGGCAGCACCGTCTGTATTTCCAGCGGCATGATGAATGGGAAGATTTATTTGTGAGCCTTCGCGCTTTGGAGGTGTCTCGAAAAGTCTAACAGCCCTGACTACAGATTCCTTTTGACAACTTTGTTCGCACAAATTCTGGGGAGCTCTCGCAGGACCAGATAAAGATGTATCGCGAAAAGATTCGCAGCATTGGAATTTCGCTCCTGGGTGGGAACAGTGGATCAGCAGGACCTTATGAACTAGGAATTGACTCTGTACGGATCGTCAATGACGAAGATGTGATCAGAACCCCGCCGGGTAAGCACATGCTCTCGTAAATATGTGCAATTGTCAGCAACTGGCTCGTATACAGGTGAAAGACTGCCTCAGCTGTGCTCAGAAGCAATAGACCATTAATGGTCCTCATCGCAAACACAGGGTAAAGTCCAAACAGGATGAGTACGCCCGTAGGCAGACTTACACACACTCGAAAACGATGACAAGTGCAGTTTAATTCTTATTTCCTACAAAACTATATGAGGAATATTGAACGAGAGGACGACATGACATGCAAAAAGATGAGAAGGGCAAGTCATAATCGTGAAAAGATTGGAATCATGTGGTTCTAAGTATATGTACAAAAAATTCTTCAATCCACCAGAGCCTTCCGTAATTGTTCACAAGCCAAAGAATGAATGTCGCCGAGGGGTAGATGTAAAAAGGAGATGGAGCATGGCAGGGTTCTGACATCAAAGCTGAGAAAAAGAGGAGAGAGAAGGGTATGTCTACTATTAAAGCACAACACAGCCTCCACAGCAGCCACCGTGACCCTCGTCATGCTGGCTTTTATCACCATAAACGCCAGGTGCATTCCCACCTGCACCTGGAACAGCAGGTCGGCCGGTTTGTTGTTCCTTAACCAAGGAGCTTTAGTCACGACTTAGGGGCAAGGTCAGTAAAATAGACAGACCTTGTTGTATTTCCGGATCTCGCGAACAAGGTTAGTGAAAGCCTCGTCGACGTTGATACGTTGTTTTGCCGATGTCTCAATGAATTTGCATCCAAAGTGTTTGGCAAGATCACGACCCTCTAACATTTGAACTCGTCAATATCATTACACGCAGGGTCGGAAAGGGCCCCACCATTCATGCCGACCTGTCGCTCGTATTCCAGGTCACACTTGTTCGCTACCACGATAACAGGGAACGAGTCTTGATCCTTCACCCGGAGAATCTGCTGGTGGAACGTGCTGATTTCCTCGAATGAATTGCGAGACGTGATAGAGTAGACGAGGAGGAAACCCTCTCCAGTGCGCATGTACTGTTCCCGCATGGCTCTGTGAGCAAAGAAATGTGGTCAGACGTTTGTTACATGAGCATAGGCGAGTTAGGGCGAAGTAGACAAAATCGATATCCAGTTGCACGAGTCACTGGCCATGATGCGGCGCGTCATGCCGAAGGCGGGCAGCACAATACATTTGCTGTGTGACATAGCAGCGAAACACGTACCCGTATTCCTCCTGACCCGCTGTGTCGAGGACGTCCAGAAGCGCAACCTCGTCGTCGATAACGCATTGCTTTCGATATGAATCTACATCGTAGCTTAACTTCCGCGTGTGAATGACGCTATGTTGCCACACCCACCCTCAATTGTTGGGTCATACTCGTCCACGAAGTGGCTTTGAATGAACTGAATGGTCAAAGCAGACTTTCCGACACCTTCACGATTGTTAAATTAGGCAGTGAGACCAACAGAACACTACTCACCACCTCCTCCGACTACTACAAGCTTGTATTCCCGCAAAAATTGAGCCTGCCATAAGCTCATCGTCAGCGTGGGTCACGATATTGATGTTTCGATGACACTGTACCCTGGCCGTCATTTCTGCTTAAGCCCGGATGTAAGGACAAAGGATAGATACGGAAAGAGGAGGGTTGCGAAACGGGAAGGGGGGAGCGCGAGGAAACGAGAGACAGGTCAATAACTCTTGACCTATATTCAGCCAACAATATGCCAAGCGCAACCAAACAACAGAACCGTTTTCAGCGTATGTACCTGATTTCACCGACCACTCACCTCCGAACATCTTGAAAGGCTGTACCCGCTTTCTTATTGGAATATCTGTGTCCATACGTGCTTTGCGGTTATCCTGCTGCCAGAGCGGTCCCGGTCGCTGACCATTGCTGAATCATCCTGTAACCCTCAGTCTCCTCACTGTGAACGAGTCTCTCTGGATAGCTTTGGCCCCATGCCTGATTGATCTTTCTCTCGAAATGCTGATTTGCTATAGTTATCTCCCATCTTCCTCTCCACCCCATCTCATGCATCAATCACTGCTCAACCTGGCATCTGCCATCTCTGATAGGACTTGTGCCAGATCTTAGTAGATCGCGACCAATTATTTAATAGCCAGCGTTGAACTCAAGCGGACAGTGCGCCACGGGGTATCTCCTAAATTTTCGTTTACTGGGCTTGCTTTCTCGATGTGGCCACACCACCCCGTGCAACGACAATGAGCATACGATAGAAGCATGAAGCTGTGCTGGATGCTTCCTTTTCCAGATACGCAGAGATATGGTTCCCATCCGCAAACGTCGGCCACCTCTCGGATCTGAGATTCAGTTGATGCATCAGCGAGTGGCCGTGGATGGTCAACCTTACGGTCGTGCATTTACCTGCACGGTCAACTATGTAGTATTTTCAGCGTAGACTGTCCTTTCTGAAAGCCTGCTGCATATATTTAATTCCTTTAAGGCTGCCCCCATATAGTTAGCGATCTGCCAGTCGACAACACTGTACTGGATATGATTAGATTCAAAGAGGTTAGAGTCAGAAACAGGTTGAATTGTTGCCATAGTATTTGAGCCGTAACGAGCAAGGTATAAAGGCATATTTACGAGAGTGTGCGAGAACATGGTAAAGATATACAGATTCATAAGAAAAGGTAAGGAAATTCATCTAGAAAATTTACAGTGGCTTGTGCCGAGCAAGTTGTTCGATGGGACTTGAAACGGCTGGATTCACGGTCCGTTCTGAGAGGACCGAGGACTCCAGCGATTCAATAGCGCTGACGCTTCGAATCGTAAGGTGACCTCGATCTGGGTCTCTCTTGTGGCCTGCGCGAAACCGATGTGTCCCTTGAATCACGTCGACCGGCGTGGCGAGAGTGGCGCGGACGAGGTGTCGAGGCGCGCACCGGAACTGACCTATAGCGATCGTACGATTGACCATGACGGGACGGTGAACGACGTGGAGAGCGAGGTCTTGGTCTGGTGCGATCATACGAATTCGAATGAGAGCGATGACGATATGAGTAACGGTGCGATGAGTGTGATCGCGACCTATAGCGTGGAGTTGAAGAGCGGCGTCGACGGGATCTTGATCGACGTGGCGAAACCCTCCGCACTGAAGCATATGGAGAGCTATTTCTTCGCCTGGTACGAGAATCGTCGCAGGAAGAGGATCTGCGCCCACTGGTGGATCGCTCTGGTAATCTGGTAGGCGTCGGCATCTCCATACGATTATTGAGAGACTTTCGACCGTCCCGTGAGCCTTTTGATGGGGGGACAGCGGATACGTTCGGCGACCTGGGGCCTTCATGCGATGATGACCTGCGGGTGCTGCTCGCATGCATCATATCTAGGGATGGCGTGGCGTGGGGCTCTGATGACCTGGAGCGTGATACCACATCTGGCGGCGGCCCAAGTGACTTGGGCTTGATCTGAGTGCCCTGTGTCGAAAGACGAGTTGAACCTGACTGCGGCGATTTGTCTCGCTCATTCGACGGAATTCCAGTGGATAGATCGGTCGATATATCAGTAGGACGGGAGTCTGATGACTTAGAGCGCGCCTCCGTCCGTGATGGAGGAGCAAGCAAGGAGCCTTTGTCGGGAGCAGAACCGTCAGGCAGAAAATCGTCACTCCTTGAGCGCTTAAGGGTGTTCTGTCGGCGCGGGATTCGAGTAGTGGCCTTTGTCATATCCAGCGCCTTATCCTGCTGCTCATTCGAGATGGCTGGGCGATGCGGCACATAAGACAATAGAGTCTTCATCTGCGAGGGGGCTAAGATTGACATGGCATGTTTGGGAAAATGGTATCAGATACCTTCACTGCATAATCGAGGAGGGAGTTGGCAACGCCATCCCAACTCTTAGCGATCATTCTCAGCGTGAGCTTTATACTCTTCAAATACCGCAGCTCTTCAATCCGTCCTTTGACCATATTGAGTACGATCTCCTGTCCACTCCAGTACTGTGCAAATGATTCGACAGCGTTTTCGAGTTCGACCATGTCATGCGTAACGCGCTGCAACTGTTTAATCGCTTCTCTGCAATCCTGTGCTTGCTTTGTTCGTTCTACAGGTGATAAGTTAGAAAAGACGAAACCCTAGCCATAGGTGAGGAACCCACTTTCAGTTCGTTTCGAAAGTCTATTCTCAATTAATTCGGCGACCAGAGACATAATTGGGAGGACAACTGGTAGGACTATCAATGCAGGCGGGAAGACGAAGACTGCAGAAGCTCCCGCAGCCACGCCAGCCACACTAAGGCCCTTGCCAATCATATTGAGTTGCCGAGCTCTCTTCTGCCCGATCTTGGCCTTCTTTAACGCCAGCTGTTCTTCATCTTTGAGCTTGGCTACTTTGGCTGGGACATCGTTTGTAATCTGGGTGTTTCCGTCAGGAGGAGAACCAGTAACGCAAAGCTTAACAGGACTGACGTTTGAAATGCCTATCCGCATCGTTCGGAAGAGCATCACCACCTTCTCTGCATTCGTTTGTGCCTGTCCTGCGATACTAACCATGTTGTTGATAAATTCGTGTAGCTCCACCACGGATATGGTGGGATCCAAGATGTTTTCGAGCACGGTGGCGAAATGCAGACAAAAATTGTAGCCGGCCTGAGCAGCATCTCGGCTTGTGCTGATAGCAGTGTAAAAGTTATCTCCGTGTGCTTGCACTTGGTGTATAATGTCTACCACAATAGGATGTTCTGACCTAACAGTTTCGATATGTTCGCGTGAGGGAAGGGCCAGGAGGTATGGAAAATACATCTTACGTTGCCTGGTGCCATGGTTCCATCAATTCAAAGCTTCGACACGCAGCCTTAACCAGCAATTCGCGATCGACCTCGGGAGGACGTGCTACACTTGCGAGGTCTTGATGCCTCTGAGTACTATCTTCGATTGAAAGCTGGGGCATCTTGAATCAGAGCGGCGAGCCACCGTTCCGTCGAATTTATATGATCCTGTCATCAAGGAAGTGCTCGGGAAAGCGCACACCAGATCTAACCAGCGGGACTATGTACATGTGCTCCCCCAGGGTCACTGATAGAGTTTCCTTGTGTGACGGATGTTCCCTGACAACGTAAGCTATGTCTCTCTCACCGGAAATGTTCCAAAAGAAGCATTGAGCGCTTTCCAGTCTGCCAGCGCTAATTATACACCTGGCCATTGTGGTCAAAAGAGCGCATTTCTTGGCATGACAAGGAGATGCAGGGAAGGCTACAAGAGGGATGGTAGACCTCATTAGCGCTGGATGGGTAGAGGGGACTGGCTGACGCACCGATCTCAACATTTCGCAGGCGGCAATGTTCAACTCAGACTCACACTACCACTACACTTAGTCAGAACCTCTTCAAAAATTTCCGGGAATAAAACGATTGCCTCATTAATCCCATGATAGAGAACAAGTAAGCGACAGAGCAGCACAGCGTGTAGCGCTTACCTTGGTTATCTTTCAATACTCTGGGAAACCTATTCGTACCCCAAAATTATTTCAGTCATAAGCGCTTGAGGAGGGGCTATGCCTTAGCCTTTCAAACAACCCGGTCAGCTGGATCGCCTCATGCAACAATGCATACGCCACTGAGGTCAGTCATGAACAAGAAGGTACACGGTCAGGCGCTGCCATTTGTCCGTGAGTACAGGAAGGACCAGAAAGTTAACAGTTGAATATCAAGACGAGAGTGCAAGCTGTCAATCTCTGTTACTTTGTGATCATGTCCTTGTCTATCATCATGTATGATAAATCTTAGCTTGGCTGGAGGTCATCCGCACATGGCCAGACTCAGCAGAGTTACCGATTGAACCATGCCGAGATACGAGGACAGCTCGTTGTCGGCCTGTCGGAGCAGGCACAACTGCTGGAACAGCTGAGAAAGAGCGACTGTGGCGAGGCAGATTAGGGAGGGGTCGCGGGGAGCTTGGGGATCCGGGTGTGTGTGGCGTTGCGAAGCCTGAATTTACAGCGCTAAACATCGGATGGCCAATAGGCGCGTTAGGCGACAATCCCCCAGTCACCTGCCGAGAACTCCAATTCGACGATTCCAAATCTGCCGAGAATGCGGAGCTACTGCTATACCGCGATCCACTATCGCGCCTACCAAGCGTATGGCTCGAAGGCTGACGTGGCATGCCAGGTCTCATTGGTGTCCAACTACCATTGACGATCACAACGGGTGAGCGAATTTGCTCGATGCTCGGTTGATGGAGGACAGGAGAACGTGTACGACGAGGAGCAGCGGGAAGGCCCGTGGAATCACTCAAGCCCCGGCGGGAATGATCATCATTAGGCGAGAATCGGTTTGTTGCGGATTCGGGAGGGGTGATAACACTCTGAAGGTCAGAAAGAGGCGTAATAGCACGTCCAATGGAGGGAGAGCTGGGGTAGCTATAGAAACTCTGCACACTGGCTGACCGCTCCTGGTGCACAGGGAGCAAGGGACGAAGAGATGTCTGAGAGCTAACCTGTGTGAAGGCCTCTGGAGTAGGAGATCGGTATGAGGGTGTAGGATAGCGGTATTGCTCGACCTTCTCATCGAACGATCGCTGCTGCTCATTGGATAGAGATGGGCTGTATCGTGCGAACTGCCCACTAGTCCCGAAGCTCAAGGAGCTTTCCCTCTGTGATGGTGCATCGAAAGCAGGCCCTAGGATGCGGAAGGTATTGTAGAGCAGCAACACATTAACAATACCTGGGAAATGTCAGTTCAGATTATGATTAAAAGAAAGTGATCCCTTTACCGAGCATAAACCAGCAAGTAAAGGCGAATATCATAGATTCAAAGGCAACAGTGAATCCGGAAATGACAAGCAGGCGCATGACAGAATAAGGTACCAGAAGAGCGATATAAGCTAGACATGGAACAGAGTCAGAACTGGGGAGCCGCATGGGGCGAACGACGATGCCCACCGATTGGATACCTTGATGATGTGGCCACATTCAGAAAAATGGGAATTGGGAAAAGGAGCACAGGCCTTACCAGAGCATGCTCCTAGCAATTCGAGCAACAAAGCGGTGATAGTTTTCAGTGACCTTCCCAGCCACCCATCGTTCATGGGGGTCTAGGGTAAGTTTGATACCACCTTTGATGTTTAATGTACCGCGCAGCACAAGAAATATGAGGGAGTACAAAATGGCCGAGAGGACAGAAGCCACGAAGATCTACTCTATATTAGACATGTATCCTATTACGGAATATAATAAAACACACCGGGAATAGGTGGAAAAAGAACTGGGCCTTCAGATACACCGATCGCACGCCACATGAAAGACCATCAGCCCCATATGCCGGGCCAAAATCGTAGAACTGAGGATTGATAAAGGGGCCTGCAGCTGATGCTGGATGAATACAGCGAGTGAAGGTAATATGAATATTCTTACCTAAGATACCCGCAGTAATCCAGCCAACACTGATGGTGGCAGCAGATATTAGAACAGATTGCCGTTTGCGCAACACCAGAGAGTTGAAAGTATGAATCGCAATGCTGACGGTGAAGTAAGCTGTTGACCAGGTTCCGATCTGCATTAAAATGGCTGTCGAGCAGAACTCGGTGAATAAATATGATGATCTTGGAAAGCCGAAGATGATACCTTGCGTGGTGCAGAGCCCTCCTGCACAGGAGTTAGAGTCATATTTAGAACAGGAGGAACATACAACAAACCTTGGGTTATGCCTCTTTCTACGGTCCAGAACAGCCCAATAGAACCGGAAACGCCACTGAACATGTTTGCAAGAAGCAAACATGCTGCGTAGTGGCCGAGTTGAGTATTGAAAAAGATATACTCTTCAGGCTCAGCACCGTTATCCGAGAGTCTTTGGCGAATAGCTAGCCAGACTATGCGGACGGCCACAGAGACAAAAGCGAACGTAGAAAGCACTGCAAACACGTTGACGGCCTAAATAATGGTAAGGAAATTTCTCAAATGTTCTTGGGATTAACGTACAATGGCCCCGCCCAATTCCCTCTCAGGGAATGGGAAAAAGAGTGTGTCGGACATCACAATTGAATGAGCGATATAACGATGAAGTCGAAAGATAGTAAAAATGTGCCCAACAGAAAGGTGCGCTGTTATTGACAAGGAAAGAATGGTTCAGGAGGGTCGCCCGGCGCCGGTGTCGTGAACAACCAATGTATCTGCTGGAGACACACAAGGAACCAGTCCAGAACGAAAAAGAAGAATGGCCTGACTGAAAACCGTCAAGGGACTCAAAGTATAGAGACGTCCAAGACAAGGCTCCGAATCGTCCATGGCATTGGCAGTGATCATTCGAAAGCCAATATTTGCATGTGTTTACTGTCGCCTCTGTCAAATCAATGATGGACATCGACAACTTGACATTCGTTGAATCTATCGAACTCCAAGTAAACGTTGGATATGAGAACGATATACATATCTGTCGAACGTCTTTACGACCATCAATGAATGTATCACTAGAGCATTGAGTCTGCTGACCGCCACTGACCGAGGTTTCACTAAAATGAATCCACAAACTATACATACACTCATCATGTTCGACTGAAGAATTTTTCGATACCCAGAGGCATCGGTTCCTTACGCCTCTTCTTCTTCTTGGGGGACCCTTTTACGGGAGTCGAGATACTCTGCGCATCCTCAGGAGAATCCTTGGCCAAATCCTGGGCAAAATGAAAGTCGTCGTGCTCTTGCCGAAGAGCAACCAACTGCGCCTCCTCCTCCAGAAATGACGTTGGCAATGAAGGCAACGATATCCGCTTACCGCATCGGGTGCATGTGAAAGATGACGCGTGTAGATTGCTTGATTGGGCTTGGCCCGAATTATCTGTCGTGACGGTATCTTTGTTGTCTGCAACAGATCCGAATTGTGTGTCGTTCTCGTCATCTCTTTGCCTCTTAGCATTTGAGCCGGCATGAAGGAAACCATCGATGCTGCGTTGACCAGGTTCGGCGGTTTCTATCCCGGTAAAAGCGAGTTGGACGCTGGTCACTTTTGTCACGAGAGATGTGCCCACTAGCTCCTTCCACAATTTGTCCCCTGCGGCCGCGATCGTATCAACAGTGACCTCACGAGTGAACGGAAATGGAGCTTGTTTTGAACGCCCAGCCTCGTAACCTAAATTCGATATATGTCAAATGTCACGGCAGATAAGAGAAACGAACCTTTGCGAGCATGCAAAACGAGGGACTTCGGCCACAAATTTGGGCTCGTTTCTCGAGCCTCGTTGAGCCGAAGTGCAAGCTCGGCAGCGAGCACTCGTATCCAATGGAAACCTTCAGAGGCGTTTGTAATCGGTTTGGGCAGATTCTTCGATGCCAACATGCTCTTGTTGACTGTGGACTTTTTCTCCTTCACTTAAATTGACTGTCAGCCGTGAGGATCAACTACGGCGCATGTAAAATTAAGAGGACCTTCTGATCTGTCAATCCCTCTGGCGTGAAAGTAAGGTGTTCGAAATCATTTAGAAACAGAGACAGTTGTCATACCGAAGGACTTCATATATCCATATTGACTCCTCTCCGAACTTGTTCTGCATATCATCTGAAGTGTGATCAGAATTGGTGCTTGTGGGGGTGGAGCGAGCAAACCCAGCGTGATAGACCTACGAGGGCCGATTCAGAAGTAAAACTTACGCAAAATCGAGTGACATACAATAAATCACCCACTGTGGAGGCGCCAAACTCTTCCGCGATGGCATTCCCAAGTTTACCGCCTAAAAACCGTATCTTCGAGGAAGGTAAATAAATGTGATATCTCGGGATCATACATGCAACATACCTTCTGAAATGGCATGGGTCGCAGGTATTTAGGAATAGCTTGGTTCCTTAATATACTCTTCCGAGATGTCAGTGGGGGCATCTGTTCTAGAAAAACAAATAGAGTACCAACCTGGCTATTTGGTTTCTTGTATGAAGCCGATAACTATAGAGGAATTTGTCACTACGAAAAATCAAGCAGATGAGCGGATGAACTATACCTTCGCAAGAAATTTATTTCTTGCAATACCCTAAACATGAGGGATATAGCGCGTGTCTCTGCAAGTGTGCAATTTAAACGTACCGCAGATGTCGAGTAACCGAGAGTTACACGAACTTGCTCTCTGGCTTTGTCCATGAGTTCTGCAGCGATCAATAACGCCACATCATGCCATGTTGCTGGTGGATCCTCATCCTCTTCGAGTTTCTCTGGGACTGGGAATGCGGTGGTATGCTCCTCTTTTATTTCATCAGGAGGCGGTGGATTAATTGGTATTACATGCCCAAGACCATCCCATTGTATTGGCGGAGGAGGTGGTAAGGGAGTATCGACGCCGTTCGGTGCATCAACAGGAACTTGAGCGAGATATGGATATCTTTCGAGCATGATCTTCCGAACGGGCTTCGTAAAGTCGAAGAAGGCCTCGTCAATGGACGCTTTCTCTTGCATATGATATCGGACACTGCAGGAAGCGAGATATTCGGGAAAGCCCACCGATTTCACAGTCGGGCAAACACTCCTTGAATAAACTTGCTATCTTCAGGCTCTCCCGTCGATAGTAATCTAAGGAAACCTGATGCAACAATCAGCAAACTAAACAGCTGGCAGGTTTAGTCCGACCTTATGTGTTTTTGTGTCCACATCGTCCCAATAGCCAGGTTCCGCCGCTCCCTCTTTATAAGTTGCAACGTGCACAACAAGTAGATCCGGATGTTTCTCTTTAACCTCCTTCAAGTTCAATTTCTTCAACCTGGAGATCCCATACTTCCTGGCTGGATAGTTGATAGCAATAAGTGCATCCCACTGGAGAACAACTAAAGGCGTATCCTTATCTACTCCAAGGCGGACCATTTCGCAAGCGGCATAAAACGCATCACTATCACACAGAGCAATAACCCGTAGAGGATCCTTGACTCCGAGATTATGCGCAAGAAGGTGTCGATATGTAATCGTCGGATTGAGGTCAGCAAAGTCTTGCTCAGTGGCCTTCGCTTTACCCTTCCAGGGAGTCTGAAGTCGGGAAGAGGATGACATCTTCCTCGGACCGATTGTGGCTTGAGGACAAGGATGTTGCTGGTGTCTGAGTCTGAATCACGTAAATCACACGTGACTCTGACGCGACGCGTCAAAATGTCTTATGAGCCCCTGTGCAGTGTGTACTCGGGTACAAAACCACAATCTCAGTGACTCAGTGCTATTATTTTACAGACTTCCTCTTTTTATTACATAATGGTCTCCCCGCTACTTCAGGCAACAATTTTCAATGTGCTGGCAGTGCTGATGTCCACAGACAACAGGTCCTAGACAAAGCAGATCAGCTCTTGCTCGATAGAAGCATCAATGTTATGGTAGATATACCGTTCCGGCTCTCAATTCCTCGAGCGAGGGCATCAATCCTAAACGAAGTAGCTCGGATGCCTTGCTGACAACGGGGTCATTTTGCATACTGCATTTATTGTGTTGGTAAAAGAGAATAGTTCAGAGTATAGGGGCTCGGCTCACCTGGCCACAGCTACCACTCTTCCGTTCTTTCCATAATACGCAATAAACTAAAATTGATGCAAGTCTTGAATATTCAGCGTATGAAAGCTAGATCAGAATGCGCACCTTCAGCTCGCCAGGATCGCCTTTGATGAAGACATCATCGTAGCCATGGCCAACACCACAGTATCGCAGCTGCTGACCCTCTGGGTATGTATTTAAGCCTGTGTATTCTTGTGTATATCATAGGGTACGCACGAGCACTCCAGAACACCGGTATTTTTACAAACGGCTGGGGACTTCCGGCAATCGTTTTGCCCGCAGCCCTCCCATGGTTCCCAGCAACCTAAAAGTGAAGTTATGTCAGCCGTACAATTTCTTGCGGCCGAATGCACAGTTAGCCACTAACATTCCAATGTTCGATGCGAGTGTAACCTCCGCTTTGTTGAGGATATACAGCGATATCACCTACATCCGTGACGTAATATTAAATAGTGCTCAGTATTAGAAACAGGAAAAACTCACCAATGGCATATACATTGTTTCTGTCTGAGCCGCTTTGTACCCGAAGATACTCATCAACCTTAACTCCACCATCCTTCTCGAGTTCGATACCGCTGCCCTTCAAAAACTCGGTAGCCGGCGCAACACCCACTCCCATGATCACAAAGTCGGCTGGGAGGGTGGTCCCATTTACAACAACACCTCCAGCAAGATTTGGGTTCCCGTCTTGTGCTATAATCTTGTCGACCTTGCTCGTCATGTGGAATTTGACCCCTTGGGATTCGTGGTACTTCCGACTTCGTGAGCCCACATTCTATGCGATGAATATAAGAATGCTTACTTTCTGGATACCAGCGCCGACATCTGTGCCCAGAATGGCCTCAAATGGGTGTCCCTCCATGCCGATTACGTCGATTGACGCGAGCTTCCGCTTTGAAATAGCGGTAACAATCTCCATGCTTATGAAAGAGCTGCCAATAACTACCACTCGCTTTCCTTCCTTCGCAGCTGAATACAGAACACTGAGTGTGTACGAACGTCATGAAGATATTCAGAACACTCACCTGCATCCACCTTTTGAGAATCAGGCACCCCTCTGAACGTGTAAACGTTCTCAAGCTGTGCGCCTTCTACGGGAAGCCGGCGAGGAATCCCTCCGGTGGCAAGGACGAGTTTGTCATAATTAAGAGTCTCTTTACCACCCTCCAGAATAACTTGCTTCTTCGATAAATCAACGGACGTAACTTCCTGTACTTCTCATGAGTGTCGAGTAGGGGAGATCGGGGAAACGGGCACTACCGCTCCCAAACGGATAGTTGTTCCGAATTTTATCTTCAGATCGGCGGCAGTCCTCCATTCGAGTTTGGACGCGTCAGTGATGAGTGCTTTGCTAAGCTTTGTCCTATGCATGTGATGTCAATGGGAAAAATCCATAGCGACGACCGAGGGCTACCTGTCAATCGGAGTATATGTCTCCTTTGAAAGTATAGTAATTGGTGCTTTGTAGCCGTGCTTGTCAAACATAAGCATATTTCCCATAAGTGGGGTGGCAGGAACAAACCTCTCGCAGACTTTCAACTGTATGGAAAGCCCCGGAACCGCCTCCCACAATGACAACGCCTTTACCAATGGAGTCGCTTCCAGTGCTCGAAAGTTTTGGTTGCCGTTCCTTGTTGTTTTTCAGAGTCTCTGACGGATTTGCCGTGACGTAGATCTTGCCATCGGCAACATGTGCTTTGAAGGAATGGAGTGCGTTTGGGGCAGGGGCATCCTCTGGCGCATGTATGATGTCGTAGAACCGTGACTAGGAGATGAGATAATACTTACCGATGTCTCCATTGCAGACATTGAAGCAAGCTGAGAAGAGTAAGACCGTAGTTCATCAGCTTGATATTTTGAACTGACCTCCATGCCATGGACTGCAGAACGAAGGAGTAAAATCTGAGCATAAAGCAACATAAACTAAGACCAAGGGTGAGAGACGCACCACACTACTCGTCCATCGGAAGTCAGCACTCCCTTCGCCAGAGGAGCTCCGTAGTGAGTACAAAAAGCGCTGGTTGCGTGGATCTTACTGCCGAGGCGAGATAGGAGAACTTGCCCCTCTTCAAAGGAGACCTCCTTCCTGTGAAGCGAATCATCTCAGACTTCATTCCCTGGCCACTAGCCAATGACGTACATCTGACCGTCTTGAAGCTCAGCATCGTCAAGAACGGCGATTGTCTTCGTGGACATCTTGCAAATATGGATTCGTGAGTGTGATCTCTGAGTTTGTCGTTGGAGGCTTATAAGGAATCGGTGAGCGGAAGGTAATCGCATTCAGGCACACGTGTGCACGTCAGACTTGAGGAAAGCTCATCATCCGTGGATCGGAATCTTGCAAGGAACATTACTGAGCCAATCATCGCTCTCCAATTGCGGAATGACGGAGGAGAGCAGCTCACGTGGTTGGCCGCCCCAAGCGTGTGGCCAAAAATAGAACTTTGCGACTGCCATGAAGCGTTGGCGAGGAAACAAGTCGATCGATGTAAAGATACAACTAACGAGCAGGGACCTAGAATAAGAAGCAAGGGGGATGGTCTAGGTCGCAGAGAGGAGGCTAGAATGAGGAAGCTAAGTGCAATATTTTGCTAGTGTTTAACCGTTGTACGAGTACCATAGGTGGTGGACCGTTCAACGAATACCTTGTGCGATCGCCGCCTTCTATGTTGTCGTTTGCAGATATAGCACGCCTCTTTTCTGTTCGTCAACCAAGGCGCCGAAAGAAAAATATCGTCCAGTGATGTCAACTCCATAGGCTTGAGGCGGCTTCCGGATCGAAGATCGAACAACGAACGAACCTAGAAGAACAAGCGGAGGCAATAAAGAAAAAGCTTCGTGGCCGAGAGTCGGGCATAACTTGAATTTCAATGCCAAATCGAAGTAGTCTTGCTCTGGCTGTTCAGATAGAACTCAACCGTGGCAATCAAGGAGTGGCAGGGAGGTCGAATATGACATTCATAACGTCTGGGCAGTAGAATGGACGAAGTCAAACATAGGATATGCCCAAGAACCTACATTGTCACTTTGGTGGCAACAAAAAAGACAAAATCCGTCCAATAGTTGGAATGAATGATGTTAAGCGAGTCGCCGGAAAATTCATGTGCAAGGTATCACCATGGCAAAGAAAAAAAGGGTCATGGAGTGGATCTGTCGTTCGCAATAGGTGGGAGCATAGATTGGATGATGAGTCAAAGGCCGGAGCGGCGTAAATGTTGCAGATGTCGCAGAGAGATGTCAACTACACGAGCTGGGGTATTAGGAGACAGAGAAGCCCCGAAAACCCAAGACCATGGTGAAAGCAAGTAGTGGCCGATAGTTGCGACCATCGGATGCGAGCCAACGGTGGCAGTTGGAATTCCAGTACATGACAGACATCTGGCACGTTGGGATCAGGATGCAGTCATCGGGGGTTCCCGATATATAAAATTCCTGGAAAGCGCGGGCGGGTGATCGCGGTATTAGAGCGCAGGGAAAACTTGATACGGGCATGGCCCACGGTGACGATAGGGCACCGACGAAGGCATAAGAGAGCAGAGAAGCCAGATTGGCCGAAGTCTTGGCTTACGACGCCATTACTGGGGAGGGCACGTAGGGTTGACATGCTACTAGATTGGCTTGAATATATCCGGTATTTCGATTGTGTAGCACAGGTGAGCTGCAGCATGTGCATTTGCCCAAGGTATCATGCGAGGATGTGGTGCGTGTGAGGGAAAGTCGCATAGATGTGCCTTCTTCGGTAAACTGTTCAAAGGCTTCGGTGTTTCGGGGTGGGAGGCACATTTAACGGGCGAGAACACGGGACGCCATCCTCGTGTAACAGTGGGCCAAGGGACGTCGTGCATGTTGACCACGAATACAGTAGACGATCCGTAAATATTGTCGGTTGATTTGATTTTCCTCATAAACGATTTCGAGGCCTATCGTTAGAAATTACGCATTCTTGATTTCGGAGTTCCGGCATAGGATCGCTGGGCACTAAGAACATGGGCGTGCCCAGCGAGGTTGGCGAATAGGATGCCAATAGGGGTTGGGGAGATAGCGTTGGGAAAATATTTGACACTGCGACAAAGGATGTGTCCATACAAGATACGCCGTGACCGTTCGGCGAAGGAGACTAGGAAATCATGTCCTAGGGGTGAAGGCATTACGTCGAAACAACAGGCAGAGAGAACGAGGAGCACTCGAGAGGGGCAAAGCGGCGTTCATGAAGCCCCAATTATGTGAAATTTGCGTGTCTTGCGTGTGGCTGACATGTTCACATTCAACGTCTTGAGCGAGTTGTCGTGAACGAGGGGGATGAAGAGGCACAACACTGGCGAGGCAACACTGGCGAGGCAACATCGAATAGGGTGGATAGGCGCGGTCCGAGATACAGCGAGGACCTTCCCTCCTTCTAGGAGAGAGATGTGTTCAGCGAGAGGTAGTGGTTGAGGGAAGGGCATGGCGAGATGGGCCGGACAATGTACCAAAGGAATGAACCTAAGCGGTAGAGAAACGACGGACTCGTTATGCCCAGCAAACAACGAGGGGCGAGGGAGTCCAGGAACACCATTTGTAACTGAGCAGGCAGTCGTCGTTGTAATGAGAACGCTTCGATCCGTGGTTCATAAACGAGTCGTGAAACGGAATCGAGTGAGAAAGGACCTTAAGGCGGAGGGAGGGAACGGAGTTGTGCTAGGGGTGATGGTGGAAGGGGACGAAGAGGAGCTTGGGTAGTTAGCGATCCTATAAACGATCGGTGAGGAGGCTGACTGTTTGCACTGCTTTGGCTGGGTCGATCGTGTTGCAAGTGTTGTTTCACTGTAACCAGAGCCACCATATCATGCAACGACTATTCGAGGTGGTGGCGCAGATGCATGGTGCTTGAAAATCGCGTCTTTTTTTTTTTATGTCGTGAGGATTCACGTCGGAAACTGGGGGAGTGAGTCACGGTAAAATCACGCTTTGTGACAGACGCGTCTGGCCACGTGACCTTGAACTGACCAGCTTTGCGCCTCTCATTGTCAAAGATCTCATCTCACGTTTAACACCCAATCGCTCAAGCCCACCAGCCGCAGCCGAGCATACCCAGATCATGGAAGCATGTCCAAGTCCCCTCAACTTTTTATATCGATAACCCGGATGCATCGTACGCCCTCCCCTCATGATTCTATTACCCCGATTCCCATACCATGTTTTCCAGACATTGTCAATCCCGCAAAATTTCGTCGACTCAAGCAACATGCAGCGCACGCGAATGTCTCTGGTCTAGTCAAGGTATGTAACTGCCCCACCTCTATCACCCCAGATGCAATCTCCTAACTTACATATATCGTCTTGCCCAAAGACAGGCCGACCTGGGGTTCTCGTGTTCGAAGGCAAGAAACACGCCATCTCATCCTTCCTCGAAGCCGCAAAGGGTGCGTTGTATCCTCCACATAAAAGCTTCTCGAAAATCGCTCAACCACGTACTACCCAGCTCTCCGATATCTAGACTTCCACCACGTCGACACCCAGCCCCTCGCACCCGAATACCAAGGTCATCTGGCACAGGCGAAAATCGGACTGCGAGAGGTGCCCGATATGAAGGCGTTGATAGATGAATTGGAAAAAATTGGGCTGAAGTCTTGGTTTAGAATTCAGATGGGAATGGAGAAAGGACAGTGACGACTGGAACGAAAATGCTCCTCCTCGCCGGCTGGATGTGGGCTTGAAACATGGCACTGACGGCAGCAGCACACAGCACATATTTCCATGACCAGTGTTGATGAACTACAGTTCGTTTGGCCTCGCCTTGAACTCGAGCAAGCCCCATTGAGCTCTCTCACACAGCTCCGGTGCAGGTACGCTCTGGCTCAAGACACTGAGCCACCTTATGCTTCAGCTCGAGGTTACCACGTTAAATGATAATTGGGAAGACGTGTCTGGCGTGGCCTCCATGGACAGAAATGTACTCTTGGAGAATGCTGTAAACCAAACTGACGATGGATAGCTTTTACACTCCAGCCTTTGGCGACTATCTCCGTATCTGTATAGTAAAGTACATACAACCAAGCCCAGATTCACTGGTATAAACACCATCCCAACCCTATCCCATCTAATGAACAGACCTCGCACCCCCACCCTCCGCCACGTCGTCTCCACCAACACTAGTACTAATCCTCTCCTTCGCCTGCAACCAACCATAACCACAATCACAGCCTCAGTACGCCCCTCAAAGTAAAAAGAAGACAACAATAACGCGCACCTGAGCAACCATGTCCCCATCAACAACAGGCAAAAACTCCCAAGCCTCCCCGCTCCATGGCACGACCTCCCAATGCGTCGGCGCGTTCCCCACACATAGACATATATCCTCGGGCAGGTGCGCGCCAT
This sequence comes from Hypsizygus marmoreus, assembly GCA_013433165.1. Taxonomy (NCBI): domain Eukaryota; kingdom Fungi; phylum Basidiomycota; class Agaricomycetes; order Agaricales; family Lyophyllaceae; genus Hypsizygus; species Hypsizygus marmoreus. Next base: position 1,942,724 of record CM024092.1, on the reverse strand, counting down.
ACTCCGAGTTGAAGTGCGTTCGGACCTGGTTCTCCTCTATTCATTGCGTTAGTTTCGGTAAACAGCAACAGCCTAACGTAAAACGCTGAGAAAGACGCAACACACCTTCGGACATGGCCTCGAGCTGCGCCATCATCCCGCGCACGATGTTCTCCGCGGCCTCGCGGTACTGCCTGCGCCGCGCGAGCTCGAGGACGAGCTTATTGAAGGCAGTTTGGTAGGAAACAAATCGGCTGCGGAGGTGTTCGAGCGTGAGGAGGTGGTTGTGCATTCCATTCAGCTCTTCTTCGCACTTCGCCTATTTGTATTTGTGTTTTCAGTTAGGGGGTCATGCTTGAAAATGAAAGGATAAAGAAAGTGAGAATGAAAGAATTACTGACCTCGACGTCGTCCTGCGTTTGCAGCATCTCCACCATGATGTCGCCGAGCTCATCCAGGTCGTCGAGGGTGTGCGTTAGGAGACCCAACTGGCTCCGGGACATCTGCTCTGCGGCTTGGAGCTTCTCGCTGTGGGATGGGGAGGGAGATCAGAAATTAAGGCGACTGCATGCTGGGGAAGGGTGAGGCACTTACTGGTGCATCTCGATAGTGTCTGCACTTTCCTCCAACTCAGCCATGATGGACGGGAGCTCATCTGTATCCCTGTTCATGTCTAATAACCGAAATCAATGATGTAGCGGTATACTTAGTAGGCAGGTGCGCTTGGACTGACCATGAAGATCCTCGTCACTGAAGGCTTCCCCAGCCTCACTATCCTGTAACGCACTAGCCATCTGCCCATAGTGCGACGTGAGGCTCTCCAAATGCGCGGCCATGGAGTGCGAGATCACGTCCTGGGCAGTAAGGATCTCCTCTACCATCTTTGTGGGAGGGTCAGAAAGCTCAGGCAGGGCGTCTCGAATGGAGGCGATCGTTGCTCTCAGTGTCTCGGGGTATTCATCTGTCTTTGCCATGATATCCTTTTGTCCCAAGTTAGCTTCGAGAACAAAAAAGGGAAAGGGGACAGATGACACACATCCAACCCCAATCTATCGTTCTCCATCGTCTCCAACACATCCTCAATGGCCTGATCATCCACGAAATCCCTCAACGTCTTCCAATACCGCCGATCTTTCTCCTTCCCCGCACTCTCGTCGCCCTTCTGCGGCCCCTTGTGCAGCCCATTCCGTAGCGTCGACGATGGGCTGTGTGTGACAAAAGACGAAGCGCCCGTGCGTCTTCGCGCCTTCTGGTCGTCGTCATCGGAATGCTGGCTCCCGAAGAGAGAGGAGTCGGCGGAAGCACTCTCGTGGAAGTCGGGCGGGACGAGCTGGGCACCGAGCGACTCGAGAATGGCGTCGAGCGCGTCGGAGTGCTTGACACGGAGTGTGTCCCATTCCTGTGTAATTTGTTAGAATCAGGGCTCCTGTCTGGGGAGGAAGTGATACACCACACCAACCTGAACTTGTTTCTCAAGCGACGCGCGTTTCTCTTCGATGCTTTTGGCTACGCTTGCAACGAGCTGGACCCAGACATTTTATAATTGCAGAGAACAGATGAGACAGTAGATAGATACCTTGAGCTGCTCCCCCACGGCATCAGTGACCCACCGGACTTTGGCGTCTAGAGCAACAACGTCGACGGATGTATGTGCAGATGCGTTGGAGACGGCATGGGCGCGGGAACAGAGCTGCTCGCCGTTCTGGAGGGCTTTCTTGGACTGGAGGACGAGGGCGACGAGGTGTGGCTGGGTCGGTGGTGATGACATCGCTGACTGACGAGTCGGTGGCGGTGCTCAGATCGACTCATCCAACAACGTCACCATCTTTGCTCCCTATTTATATGTTCCACTGACTCTCTCCGCTGTATCATTAGCACCATGTATCTATCCACCACCCTCTGTCTAGCCTGCTCATCTTCTCTGCCCCCACCAAAAAGATCTACGTCTCAATCAAGCATTGGCGTTTTATCTCAACCTGCATTATTCACGACCCCCTGCTGCCGGCGTCTCATCTGCTCCAGGTGCATCAAGGAGAACCCGCGCCTCCAACGGTACAATCCATGTCTGGCATGTCTTGGTGGAGTCGCTGTAGTGCGCTCCACTCCCAGTCTTCCCACCTCATCCGTCGATCACATCGATCATAACCAAGGTGCTAATGTAGACGGAGCCGTAAGAGACGAGGATACGTTCGTACTCGGGAATGACGAGGATGAAGATTCCGAAGCTGAACTCGATGAGAAGCTGGAGATTGAAGGTGCTGCTGAGCCGGCAGCTGCAGAGGCTTTTCAACATCCTTCTGCACTTCATGAGGATCCGAAACTACAACACTCGGTTACGTCTGCGGGTTCACCAGAGTCAAAGGATGAACCCATAAATGCCGCCTCTCAATCCACTCCACTGAAATACCACATCACCAAAACAGACACACTCCAAGGAATCGTCCTTCGCTTCAGGGTAGACGTGCGTATCCTCTACCTCCACTTACAACAAGTTAGACATTTACTGACCAACCCACCCACCAGCCATACGAACTCTGCCGCCTAAACAATCTCCCATCCAGTACCCTCAGCACAACGCCCCACCTCCTCCATACTCGGCGCTTCCTCCTCCTGCCCCCATCCGCACACCAAGCACCCACCTATCGCGAACCACCCGAAGTGGCCCGCGCAAGAGAAGAGCGGCGTGGGCGGGAGCGTGCCGAGAAACGCTTGCAGACCATGACGAAGGAAGTGGACTGGCGCGTCGCCAAGGCGTATGTTGCGTTGGCCGAGGATCAGGAGGAGGAAGAGGAGGGGGCGAGGAAGATGAAGGAGCAGGGTGTGGGGAGGACGACGTTGGAGGCGAGGGCGATTGAGAGGTATTTCGATGATGATGAGTGGGAGGCGGGGCAGAGGCGGGCTGGGGGAAGTACATCGGAGAGTGTGTCGTTGCGGGGCCGTGCAAAGGACAACGAGAAGGAAGGAGATGGGAGATGGTGGAAGTGGGGGAGTGGGTGATTCATCCCCCTCAGGCAGACCAGCACGCGGGTGCAAACTAGCCTGCTTCGGAAACGATTGTCATCAACGAAAGTCTCGCCATCCCCCAATAAGTACATCGGAACATAACACAACTCCTCCCGCCATCTCCTTCCGTCCCTCTCTCAATGAGCCGCCCGGGCCCAAGTTCTTTCCCGTAAGCAGGAATCCGAGAACTTGCGCCTCGCCTATGACGCACTCAGGGACACCCACTTTGACGCAGAGCACCGGGGCGGTAAGATCGAACCTGCTGGACGAAGAAAGATGATCACCGCCGCGGAACAGCAACTCCACTATTGGGAAGTATACGCCGCAAAAAAAAAATCCACGCTGAGGAGGCATTTGGATTGGCGGACTGTGCGTTCTTACCCCATGATGGCGCACAAGGTGCACCGTGAGGTTGAATGGCCGTGCTGAACCTCTCATACGAGTTCAACTCGGCTTGATATGGGGGAACCACTGTGTAGGGTGGCATTGAAAAGGGAAAGCCAAAGTCTGGAAAGGAAGGCAGGGCAACGCGAGGGGTTTGTACAAGAAAAGCACCCAAACATACTTGCACCTCCTTCGACCAGCTCACTGTCGCTATAAGTTACAGTGTATCTGACGTTTCGAAGAGATCTGTGACGGCGGATTATCCAATTTTGTATCGCGTACATACTAGAGAATCAATTTACGTCCTCCGTTCATCTTGGGCTGATACGCTGGGCTCGCATGATTATCGTCTGGCGACCCAGGAGAACGCTAATAGCAAGCACACGGCGCCACTGGCGAGACTAATCTCATCGTATATTGTGCAAGAAATACAAGTACATTCTTCCTTCGTACCGAATCGGCCACTGAGTCTATATAGATCTACAAATAATTTCTCAAGATCTTTCAAACTGCTTGTTCGACGCGCTCAATGATAATAGGCAATTGTGGCTTCCTCGGTTGTCCTTTGAGCGAGGGCGTCGCAACAATACCCATATCCCATAAGATCTCCTGCTTGGAAGGAGTAAACCGGAACTGGGATAAGAGGACGGACATGATGACCTCTACCAGATGTATCGTGCAACAGTCAGCTCGTCATAAATACAGAAATCCCGGAAGATGAAGAACGCACTCATTTCCAATTGAGAAAATTTGAATCCTCTATAAGGGTAGGGAATGAGAAGGATAAATTGTGGAGAATCGATTGATACGTGCATGCATGCTCTGGCACCACCCAAGAATGTCATCCTGTCAGACGACGACTGTCAGGGCAAGCTACAGCGAATGAAACAACATGATAACACGAACATATGAGAGTATACTCCGGGTATGCGAGCGTCAAGCAACGCGTCGGGAAGAGGCGACATCCAACGTTCAGGTTTCCATTCAAGCGCATCTGGACCCCACAAGGCCGGATCCCGATTGGAGTTGAGAATCGAGACCACTACCTTTGTGTCTTTGGGGACGGTGAGGGCGTGTATGTCGCTTCCATCCTTTCCTTTGATCGGGACTGACAAAGGCAAAACAACGTCTTGTCGAGCTCTGAAGTAAATGATTAATTCGATCGGAAGAAGCTCCAGAAGAACATATACAGACATTCGGACTGCAAAGGACGCAGGCGGATAGCTGAAGAATGCGATATGTAAGCCGGGTACTTAACATGGTTACGGCCACTCACAGTCTGAGCGTCTCCCGACAAACCGCGTCTAAGAACGGAAGCGCAACAAGGGCATCGTATGGAATTTCGGGACCGTGCTCTTTACGAGCATCTGTGAGCTCTTGACGAAGCGTCTCCTGTGCCTTAGGGTGCGTCGCCAAAAGGTGCAAGGTGCGAGCTAGAGCGTTGGATGTGGTGTCCACGGCAGCAAAGGTGAAGGTCCTATGAAAATCAAAGGTTGTGGACGACGAGCTTTCAAGGAAGAGTGCATGTGGCAAACGTACGACATCTAGTCATGAAGGAAGCCATTAGCCACAGATTGAATGTCAGACACAGAAATACCATGTACCTGTCCCAGAATTTCTGTCTCAGGCAATTTATCTTCATCCGCAGCTTCCATATTAGCTTTCACTGGTTGCGGCATCAGAAATAATCATGGTACCATGTGAATGAGAAGCTCACTCAAGATGCTCAGGATGTCCTTTCCTTGTCCTATCTGCTTGATCACTGCTTCGTCGCCTTGTGCAAGAGCATTCTTCTTTGCAGTATATATCTCAACAGACGTTGCGTCCATCACGTCGACAATATCCCGGAGCTTTCGGACATTCGTCAAAGGAATGAGGTCGACAACAAACCGCCTAAATCTAGCTGGCCCAAAGTCGACAACCTTGGGGAAGATATATTCTCGAAGAAATGCCATTTCAAACGACACCGGCCTGGGGAGGGGTAAGACTGATGTAGTTGACTGAAGAGTGAGATATTGCGTACAAAAATTGTTTGACGGCCTTGCTAAAAGGATGGACGTCTTGTCCTTCGACGAGTGAATCAAAGGAATATCCAAAGCCGCTCTGTCCGATCATTTCCAGCGCAGCTCGCGTCATCCACCGAAGAATCTCAATCTGTCGAAATGTTAGCATTTCAGGAACGTCGACAGAGCCAAAAGTCAACCTCTTGTGGGCCGTTGGCCACGTTGATTTGAATTGCATTGTGAACCTAACGGGCGAGCGAGTGTTGACTGTCAAACCGAAATGGCTGTCACAAGAGCGCACCTTGTTTGCAACGTCATAAAACATGGGTACTGTAACAAAATATCAATCACTTCTATGACATGTCGGGACCTGATAAACCTTACCCATATGTCGCATATGTGCAGCCGAGAAGAGCGGGTTCAACATCTTTCGTTGCCTGCGATGAGTGTCGCCTGGCTGTTTGTTAACCTTTCTGGGGGTTTATGAATTGAGATGAGGCAAACCAAGGGTCCCGAGAAGGCCATGGCCCAGGAAAGCACGGTTGGTCCTATGTAGAATGTCAGGCACCGAGAACCAGCTAGTCGTGAGAGAGCATACTTAATGAATGAGTCGGTCTCTTCGAATATATTTTGATCCTGATAGTAGCGTACTGTCATTAGCACACTGATGTCATGGAGTGGCAGTTCTGAATACCTTGATGACGATGTGATGTAACGCCTTGGGATCAAACACATACAATTGCTTTGTCTGGAATATAAGTCAGCATAATGCTTTTCCCAGTGGAAACATCGACGCACACCAAATGGACCATGAATTCCAACGACCCTACCAACTGTCCGAATTCAACCTTTGCCCACGCGAGGAGAACAAATCTGACTTACACTGTTCAGCTATCTCCTGATGAAACTTCCAGGCGTTGATATCAAACAACTGAGCAAAATTGCCTTGGATGTGGTTACTTCAGCAAGGATAGCGACGAAACGCAACCTCAACGATGTACCTTTAAGAAACGATCCCGAAGGCGGACCCGCGACGTTATCTAGGTCTGTCTTGATGACAAGACGCCTGAGCAGTCGCCAAAAGCCCCAGGACACAAAACAGAGAAGTAACCCTCGTGTGGCAGATATCAGCATAGGAATAGACATGTTGGTCAATGAGACATACCAGTAGTCTTTTTATACTAGATGGGAAATGCACGGCCTGAAAAACGTTCTTTTTCCACCCGAGCTCTTGGCGAAGGCCCCCGAAACATGACAAGGACATTTCCACGTTGGAGCGTTCCGCGTGTGGCAAGTATTCCTGGACGGCGATATGTATGATAAGCTTTTGACAAGCTGAATCACGGAATCAGGTGGATAGAAGGCCTGCTCTCCGAGTTCAGCAGGTGGTTCCGGGGTTTCTACACATCGACATGGTAGGAAACTTCAGAAACGTCGAAACTTCTCGAGATCTCCTACAGGCCACAGATACAGCAATTTAAATTGCATCCAAGCAGAAAAACTGAGATTCTGAAGAAACTTCGTCGGTCATCAGATATTGGGGGAGTGTTCGTCAAGAGACTTTTGATCGTCTGGAGAATGCGCAGGACCGGCTCCATAAATATCGAACGCCACTGGAAGTTGTATCGCGGAAAATACGAAATTCTAAATATCATCTCGTATCGTAAGGGCACTAAAATAGAGTTGTTACTTACGAGATCTGTTGCTGACTGGTATATCTCAGGTAGAGGTGGGGAGAGGGGAGAACAACCAGAAATATCTGACCCAGTACCTCAGAATCAGGTAATCGGTCATCTCTCGACGCCTCCATGTTCGCCTTGAGTATAAACAGGATGAGCACCACCGGGGACACTGTCAGTGGGCGAGCTTACTTTGGAAACTAATAACGTCCATTCCCTGGCCAAGCTGCTTCAATATGGCTTCGTCCCCGGCTTCCAGTGCTAGCTTCCTGGTCTTGAATATCTCGAGTGCCGTCATAGCCATGACGTCGATGATATTCTTCCATGACATCCAATCCATGAAGCCCGTGAAACCCGTTGAACCAGTGAAACCCGTGAAACCAGTGAAACCCGTGAAATTCGGTGTCCTGAGCTTGGGCGACGATTGGAAATACGTGAAGTGCAGGGTAGGGAATGCGAAAAGCGCTGGCCTACACGGAGAAGATTAATTGGGCTTATCACCACCCGCGACCCCAGAAACATTTACGTTAGCTCTTTGACGGACTTGCGGTAAGGACGAGCTTGCGTAAAACATGAGAACCTGTAGCAGCCGAGCTTAGGTGAGTTATGCGCGAACGCTGGAAAGAAGGACCTTACCCATGTGGTGCATGCGATGACTCGAAAAGACGGGGTTCACCATCTTTCGAGGTTTACGGTGTTTTTCGCCTGGAAATTCTCTCAGATTAAAATTTGTCAGATACAGTTTGGGACCAACCGAGTGTGGTGAGAAGTCCTTCGCCAAAAGGGATATTATGAGCCCGCATTGTTGGTAGACCACGTTAGTCAGGGTTCAGGACGAGCGTCGTCAAGGCACCTACTAAACAAAAAGGCATGACTTTCTTCAAAAATGTGCTGATCCTGAACATATAATAATCAATATCTGTGACCTATTTGGTCTTCGTAATGCTTATCAAACCTCGACTGAATGTTGTGCAAGTTGGTGCAAGGCCTTCGGTTAAAGACGTAGAGTTGTCTGTTCTGCGGAAAATATGACACGTAGCCAGAATGCTAATCGAATAGTGGGGTTACAGCAAACGGTCCGCTGATCCCAACGACCCTACCATCTGCTCGCATTAAAGTTGACTAGGTTTCGGCAATATGGGCTAATCGCACCGTGGCGCAAGCTTTTGTGAAATTATTACTGTGGGGTTGAATAGCTGGATTGCCATCGAAAATTAAAAAATGAGCGTCAACCATTACGGTGAAGTGAACCTCACTTACCCTTCAAACATTATCTTGAAGTCAGTCCAGCGATGTTGTCGAGATTAGTCTTGCGAAGCATCTTCGAAACAGCCGTCAGCCGAAGAGACTCGGTGGAAATCCAAGTGGACGCCGAGTGATACATTTCTCGTCTCTGTCAGCAGATAGGAAAGATGGCCAAACAATGGTCCAAAAAGATGAAGGAACCTTCCCAAGATCCTCATTGCCAATCACGCCTGGTCGGCGGTGGAGTTTCGGGGGCATGACAAATGTGTTAGTACGTTGCAAACTTCGATATGTGGGCAACTTGTTGCGTGGTGTCCTCGAGGGGGATTATCACTCGATGCATCCAAATGTGGACAATCGCAGAAGCATGTACGCTTGATAAAGATCCCTATTTCGTAAGTAAAGGACTCAATGTATTCTGACATTTGGATCTACAAGGAGGAAAGAATCAACCGATGTTGCCAAAAATAATGAGGTATGAACGGCGTCACGCTCACCAGAGTCGAGAGCTGTGTCAATTAAAAAGATGAGAATCGATTGACATCTTGAGTGGAAGAGGGTCAAATGACATCCAAAGTCGCGTGTATTGATAGAGAACTATCTGGATTATCGGATTGAAACGACTGAATGATTAGCAGAATCTGCGATGACCTGATTCAATATGGCAAGTACCAATGCAGAGGTACAACCCACGAAACCCGAAGCGACAAAAGGGTGATGTTGCGGACACAGCTCAATTAGAATCTATCGTCGCTTCTTTGGCGACTAAGTGCGAGCCGCTACTGAAGGGGGTTTGGCAGATTAGTGACTGCGTGCGGCAGAAGTAATTGCGCTTTACTCAGTGTAACCACTCGTATTAGCAGGCCAAACTCTGTGACAGAAGTGTATCCTTCGTGCTTATGACGCTGAAGAAGCTACGAAAGGTGGAGTTCCAGATGCGGGTATTCCGGTAGTGCCCAATGTGATATCCGAGGGAATGTTCTCAAGCTGACAGATAATATCGTCGAGTGACGCCCATCCGTTCGGAGTTAGCTCGCCCAAAGTGGTACGTGCTCCATGGCTGCACAACTCGTTTGGGGAGGCTGCCAATAACTAATTTGTTGGAGTCCTCTCATCGTGATCACGATCTGCTCCAACAGAGCGTAGCATATGGATGAATTTTGGGGAAATATTTTCTCGAAGAGCAGCGCCTGATAGGTCACAATGCGGCGATAGCGTTGTTTCCGTCAACCCTGGGTCAATGACCCACTGTAGGACATCGCCATCGCGAGTAGAGGCAGCGAACTGTACTGCAATCAAATGCATTATCAGTGTGATGAAGTCGATTGAACTCCCAAGATCAAAGACACCTCCCGTGAGAATCAAACATCGCAACGAACAAGGGAGGAGCGGCTTGAGTCATGAACTCAGATACGTATGTTTGGATTCATGATTATAGTAAGGACGAGATGACGCAAAAGCTGCTCCTTCTTCTCCAAAAAGCACGCATGAACCAGGGTGAGAGAAGTGTGGTAAGGGATTCCGAGGGATTCAATGGGAAGAGTGGTCGGGTTCAGTGAGGTGGCAGGATCGGCGCTGGCGAGATTGGCGCTGGCAAGAGCGCGAGTACGAACGTTCCACGCAACGCCAGGTGGCGATGATGTGATAGGAAGTGTCTGCGCCTCCACGGACGAGTTGATCGGTTAAAGAGATCTGGCGGTCAATTTGCTTGAGGGTGGGGTGCGTATGGGGGAGCCCAAAGTTGACGCGGGCCTACAATCTGTGATTAGCCGCTGAAGGTGAAATTAGTCAGCATCACATATCTAATCTGATCATCATCTTATCTGATTTCACTCACCAAATCGCTATTACAGCGATGCGAATCGTTTTATAGTACGATGCATGCATATATATCCTTGAACCTACGCAACTTCGATATAGGCAAATCATCGGAGTGCTCTCCGCTTGCCACAGGTGGAAACAGAACGTCACGATTTCGTCCCAGGCATCGAGAAAGTTGCTAAATCAGCACTGACACTTTGAGGACATGTCATGGCGGCCGGCCAGGAGACGGAGACTCATCCGTGCCGGCACGAGAGTCATAAAATTGGATACACAAAATTCAGGCTCGTCTCCCTGCTCTGATGCCCTCGATGCGCAAGGCCAACAGCTCAATTAAGAGCTCCGATGTCGGCTCTCTCGACCATGAACACGAGAAAGAGAAGCATGAACATCACAGCCCGACAGATGCTCATGGCCGGACGAAGCGGTCACGGTAAGTTCATCCTAGATCAGTTTGCGATCACCAAAGTCAATCTAACATCTAAACTGATAACGATAACCCATTTGTCCTGACTCCTAGCCTCTTACAAGTCCCATTCACATCGACCAAAGCTCCGCCTGCGCCGAAAGCATCCATTGACGATGCGTTGCTTATCCCTGAAGCATCTGCCAACTTTCTCAACCTCGTCACATTTGGCTGGGTGACGCCACTGCTTGCTCTTGGATATGCACGTCCACTCGAGGCATCCGATCTCTTCAAGCTGCAGCCCCACTGCGGCGCCGCTGCCATCGCGGACAAGATAAACGCTTCATTTGATCGGCGGCAGCTGGAGGCTGAGGAGTACAATAAAAGGCTGGCGAATGGAGAGGTACGCACGGGTGTGTGGAAGCTGATCAAGTGGACATTTGGTCCTGGGAGTAGGAAGGAGAAGGAGACGAAGTGGAGACTGGGAGATGGGAGAAAGCACGCGAGTCTGGCATGGGCTATGAATGACAGCGTCAAATGGCGGTTTTGGTCGGCGGGTGTGCTGAAGGTTATCGGGGATACAGCGCAAGTCACCAGTCCTCTCTTGGTCAAGGTATGCCCTGTTTTTTTTTTTTTCCGATAGTAATTAGCGATTAAGTTGACCGCGTCCAAGGCTATCATCAATTTTGCCACAGCGTCTTATACAGGACACAGACTTGGGACACCAGTTCCATCTATCGGCGAAGGCATCGGTTATGCATTGGGACTTATTGCCCTTCAAGTCATTGCCTCGCTATGTACTAACCACTTCTTCTACCGCGCCGCCTCCACCGGTGTTCTCCTGCGCGGGGGCCTCATCACTGCCATCTACACGCGATCCCTCAAACTGACGTCACGCGCACGATCCACTCTAACAAATGGCAAACTAGTCAACCATATCTCAACCGACGTGTCCCGGATTGATTTCTGCGCTGGATTCTTCCACATGGTATGTGTCCATTCGCTTTCGTATCCCCTCTCCTCACTGTAAATTTAGGCGTGGACTGCCCCTATCCAAATGATCATTTGCCTTATCCTCCTCATTCTCAACCTTGGACCGAGTGCAATCGCTGGCTTTGGGTTTTTCATTCTTGCGACTCCAGTTCAAACCATCGTCATGAAGCAACTATTTGCACTCCGGATGAAGAGCATGATATGGACGGACAAGCGCGCGAAGCTTCTGCAGGAACTACTTGGCGGGATGAAGGTCATCAAGTTCTTTGCGTGGGAGGTCCCGTTCCTTGCGAGGATCTCAGACTACAGAAAACGGGAGATGGGGTACGTTTTTCCGTCGCAAATACCTGCGCAGGAGGTTCATTGACTTTCTGTTTGGCTACTAGTTACATTCGTTCCCTGTTGCTCATGCGTGCTGCCAATAATGCTGTGGCAATGAGCTTGCCGGTGCTCGCCTCCGTCATCGCGTTTGTCACCTACACGCTCACTGGCCACACGCTTGAGCCAGCGGTCATCTTTGCCTCTCTTACGCTTTTCAATTTGCTCCGGTTGCCTCTTATGCTCCTACGTAAGTCATAGACTCCTCTCTCCATCCATTGACATAACTCACTTTCCTCATCGACAGCGTTTTCCTTCAGTGCTATTGCAGATGCAGCCAATGCAACAAGCCGCCTTTACGGTGTCTTTGAAGCAGAGCTTCTCACCGAAACCCTGGTGCAAGATGACACTCTCGACGTCGCACTCGAAGTCAAAGGCGCATCCTTCACATGGGACACCCCGCCACCCGATACATCCTCCGACGCCACCTCCAAGAAGCGCAAGTCCGTGCATGGCATCGAGGCGAAGCTCGAGGCTGCGCGGAAGGCGAAAGAGGTAGAGGATAAGGCAGTGGAGAAAGCGAAGAGCGACGAGGAGAATGTGTTCAGGCTGCGGGATGTGGATATGCGCGTGCCGAGGGGTCAGTTAGTGGCGATTGTGGGGGCCGTTGGCTCGGGAAAGACGTCCCTTCTGCAGGGCATCATAGGGGAGATGAGGAGGACTGGGGGAAGTGTGATATTTGGTGGGAGTGTGGCATATTGTCCGCAGAGTGCTTGGATACAGGTGGGTTTCTATGCTTTTTGCTATGTTTGTGGCAACAGGCTCATCATGCATGCGTCTTACTTCAGAATGCGACGATTAGGGAGAATATTTGTTTTGGAAGACCATTTGAGGAGGAGAAGTACTGGAGGGCTGTCCGTGATTCGTGCTTGGAGCCTGACCTTGATATGCTGCCGAACGGTGATCATACTGAAGTCGGTGAAAAGGTCTGTCTTTTTCCTTGTTTATACCTCTCCGGGTTCTCAGAACTTTATATAGGGTATCTCACTTTCTGGTGGCCAGAAACAGCGGGTGAACATCTGTCGTGCCATCTATTGTGATACTGATATCCAGATATTTGACGTAAGCTCATTCCTCCTCACACGCTCCCAAACTTACCTTGTGTTCATTCACTAGGATCCGCTCTCAGCTCTCGACGCACACGTTGGCAAAGCAGTCTTCCAAAATGTCCTGCAGAATGCGGCGTCAGGCAAGACACGGATCCTCGTAACGCATGCGCTGCACTTCCTGCCCCAAGTCGACTACATCTACACCATCGCTGACGGCCGCATCGCGGAGCGCGGCACCTACACGGAGCTCATGGAGGGCCAAGGGGAGTTCGCGCGGTTCGTTACGGAGTTTGGGTCGAAGGAGGAGGAACAGGAAGAGAAGCGGGAAGAGGAGGCGGAGGCGATCGAGGCTGTGGGAAATGTCCGCGGCGATGAGGAGCAGGAAAAGAAGGATGAGGTACGGAAGAAGGCCAAGATGGGGTCGGCACTTATGCAGACGGAGGAAAGGAACACGGGAGCGATTGCGTGGAGCGTGTATAAGGAATACATGTCGGCTGGGAAGGGAAAAGTGGTGCTTCCGATGCTGCTCCTTTCGCTGGTGCTTATCCAGGGAGCGACGGTGATGGCGTCCTATTGGTATGTTGCTACAACACGCAGTTTGCTCCATGCTGATTTTTTGCATATAGGCTGGTTTATTGGCAAGAGATGTAGGCCTTCAGTTTATGCCACGGTTTGATATATTGAATTTGAGCCACACAGGAAATGGCCAAAATCTGAAGCTTTTTATGTATGATTGCACTCCTCGAGCATAACGCATCATTGTTCTAACTTTTATCTTAGATGAGCATCTATGCCTTCTTGGGAGTGTTCCAAGCCATCGCATTCTTCATTATGGGTAGTATGTTTGCGATCTTGACGTATTTTGCCTCCCAAAGCCTGCATAAAGTTGGTCTCTGAAGTTGAAATTTTGGGACAAATATCGATTGACCTGGTGGATACAGAGTGCCATTCAACGCGTGATGCATGCACCAATGTCTTTCTTCGAGACAACTGCAAGTCCATCATCATATGATATTTTACGGTATGCTGATTCACAGCCCCACAGCCCCTTGGACGCATCATGAATCGCTTCTCTAAAGGTAGCAGTTCCAATCGATGACCTCAACGACCTGCTAACATCAAAGCAGATATCGATACCATTGACAATCTAATCGGAGGTGTGCTTACATCGATCTAGGCTCCATATTGTATCTCATCCTGTTCCTGCTGCCTCTAGATTCTCTGCGAATGCTTGCGGGTACAAGCTCGTCGATTATCGGAGCTATCATCCTAATCTCCATATTCTTGCCTTGGTTCCTCATCGGAGTTGCCTGCATTATCGTCCTGTATATCTACGCCGCCGCATTCTACCGTGCAAGTGCACGTGAACTCAAGGTAAGTTCGTCTTTTTCCACAGATTTAGCCAATTGTTGACGTCCGTCTGTTTAGCGACTTGGTAAACATTAATCTCCTCATATATACCCTTTTTTCTGACAAGTTTATAGATGCTGTCCTGCGGTCCTCGTTGTATTCACACTTTTCGGAAAGTCTTTCTGGTCTGGCGACTATCCGGGCCTACGGTGAATCAGAACGGTTCCGCCTTGACAACGAAGCCCGTGTTGATGTCGAGAATCGGTATGGATTTTCAAAGCCATCCCTATACGCTTGCTAACTCGATCTTGCAGTGCATATTGGCTCACAGTAACAAACCAGGTTTGTATTTTTTTTTCCGGATTCGGAGCGCATCTGACAGTTTTGTTCCTCAAGCGGTGGCTCGGACTTCGTGTCGACTGCCTGGGGGCCGTACTGACCTTCATCGTTGCCATGCTCGCAGTCGGCACACGGTTCACAATATCGCCTGCACAAACTGGCTTGGTCCTATCGTACATCCTCAGCGTCCAGCAGGCGTACGTTGCTTGTTGCCTCTTCGTGTAGCTCATCTGATGTAGTTGTTCTTCCAGGTTCGGATGGCTTGTCCTTCAGAGTGCAGAAGTGGAAAATAATATGAACTCTGTGGAACGTATCGTCCATTACGCGACCGCCGTGGAGCAGGAGGCACCTCATGATCTTCCGGATGCCAAACCGCCCGCAGGCTGGCCAGCACATGGTCGCGTTGAGCTTAAGGATGTCGTCCTGAGTTATAGACCCGAGCTTCCTCCAGTGCTGAAAGGTACTTACCGCAGGTTTTCCAGTGGGTTTCTTGCTCATGACTGTTATTTTAAGGCATCTCCATGACTGTAGCTGCTGGAGAAAAGATTGGAATTGTCGGGAGGACTGGTGCAGGAAAAAGCTCCATCATGACAGGTGATTATCATGTTCATTTCTATTGCCAATTTTCTCACCCTTCTTATAGCGCTATATCGCTTGGTGGAACTCACGCATGGGTCGATTACCATCGACGGTGTCGACATCTCCAAAGTCGGTCTGACAGATTTGCGGAGTGGTCTTGCCATCATCCCTCAAGACCCTGTGCGTATATCCCACGTCAACTTCCTCCTGTAAGTAAGCTGATTGAAAGTTTCCCTCTTCGTTTCTTAGCTCCTTTTCTCTGGCACGTTCCGTTCAAATTTGGATCCCTTCGGCCTCCACGACGATGCTACACTGTGGGATGCGTTGAAACGTGCCTACCTCGTGGATAACACATCAAAGCACAACTCGCTTGTTATACCCGATGACGACGCCTTGGGAAGTGGCGCCCATACTCCCATGAACCAGTTCACTCTGGATAGTACCATTGAAGATGAGGGTGGGAATCTGTCCATTGGCCAGGTGAGTTAACGTCATTGTACGAAAGAAGTAATATATTGTCTAATTCGAGTTCACAGAGGTCTTTGGTCTCTCTTGCTCGTGCTTTGGTGAAGGATTCTAGGGTGATTATTCTTGACGAAGCAACAGGTTTGAACTATTCCTCGCAACCCTTTTTGAAACTCCTAGCTCACGGTTCGGTGTAGCCTCGGTGGATTATGAAACGGATCGTAACATTCAGGATACCATTGCTTATGAATTCAAGGACCGGACAATCCTTTGCATTGCTCGTTCGTACATACCGTGACCTCTAACTGGTTTAGACTTTGACCATCTTGTCCGCAGACCGATTACGCACGATCATCAGTTACGACAGGATTTGCGTTCTCGATGCTGGTCAAATTGCTGTGAGTCATTAACCCTCTTGTCAACAAGCATTTCTGGTCCTGATTTTCCTTCAGGAATTCGGTACTCCTGTCCAACTATACAACATCACGAACGGAATATTTAGGGGGATGTGCGACCGCTCCTCAATAACCTTAGATGACCTTAAGGTCGCAGCAAAATGATTACCACCATCCACGACGCATCTGTAGGAGGGATTGGATATAAAAAGGACATAGACGTTTGTAAATTACTTGAGTACAAACAACATTATTTGCGTAGCGCTTCCGCATATCAAAGTTTTCGCTTTGCTCGCGAGTTGTTCACTGAGCTCTCTTGTACAAAGCTCGAAGAATAGTCCATTATATATGTAGTTATGACGGTAGTGATAAGTTACTCCAAGTACAAGCAAAACAAGACAGCATGTAGAGTCGAAAGATGGGGGAAAGATGCGTGGTGGATAGTGTACAACAATGGCTTTGGCGTAAACAATATCAGTCAATCAGCGGTGAACAGTTTTTTCAGGAAATCCCCTGCTGCCTGCTTTATCGAGGCATCGACTGCCGGGTTCTCAAGTAGTTGCTACACAGGGAAAGGTGTCAGATGGGATCGACAGATGAAGGCTCAACAGACTTACAAGTGCGCGTTCCGTCTTCTGCTGGATAATGATCTTCTGCTTATTATACTCAAACTCTGCCGCCTCGCGCTCCATCTTCAACCGCTCTCCCTCCCTCCGCTGCGCGCTCTCCCTCTCCTCCCTCTCCTCCTTCCGCTTCAAATACTCGAGCTTCGCCTTGCCCGTGTGTGTCTGCATCTGCAGAAACTGCTGAAACATCTGCGTCATCCCATGAGTGATCGTCAAATTAATCGCGGCCTGGTCGGGATGGGGCATCGTTGTTGATGGTGATGCCCCAGCAGCGGGGGTCCCATTCCCGCTCGAAAAAGTTTGTTGCTGGCCAGACCCGCTGGAGCCTGCGATAGGTGATATGGAGGGTGGCGGACCGGCGATGGGGTCTCGCAAGCTATTTGGGTGGACGAACACTAGTTGATTAGGACCGCGGTGGAGTTCTTGATGATAGGCGGCATTGGACATCATCACGGGATCTGAGATGTTCATCTGGGGCTCGTCTTCCATCTCTGGCGTGTTGTCACCCCCGTTAGTGTTGGAGCCACCCGCGGTGGGAGCGCGAGCCTGCACTGGTCGAGTGGTTGCAGGGTCACCATGCCATCTGTGATTTGGGAAGCACGACGTTGCCGTGAGCTGTGTGTCTTATGCCGTAAAAATGGGGGGGAAAACACGGACCGCCTGTAAAATAGCTCGTACCATCCCACTCTGTGCCAGTGATCTATCGTTCGTGCAGTGACGTTCCCGACATCGCACCCTGCCTTGCGTGCGATTTGCAGTCGCCGCTCGTACTCCCTCAGACGATCAGCTTCGGCCATCGAACTCACGTCGCCAGAATGGGCGTGGAAGGACTCAAAGGCGTATATTTGTTTGAAGAGATTGAAGTTGCGTTCGTAACACCCTTTCAATGCCTGGTATGTCTTCTTGCTGCCAAACACCTCGATCGCGCACTGGTCATGCGGGGTATAGGTACAAGGACGCGTTCGTTACCAAGGAACGTACCTCTCTCAGACAAGAATTCTTCGTGGCACGCAGCGCATTCCAGTGTTCATCCTGCCCCGGCCCCATTAGCCACGAAAACAATTTGGACTTTTCATCGTCCGTCCAGTGTTTCGCTCCCTGGCTAGTCCCATCAATGTCGAAATTGTCCATGTCTTCAGCATCGCGTCGGCGCTTAAGTACTTGCGTGCTAATTCCCGGATCGATCTGCTTGCGCTTTAAGGCGGGCGATGTGTGAGAGGGCGCGACGCTGAAGAGTGGTGAGTGAGATGACTGTGGGCCCGGATGACCTTGTGGGCCGCCATTCTGGGAAAGACCTATGGCAAAGTTGAAGGCAGCGGGCGGGCATGGCTTTAAGTAACTACCTGGCAAATGAGAGCCCAGGGCCTGCCCAAGGCCCTGATGAGTTTGGAAAGGAGTCTAAGAGGCGAGCTGGTCAGGGTTAGATTGCATTGTATTCGAACTATGGTTACCGAGCCGTTGCTGTCGAGATTTGAATCTCTGCGCTCTGGGGGAGGCATGCGGGCGTACTGCATGTTCTGCTCACTGTATCATGGTTGAATACAAGGACGAAGGCATTGTCGACGGCAATGAACCAAAAGGCTGTACACACTTTGCGTCCATCGAGAGAATTGAACCGTCCAGCGCGTGTGGATCAGTGTGGATCGGACTGCATCGCTGATGGTTCATCCCCGGCTCGTTTACACATTGTTTGCTTTCCATCCGCTTGCCAAATATTAATTCAAACACTATTTACACCTCTTCGTCTGGTTCTCCTTCCGCGTCCTCCTCTTCCTCGTACTCTCCGTCTGCGTCTGCATCCGCGTCCCCTTCAGCGCTTTCCTTTCCCTCACCCCTCCCGTTCACTACTCCCGCCGTAACCACTGTATCGTCACTGGGCACGCTTTGTCGGCTCGTCAAGGGAGTGCCCAGATCTTCCGATTTTACGTCTTCATCGACAATCCCATTTTGCTTCTCGTTCGTCTCAACCCGCTGGTCATCCTGTACCTTGGATGACACGAGGGGGTGCACCAAAGAAACCTCGTCATCATTGAACAGCCCTATTTCCGCGTCCTCCGTGCGGGTCACTCCTAACCCGCTTGTGTGCTTGCCGTTCGGCACTGCAGAGGTGACGGGCGACTCCTCCTCCTCCTCCTCCTCCTCTACTTCGGAAGAAGACTCGACCCTCCGCCGCTTCCGTGACAGCGATGGTTTCGGCGGCGATACGGGCGATGGGGCGCGCTTCTCTATCCTCGTGTCAGTTGCTCTTGATCGCAGCTTTCTCCCTTGCCTCTGTTCCTCCAACGCCAGCTTTGCTGCTAATGCCTCATCGTCTCTGAGATTAGCTTTGTTTGAAACTCCCCGAGTCCAACGGCCTCGAGTGGTTCGAGGCTCTTCGATCACCTTCACTTTTGGGGTGGTAGGCTGCAGTGCCTGATTCGACCGACTTCGCATAGTACGCTTCCTGGGCGAATCCTCCAGATTTGACTCCGCGGGTACCTGCTCAGCTTCCGGAGGTGCCTTATCCGCTGGCGACTTGGATCGGGATTTCTGTTTCTTTGGCGTAGCAGGTGCAGGCGTAGGCACCTCTTCCACCAGTTCGTCATCAAAGATGTTTGCTGGCGAAGGGAACAGGGTATTGGGAGTAGACGACTCCTTGGACGTCGAAGGTCCTGACGCTTCATTGGGCTTCGCCGACGAAGCAGCCTCCGATACAGCCGATCCCTCCTTTCCACCTCCATTGTTGTGACTCCTCTTCTTCTCCTCTTCCCGCTCCTTCTCCTCCTTGTCTTTCCGTGTGAGAAGGTATGGACTCCATTGCAGCTTCTCCGGCTTCAGCGTCAGATACCCTTTGGCCTCCCAAGTCCGCAAATAGCTGTCCACTTTATCGCGGTCCCACTCGATATCGTAGTGCGTCGGTATGACGAAAGGTTTATTCGGCGGATCAGTTTCCTTGTCGTTCGTCTGTGTCCGTTGAAGGTGCTTCCGTGCGATTCCATTCTTTCTTCCTTTCGGGAACTTGATCGATTGACCAGGAGATGGCCTGATCAAAGGCGGGGTAGAATCACGGGCGCGTATCATACCTTGCTGTTTCAGTGTCGTAACGATGTCCTCAATGGTCATTGATGTTGCTGCACTGATGTCTGAGAGGGAAATTTTCAGGCAAAACAGGGAACACAATATAGGAAGTACTCACCTTCTAATCGTGGATGATCAGGGGCAGTCTCGAGGTATCGCATCAATGACAATGTCCAATAGTTCTTGTATCCCAATGCACCAAGGCCTGAAAGAGGCTTTTCCGGCGATCCCGCTCTCTGCTCCTTCTTTGACAAGAGATAGCCTGTTATAAATGGTGTAATATTTAGTCTCGTTTTCGGGACGGTGGGGCGACATAAACTGACTGAAATCAATAAGGAGGTTCCCCCATCCTTGCCGTTGCCGCACTGGTAGTGTCATGATACAGCTGACATTGTAGTCCTTTGGGCTGCGCTTCTCTTTACTGAAGTATCCGACAAAGCGGGCGCCAAATTCGTCCATCTCGGTCATGACATAGAACAAGAACGGCTCGACGTCGTAAAATAGAGACTTGTGGTCCAAGAACATCTTTGAGAGCAGACATAGGTTCTGGCAATATATCTGTGGGAAAATGAGCTGAAAGTCATCAGCAACCCAAGATAAGTTACGTACCTTGTTTTTTCGCCCATCGACCTCAAATACAGACACCGCACCATCCCTGTATATCTCATCGCCAGGCGGATGCCTTGCTTTGCATTTGAGCTGGGCGGGGCAAAATCAGTGTACGGAAGGAGCGAGACACGACTGCCCCACACACCCGATGTCTCTCGACCGCAAAGCGGCTCTTCATATATTTCAGACAAAACTCGCATATCCACAATCTCCCATCTGGTATCGTAGCATACTCCTCAGGAAATGGTGCATCATACCACGTTTTGATATCGAACTGGCCAAAACGGATGCTCCGTATGCGGAGTTGGTCGGTCTTGCCAAATGGTGCAGGGGTAGCGGTGGAAGGCGCTGGGGAGGCTGAGGGGCCGATGGGCGTTGCGCTGGCGAATGCTGATATATGGTAGGTGGTGGAAGAGCGGAGCGGTCTCGATGAAGGACCTGGTGTGGAGGGGGCGTCGGGGGCTTCGGACACGCGGTTGATTATAGGAGGGGGTAGAGCCAATTGCTGGGGGGTAATCAGCGAAAATTGTGAAGGTGGGCACGGGCTGGACTGACCTCCGCGATGGACCGGCTACGTTCGAACCTCTGCTTGTCCGCATTGGTTATTGAAGTTTTGGATGTGTCTCGTTCCTTCTCACTGAGGATATCATCAAACAATCCTTTGGGCCCATCGTCTTCTTCGCGTTCCTTGCCCTTCCCCTTCTGCGATGGCAGACGCAGCCGCACACGGGGCAGAGGCGGTACCGCAGGCGAGTACTGCACTCTCGCTCGCTTGGTTTGCCGGGGAGAGGAGGAAGGTGGAGGGTCATCGTCAGAGTATTGAGGTGCCCGCGAAGGACGGGGTTTCGGTCTCTTGTTGGACTTTGGCCTGCCTTTCACTTTGTGAACCTGAGGTGTTCCTTCGATGTCAACTTCAGTCTCTTCTGAGTCAGAGTCGTCTGTGGTGGTAACAACTGTCGCCTTTCCCTTTCCTCTTAATCTTGTTTGGCTCTTCGTCGCGTATGCATTAGAATTGGACGTTGACGCCACAGACGAATCTCGGAAGACTGGTGTGGCGGGTGGTAGAGAATTGTGCTCGTGCGACTGGGAGAACATTTCGGGGTGCATCTGCATGTATTCTTCAGAAGGTAAAGGTGGGCATTCTGGACAGTGCCATTTCCCTTGCGGCGGTTCCAGGAGTGCAGGTTGCAAGCAGTACAGGTGCCAACCTGGAAAACATGGTTACGATGGCAGCGGTCCAGACAATAAGCTACATACCTCGGTCGCAGAAGTCGCAGAAAAGTATCCGGCTCTGATCGACGTCAGAAATGGAGGCGCTAGACAAGACAAGAGGGCTCACATCGTCTCCTTTCTCATGACAAATCTCACAACTCTTACAATTAGCGCACTTCCATGGGTATAATCGCATGATATCTCCCAGACCTGGTAGATCCATGCAGCTTGGGTGGCCTGTACGCAACCAGCTGAGTTCGTCAGCGAAACACCAAAGCCACAAGATTCGCACCACTGCGCCCACACTCGTCGCATGTCACCATCAGCTCAGGCTCCCCATCCTTGTTCTTAAGATCAGTACCAAGGCAAAAGCTACATTCTGATTCGCGAGGAGGGCGTCGTTTCCGTTTCAGGGGTTTAGATGGGGGCATGGGTTGTTCGACCTGGATCGGGAAGAATATCGGAAGCTGCTGAGGGGCAAATGGATCGCCTTGAGGGCCTTCCGAGTATTGTGGTATCTGGGTGTACTGCGCGGGTGGAGGAAGGTCTTGTTGTGGGCGTTGAGGCTCGGACTGGACCTAAATGCAGATAAGATTAGTGTCTCTTGTTGTGGACCTCCAAATTGGCGAGACGCGACGCGTTTGTACACCGGCCGTCAAGCGCCGTCCCATTGTTTCCTCAACTCACATGATGATTGACCGCATTATTTTCCTCCTCCATCAAAGCCGGGTCAATGACTGGTCCGCTGAGCGCAGGGTCGATAGGAATGTCGTCGACCTGGGTAACGGGTGTACCATATTCATAGGAAGTTTCGCGATCGAAGTCGGCATTCGAGGGGAAAGCGAGACCCCTCATTTAAGTGTTAGGGTGTATCAGGTCTCCTGGCTAGTGTGGGGTCGCCAGTTGAGCAGCAGAGAAGGGCTCTCTCGTCGTCGTCGGCAATGAGCAAGTTTGTTTGGTGCTGTTTGATTCGCCTCCTTTCTCAACTTGAACCGCTTGCCAAGTGGCCAACTTGTGGGAGCATCACACCCACCTCCAACCGCTTGACCACTACCACCACAACTCGATCGCAAGTGCTTTGATATCGTATCGACAGCCCCAAGGCCAAGCAAGTGATAACTTTTTTCCAAACACAAATTTTCGCAAGCCTTCCGACGAAATTTCACCTTTTATTTTACCCACCATTAGCCTGGCCCATTACCCCTTGGTCTCGATCAAGAATCCCCGAAATGTCCCCAAAGGTCCTATATACCTCCGGCAGGCAATTATCGAGAGGTGTGGCAGTCTGAGTACGATCCCCGAAGGGAAGGGATAATAAAAGTAAACAACTATCTTCCCTCTCCCTTTCATGTCTATTAGAAGCTAACATCAAACGCGCGTTTATGGGCTTTATCGGAATCTTGGTGTCTCATAACGGCTTTTGGAACACCCTGAAGATCCTCTCCTTCAATCGTCAAAAAGGACCAATATGACCTATTTGAGCGCCTACTAGCAGAAGGCTCTATGAGATTCCGTGTTATGTCCACAAGGGTTCCAGTGCCCCCCGACACCTAATACATGCGGCGGCAGCATGTCCAAACCTCGCTTTTCTGCGGACACTTTTATCGTTAGGTGGAGATCCTACAAATGCATACGACGACCAGGAGCATTGCCTCCGCGACGACTTCCCATGTGCGGTCCTTGTGGAACGACGCAAAAATATCTCTATGATCGTCGGGATGACGATGCGGGTGGTACCAACTGGATATGTTATGGGACGCAAAAGTGACTTTCTTCAGAGGAGATTCACAAGATTAGGTCCAATTTACGATTGCCATCTTCCAGACCTATTGAAAGGACTCTTCAAACTGGAGTTTCTGGATTTGGCAATAAGAATGGAAGCGTGGCCTTTCGTTGCTTTCTCGAGGACGAGGACCGCGTTGAAGCAAGGGGGGGATATGTCCCATCAGCAAATCTCGAATGGGCAATCCGCCGGATCTCTCTAATCGATCAATTCGATCAATTCGTCCGTGAAGGCGCAGACACTCCCTACCTTACATCACCTTTACCTGGCGTTGCATGAAACATTCGTGCTCACGCTCTTACCAGCGCCGACCCTGCCAGCTTACCGAACCCAACCACTCCTCCCTTTGGATCCCTCGGAATCCCTCACCAGACTTCTCTCACCCCGGTTCATGCGTGCGTTTTGGAGAAAAATGAGCAGCTTTTGCGTCATTCGTCCTTACCATAATCATGAATCCAAACATACATATCTGAGTTCACGACTCGAGCCGCTCCTCCCTTGTTCGTTGCGATCTTTGATGCTCACGGGAAGTGTCTTTGACCTTGGGAGTTCAACCGACTTCATCACACCGACCATGCAGTTGATTGCAGTACAGTTCGCTGCCTGTACTCGCGATGTCGATGTCCTACAGTGGGTCGTTGACCCAGGGTTGACGGAAACAACGCTATCGCCACTCTTCGAGGAAATATATCCCCCAAATTCATTGATATGCTACAATCTGTCAGAGCAGGTGACTGGGGCGATCGCGATCATGATGAGAGGACTCAAACAAATTATTTATTGGCAGCCTCCCCAGACGAGTTGCGCAGTCATAAAGCACGTACCATTTTGGCCGAGTTAACTATGAACGGACGGGCTCCACTGGACGATATTATCTGCAGCCTGAGAACGTTCTCTCGGATGTCACATTGGGCACTACCGGTATGCCCGCAACTGGAAGTCCATCTTTCGTAGCTTCTTCGGCGTCATAAGCACGAAGGATACACTTCTGTCACAAAGTTTGGCCCTGCTTATATGAGTGGTTGCGCTGAGTAAAGCGCACTTACTTCTCCCGCACGCAGTCACCAACCTGCCAAACCCCATGATCATGTAGCAATCAAACTGGCCCTAGCCGCAAAGCTTTTGCGAAATACGTTCCCAAAGCAGCTCGCATACCCGTACCCCGAAACCTTACTCAAACACCTCTATCCCACTCTACCGCCCTCCAAACCCGTCACGGACCCCCCAAGAACGCGTGGAACGGGAAACCATCCGCTCCAGCCAACCCGAGCGCAACACCGAGCCTCCGCCTTACCCCGCCGGTGTGCCATGGCGCCAGGCGCCCTTTCAGTCGCAGCTCGCACTTAGTCGCAAAGAAGCGGCGACAGATTCTGATTGAATTGTGTCCGCAACTTCACCCTTTTGTCGCTTTGGGTTTCTCTGGTTGTACCCCTGCATTGGTACTTGTCATATCGAATCAGGTCATCGCAGAAACTGCTGATCATCAAGTCGTTTCATTTCGATAATCCAGATACTTCTCTATCAATACACGCGACTTTGCATTGTCATCTGGCCCTCTTCCACTCAAGATGTCAATCGATTCTCATCCTTTTCATCGACACAGCCCTCCATTTTGGTCAATGTAAAGCCGTTCATACCTCGTTATTTTTGGCGATATCGGTTGATTCTTTCCTCCTTGTAGATCTACATGTCAGAGAACATTGAGTCCTTTACAAAATAGGGATCTTTATCAGGCCTACATACTTCCGCGATTGTCATCATGTGGATGCATCAAATGATATTCCCCCCGAGGACACCACGCAACAAGTTGCCCACATATCGAAGCCTGCAACGTACAAACTCATTCGTCATTCTTCCGAAACTCCACCGCTGACCAGGCGTGATTGACAACGAGTATCTTGAGAAGGTTCCTGCATCTTCTTGGACCATTGTTTGGCCATCTTTCCCATCTTCTGATAGCCGCATATGAGACATGTATCACTCGGCGTCCACTTCAATTTTAACCGAATCTCTTCGGCTACCAGCTGCTTCGAAGAGGCTTTGGCAAGACGAATATCGACAACATCGCCGGGCTGACTGCAAGATCATGATTGAAGGGTGAGTGAGGTTCACTTCACCATAATGGTTGATGCTCATTTTTTGTTTTCGATGGCAATTTTATCCAGCCATTCAACCCCACCGTGATAATTTCGCAAAAAGCTTGCGCCACGGTGCGAGTAACCCATATCGCCGAAACATAGTCAACTCTAATGCGAGCAGGTGGTCATTTGGTGTAGCCCCACTAGCCGCACTCTGGCTAAGTGTGATATTTTCTGCAGAAGAGACAACTTTACGTCTTCAACCCGAAAGCCTTGCACAACACTCTAGTCGAGGTTTGATAAGGATTACGAAGACCAAGTAGGTCACAACTTTTATATGTTCAGGATCAGCACATTTTCGAAGAGAGTCATGCCTTTTTTTGTAGGACGTGGTCTACCAACAACGCAGGGCTAATCATGTCCTTTCGGCGAAGGACTTCTCACACTCTGTTGGGCCCAAACCGTATGCGACGAATTTTAATATGACAGAATTTCCAGGCGAAAAACACCGTAAACACCGAAAGATGGTGAACCCCGTCTTTTCGATTCGTCACATGCACCACATGGGTAACGTTCTTCTTTTCAGTGTGCTCATAACCCACCTTAGCTCGACTGCTATAGTCCTCATATCTTACGCGTTACGGATGACCATCCTTACCGCGAGTCCATCAAAGAGCTAATGTAAACGTTTCTGGGCCGCGGGTGGTGATAAGCCCAATTTTTTTTCTCCCTGTAGGCCAACGCCTTTTTGAATTCCCTAACCTGCACTCCACGTATAGCCAATCGTCGCCAAGCTCGGGACACTAAAATTTCGCGGGTTTCGTGGATTTGAAGAATATCATCGACGTCATGGATACGACGGCAGTCCAGATGTTCAAGACTAGGAAGCTAGCACTGGAGGCCGAGGATGAAGACATATTGAAGCAGCTTGGCCAGGGAAAGGACATTATTAGTTTTTTAAGTAAGCTCGCCCATCGACAGTGTCCCTGGTGGTGCTCATCCCGTCCATAGTCAAGGCGAACATGTAGTCGTCGAAAGACGACCGATTACTTGATTCTAAGGTTCTGGGTCAGGTATTTCTAGTTGTTTTCCCCTCTTCCTGCCTATAGCTGGGATATACCAGTCAGCAACAGATCTCGTAAGTAACAACTCTATTTTAGCACCCTTACGATACGAGACGATCTTCAGAATCTCATATATGCCGCCATAGAACTTCCAATGTTTCCGATGTTTCCTACCACGTCAATGTGTAGATACCCCTGGAACCACCTGTTGAACTCGGAGAGCACGCCTTCTATCCACCCTGATTCCGTGACTCAGCTTGTCAACAGCTTATCATGCACGTCGCCGTCTAGGAATATCTGCCACACGCGGAACACTTTAACGTGAAAATGCCCTTGTCATGTTTCGGGGGCCTTCGCCTATTCGCCAAGAGCTTGGGTGGAAAAAGAACGCTTCTCAGGCCATGCATTTCCCATCTGCAGGAGGCCAAGTATAAAAAGACTGTTGGTATGTCTCATTCACCAACATGTCTGTTCCTATGCTGATCTTTGCCACGCAATCGTTACTTCTCTGTTTTGTGTCCTGGGGCTTTTGGCGAGTGCTGAGACGTTTTGTCATCAAGACCGGGCTAGACAACCTCGCGGGACCGCCTTCGGGATCCTTTATTAAAGGTACACCGTTGAGGCTGCGTTTCGTCGCTATCCTTGCTGAAGTAACCACATTCAAGGCAATTTTGCGCAGTTGTTTGATATCAACGCCTGGAAGTTTCATCAGGAGATAGCTGAACAGTGTAAGCCAAATTGCTTCTCGTCACCTGGGCAAACTAAGTTTGAATCCGACAGTTGGTAGGGTCATTGGAATTCATGGTCCATTTGGCGTGCGTCAAGGTTCCCACTGGGAATAGCATCACGCTGACTTATTGTTCAGACGAAGCAATTGTATGTGTTCGATCCCAAGGCATTACATCACATCGTCATCAAGGTCTTCAGAACTGTCACTCCATAACATTCATTTGCTAATGAGAGTACGATACTATCAGGATCAAAATATATTCGAAGAGACGGAATCTTTCATTGAGTACGCTCTCTCTGAGTCGTAACTAGCTGATTCTTGGTGCCTGACATTCCAATAGGACTAACCGTGCTTTCCTGGGCCATGGCCTTCTCGGGACCCTAGGTTTGCCTCATGTCAATCTATAAACCGTCATAAACGCTAACAAATAGCCAGGCGATACCCATCGCAGGCAACGAAAGATGTTGAACCCCCTCTTCTCGGTTGCACATATGCGACATATGAGTAAGTATCAGGTTGCGATATATTATAGTATTGATAGATATCTCAATACAGTACCCATGTTTTATGACGTTGCAAACAAGGTTCTCGTTTTCAACAACCTTTTCTATGAAAACTCATCGCTCACTCACTCATCAGCTTCACACTGCAATTCAAATCAGCGTGGCCAATGGCCCACAAGAGGTGGACTTTTGGCTCTGGAGACCTCCTTGAAATACTAACAACCTTCCAGATTGAGATTCTTCGATGGATGACTCGAGCTGCACTCGAAATGATCGGACAGAGCGGCTTTGGATATTCCTTTGACTCACTCGTCGAAGGACAAGATGTCCATCCTTTTAGCAAGGCCGTCAAAGAATTCTTGTAAGTACTATCTCACTCTTCAGCCAGCTGCATCAGTCTTACCCTCCCCAGGCCGGTGTCATTTGAAATGGCATTTCTTCGCGAATATATCTTCCCCAAGGTTGTCAACGTCGGGCCAGCTAGATTTAGGAGGTTTGTTGTCAATCTCATGCCTTTCACGAACATCCGAAGGCTCCGGGATATTGTTGATGTGATGGACGCAACGTCTGTTGAGATATACACTGCAAAGAAGACTGCTCTTGCACAAGGTGACGAAGCAGTGATCAAGCAGATCGGACAGGGGAAGGACATCATGAGCATCTTAAGTGAGCCTCATCCGCATGGTACCATGATTATTTCTGACGCCGCAACCAGTGAAAGCTAATATGGAAGCTGCGGATGAAGATAAATTGCCGGAGACAGAAATTCTGGGACAGGTATGTGGTATTTGTCGATGCTGAAACTCGTGGCTAATATCTTCCTTCGTCATTAGATGTCGTACGTTTGCCATGTGCAGTCTTCCTTGAAAGCGCCTCGTTCACAACCTTTGATTTTTATAGGACCTTCACATTTGCCGCCGTGGACACCACATCGAACGCCCTGTCTCGCATCTTGCACCTTTTGGCGACTCATCCTAAGGCGCAGGAGACGCTTCGTCAAGAGCTCACGAAGGCTCGTAAGGAGCACGGTCCCGACATTCCATACGACGCGCTTGTTGCGCTTCCGTTCTTAGACGCGGTTTGTCGGGAGACGCTCCGACTGTGAGTGGCCGTGAACATGTTCAATACCCGGCTGACATGTCCCATCTTTCAGCTATCCGCCTGCGCCCACTGTCCTCCGAGTGTCTGTATATGTTCTTCATATATCCTTCCCATCGATTTAATCGTTTACTCTAGAGCTCGACAAGACGTTGCTTTGCCTTTGTTAGTCCCGATCAAAGGAAAGGATGGGAGCGACATACACGCCCTCACCGTCCCTAAAGGCACCAATATAGTGGTCTCCATTCTCAGCTCCAATCGGGATCCAGCCTTGTGGGGTCCAGATGTGCTTGAATGGAAACCTGAACGTTGGATGTCGCCTCTTCCCGACGCGTTGCTTGACGCTCGCTTACCCGGAGTATACTCTCATATGTTCGTATTATCATCTTGTTTTGCTCGCTGTAGCTTGCACTGACAATCCTCGTCTGACAGGATGACATTCTTGGGCGGTTCCAGAGCATGCATGTACGTATCGATCGATCTTTCACA
Source organism: Hypsizygus marmoreus (assembly GCA_013433165.1). Classification (NCBI taxonomy): domain Eukaryota; kingdom Fungi; phylum Basidiomycota; class Agaricomycetes; order Agaricales; family Lyophyllaceae; genus Hypsizygus; species Hypsizygus marmoreus. The sequence goes on along the minus strand of CM024092.1, from coordinate 1,913,407 downwards.
GCGTATCCTTCTCATTCCCTCCCCTGATAGAGGATTCAAGTTTTCCCAATTGGAAATGAGTGCGTTCTTTATCTTCCCGGATTTCTGTATGACGAGCTGACTATTGCGCGATACATCTGGTAGAAGTCATCATGTCTGTCCTTCTATCCCAGTTCCGTTTCTCTCCTTCCAAACAGGAGATCTTATGGGATATGGGTATTGTTGTGACGCCCTCGCTCAAAGGACAACCGAGCAAGCCACAATTGCCTATCGTCATTGAGCGCGTCGAACAAGCAGTTTGAAAGATGTTTAGAAATAAATTTTAGATCTATGTAGACTCAGCGACCGGCTCGATGTGAAGAATGAATGTGCTTGTATTCCTTCCACAATATTTGGTCGCCAGACCACAATCATGCGAGCTCAGCCTACTGTACTAATTCGACCTGGTCTTCGTGTAATGTGTAACACACAGGCAAGTCGAATGTGTACAGTATCGGCCCAAGATAAACGGAGGACGTGAATACCTTCTCCAGAGGAAGTGTATGCGATAATTGGATAATCCTCGGTCATATTAAGATGGCTTCGAAACGTCTGAGGTACTGTAAATCAGTACGATGGTGAGCTGGTCGAAGGAGGGGCAAGTATGTTTGGGTGCTGTCTCTTGTATAAACCCCTCGTGTGTCGGACACGAATATCGTTTGAAAGTATATTTTGACGTCTACCTTTGGAAGACTATGCCTTCGTCCCATTCCAAACATTGGCTTTCTCTTTTTGATATCACCCTACAGGCTGAGCCATTGAATGCACACAGCCATCTTGCCTATCACGCTCCAACTCTCTCTGAAAACATCCTTTCAAAAGCCGGCCACGCAACCAATGGCTTTCCCGCATGAACTCGCAGGAGGCGCTTGCCGCGCGATTCAAACCCAACGGTGCACTATGTACGCCAGCATTGGGGAAGAACGCGCAACCCACCAATCCAAAGACCTCTCCATCGATGAACTCTGTCTTCGCAGCGTGTACTTCCCAACAGCTGAGTTCGTGCTCCATAGCGGCGATCATCCTCCTTCATTCAGCAGCATCAAGTTCGTCGCCTCGGTGCTTTCAGTGGATTGAAAGCGAGGTGCAAGTTCTCGTACTCCTGAGTGCGGGCGGCGCGTTGAGAGAAAGACAGAAAGACAGGGCGAGAGGACTTGTGGTGTGTCTCGATATGTTGGAGGATGACGAGGCTTTCGTTGAAGATGATCTTTTCTGGGGGGGAACTCGTTCGTTCTGTTGCTCTGCCTGCGGGAGATGCATCACCCACTCCCCCACTTCCACCATCTCCCGTCTCCTTCCTTCTCCTTGTAATTAGCACGGCCCCACAACGACACACTGCCCGATCACACCCCCCATTCCGCCTCTGCCCCGCCTCCCACTCATCATCATCGAAATACCTCTCAATCGCCCTCGCCTCCAACGTTGTCTGCCCCATACCCTGCTCCTTCATCTTCCTCACCCCTCCTCTTCCTCCTCCTGATTCTCAGCCAGCGCAACATACGCTTTGGCGACGCGCCAAGTCCACCTCCTTCGTCATCGTCTGCAAGCACTTCTCGGCACGCTCCCGCCCACGCCGCTCTTCTCTTGCGCAAGCCACTTCGGGCGGTTCGCGATACGTGGGTGCTTGATGTGCGGAGGGGGGCAGGAGGAGGACACCCCGAGTGTGTAGGAGGTGTGGTGTTGAGTGGAGGGTGCTGGGTGGGAGGTTGTTTAGGCGGCAGAGCTCATGTGGCTGATGGGTGAGTTGGTCAGTAGATTATTATTTTGTTGCAATTGCAAGTGGATACTCACGTCTACCCTGAAGCGGAGGACGATTCCCTGGAGGGTGTCTGTTTTGGTGATGTGGTATTTCAGTGGGGTGGATTGAGAGGCGGCATTTACGGGGTACTCTTTTGCATCTGGTAGACTCGCAGACGTAATGGGTGTTGTAGTTTAGGATCTTCATGGGGTGCTGAAGGCCGTTGGATAGCCTCTGCAGGTGACAGCTCAGCAGCACCTTCGGTGTCCAATTTCTCATCGGGTTCAGCTTCAGAGTCTTCATCCTCGTCATCTCCAAGCACAAACGTATCCTCGTCTCTTACGGCTCTATCTACATTAGCACCTCGGCTGTGATCGATGTGATTGACGGATGAAGTGGGAAAGCTGGGGGTTGAGCGCACTACGGTGACTCCACCGAGACGTGCCAGATACGGGTTATATCGCTGAAGGCGCAGGCCGGGGTTCGCATTGATGCAACTGGAGCAGATGAGGGGGTCGTGAATAATGCAGGTTGAGATAAAATGGCAGCACTTGATTGAGACGTGGACTTTCTTGGTGGGGGTAGGGAAGACGAGGAGGCGAGACAAAAGGTGGTGGATAAAAACATGGCGTTAATGATACAGCGGAGAGCCAACCATAAAATATATGTCCAGCTCATGGCAAGTGTAGCCAAAAACATCGAAGAGAAACGCGCGTCGCTCGAAAAAAAAGTTCAGTTTGGCATATCACTTTTTCCTCACAGGGGACCCATGAGCCCAAGTTCCAACAAACGCACGCAGGAATGGCGCGTCAAGCATTCCGACGCGTCGACGCCATTTGGCATTCTCGAATCGCTCGGCGCCCAGCTTGTCCTGCCCGACTTCCAGGAGAGCGCCTCGCCGACTTCTCCCTCTTCGGAAGCCGACACGACGACGACGACGACGACGAGCAGAAAAATGAAGGAACGACTGATCGGGTGTCTGTCTTAGGAGAGACTATAGGTGGCCAGTATGGGAGCTTTGCACTTGCTGGTTTCCAGCCTTTCGGTCAAACAAACGCAAATAGAGTACATAATGTACTTTGGGTGACTCGGACGTGCCACATTCCTCCATTACAACTTTAGTTCTTGCATCGCAGTCGATTCGGCATGAAAGAAAGCTGAGCTGATGTGAGCCTGTTCCTTCAACTTCCAGCGTAGCATTCTTAGAATGGTTCGCTGACAGAACTTTCAAGACTTCCAAATGTTTGTAAACAGTTCGTAAACATCATATGGCTCCCGAGCTTCTTCAACTGGGTCCAAGTGCCATTGTCCCCATGTTCGACTTTCCTAGGGCCGGTCCTATGTCTTCTCAAATCGATCACGAGTCTTCTGACGATCCTGCGGAAGCCAAGTCACTCCCATGACATCTGATGACCGACGAAGTCCCTTCAGAATCTCAGTTTTTCTACTTGGCTGCAACTTGAGTTGCTATGTCTGTGGCCTGTAGTAAATCTCGAGACGCAGCGATGTTTTCGAGGTTTCCTACCATGTCAATGTATAGACACCCCCGGAACCACCTGCTGAACTCGGAGAGCACGTCTTCTATCCATTCTGATTTCGTGACTCAGCTTGTCAATAGCTTATCATGCATATCGCCGTCCAGGAATACCTGCCACACGCGGAGCGCTTTAACGTGAAAATGTTCTTGTCATGTTTCGGGGGCCGGGAGCTGGGGTGGAAGAAGAACGCTTCTCAGGCAATGCATTTCCCATCTGCAGAAGTCCAAGTATAAAAAGAATGTTGTTATATCTCATTCAACGACATGTCTATTTCTATGCTGATCACTGCCACACAAGGATTACTTCTCTGTTTTGTGTCCTGGGGCTTTTGGCGACTGCTCAGACGTCTTGTCATCAAGACAGACCTAGATAACGTCGCGGGGCCGCCTTCGGGATCCTTTATTAAAGGTACGCTGCTGAGTCTGTCTCGTGACTATCCTTACTGAAGGAACGACTTCCAAGGCAATTTTGCCCAGTTGTTTGATATCAACGGCTGGAAGTTTCATCAGGACCTAGCTGAACAATGTAAGTCAGATTTTTCCCATCGTGTGAGCAAACTTTGAACTCGGACAGTTGGTAGGGTCGTTGGAATTCACGGTTCATTTGGCGTGCGTTGATGTTCCGACTAGTAATAGCATTACGCTGACTTATATTCTAGACAAGGCAGTTGTATGTATTCGATCCCAAGGCATTACATCACATCATCATCAAGGTCTATAGAACTCTTACTCCATAACATCCATATGCTAATGGGAGTATGACGCTATCAGGATCAAAATATATTCGAAGAGACTGAGTCGTTCATTGCGTAAGCTCTCTTTTGGCTGTGGTTCTCAGTGCCTGTCATTCTGGTACACAGGGCCAACCGTGTTTCCTTCGGCTATGGCCTTCTCGGGACCCTCGGTTTGTCTCATCTCAATCCATAGACCCTCATAAATACTAACAAATGGCCAGGCGATGTTCATCGCAGGCAACGCAAAATGCTGAACCCCCTCTTCTCGATTGCACATATGCGACATATGGGTAAGTATCGGGTTCCGACATATTATAGTACTTATAAGTACTGATAGATATCTCAATATAGTACCCATGTTTTATGACGTAGGACACAAGGTTCCCTTTTTCAACAACGTTTTCTGTGGACATTCAACGCTCACTCACTCATTAGCTTCACAATGCCATTCAAATCAACGTGGCCAGCGGCCCACAAGAGGTGAACTTTGGGCTCTGTCGACCTACCTGAAATGCTAACAATTCGACAGATTGAGATTCTTCGATGGATGACGCGAGCTGCGCTGGAAATGATTGGACAGAGTGGCTTTGGATATTCCTTTGACCCACTCGTCGAAGGACAAGACGTCCATCCATTTAGCAAGGCCGTCAAAGAATTTGTGTAAATACTATTTCGCTCTCCTGTCAAGTGTGCGTCAATCTTACCCTGACCTAGGCCGGTGTCGTTTAAAATGGCATTCTTTCGCGAATATATCTTCCCCAAGGTTGTCAAGATCGGGACAGCTAGTTTTCGGAGGTTTGTTGTCGACCTCATTCCTTTGACGAACGTCCGAAGGCTCCGGGATATTGTCAATGTGATGGATGCAACGTCTGTCGAAATTTATACTGCCAAAAAGAACGCTCTTGCGCAAGGCGACGAAGCAGTGATCAAGCAGATTGGACGGGGAAAGGACATCATGAGCATCTTGAGTGAGCTTCTTATTCGCCTGGTACCACGATTCGTTCTGACGCTGTAATAAGTGAAAACCAATATGGAAGCTTCGGATGAAGATAAATTGCCAGAGACAGAAATTCTGGGACAGGTATGTGGTATCTGTCGATGCTGAAGTTCGTGGCTAATATCTTCCTTCGTCATCAGATGTCGTACGTTTGCCGCATGCATTCTTCATTTAAAGCGCGTCGTTCACAGCGTTTCTTTTTCATAGGACCTTCACATTTGCCGCTGTGGACACCACATCAAACGCCCTGTCTCGCATCTTGCACCTTTTGGCGACGCACCCTAAGGTACAGGAGACGCTTCGTCAAGAGCTCATAGAGGCTCGCAAGGAGCACGGTCCCGAAATTCCGTACGATGCGCTTGTTGCACTTCCGTTCTTAGATGCGGTTTGTCGGGAGACGCTCCGACTGTGAGTGGCCGCGAATGTGTTAAACACCCGTCCTGACACGTCCCAATCTTCAGCTATCCGCCTGTTCCCACCGTATCCCGAGTGTCTGCGTATATTCTCTTGATAATCTTGCCGTCGATTTAATCATTTACTTCAGAGCTCGACAAGACGTTGTTATGCCTTTGTCACTCCCAATCAAAGGAAAGGATGGAAGTGACATACACGCCATCACGGTCCCCAAAGACACCAAGATAGTGATCTCGATTATAAACGCCAATCGGGATCCAGCCTTGTGGGGTCCAGATGCGCTTGAATGGAAACCTGAACGTTGGATGTCGCCTCTTCCCGATGTTTTGGTTGATGCTCGCATGCCGGGAGTTTATTCTCATTTGTTCGTATTGCCATCCTCCTTCGCTTATGTAGCTTGCCCTAACACTCTTCATCTGACAGGATGACATTCTTGGGTGGTTCCAGAGCATGCATGTACGTATCGATCGATCCTTTATAACAAATATTTCTGATATTCTCCCTTCGCAGAGGATTCAAGTTTTCGCAACTGGAAATGAGTGTGTTCTTCATCTTTCCGGATTCCCGCATGACCAGCTGACCATCGCGCGACACGTCTGATAGAGGTCATCATGTCCGTCCTTTTCTCCCAGTTCCGTTTCACTCCTTCCAAGCAAGAGATCCTCTGGGAGATGGGTGGTATTGTGACGCCCTCGCTTAAAGGCCAACCCAGCAAGCCACAATTGCCTATCATCATTGAGCGCGTCGAACAAGCAGTTTGAAAGATTTTGACAAACATTATGTCAATGTACAAAATATGTTATACTCAGTGGCCGATTCGATACGAAGGATAAATTTACTTGTATTTCTTGCACAAGATATGATGATGTCCAGATCAGATTAGTCTACCCCAATAGCACAATTGCCTGCTTCAGTTTTCTGCTTGGTCGCCAGGGATGATGACAGTCAGTCTGGAAACGGAGTACAGGTCGATGTTGTCATAGAGAAGGGCGCGCTAGATGAGGATGCAGCCAGAAGTAGTGCCGTAGATGATGTTGAAATTGACGGCACGTCTTCTCTTTCAAAGGCCGTCGACACCATCATGGTGCGAGTCCAGCCTATCAGCCCAAGATGCACAGAGGACATGGACATCTTCTGTGAAGGAATTGTATGCGATAATCGGATGATACGCCGTCGTAGGTCTCCCTGAAACGTAGGAGCTAATTCATTATGAAGGTAAGCTGGTCGAAGAAGGGGAAAGTATGTTTTCGTGCTCTTTCTTGTACAACCCCCTGGCGTTGCCCTTCATTCTTTCCTTTAAACATTAGTTTTCCCGTTTCGATGCCGCCCTGCAGGCTGAGCCCTTTGCGCGCACAGCCATCTTGATCATCGCGCTCCCACACTCTCTGGTTATATACTTTCAAAGCCGGCCATGCAACCAGTGGATCCCCCGTATCAAGCCGAGCTGAACTCGCAGGAGACGCTTGCCGGGGCCATTCAAATCTACGGTGCACCATGTACGCCAGCATGGAGAAGAACGTGCAGTCCGCCAATCCAAATACCTCCCCAGCGATGAACTCTGTCTACGCGGCATATACTTCCCAATAGTCGAGTTCGTTTTCCACGGCGGCGATCATCCTCCGTCGTTCCGCGAGATCGAGCTCACCGCCTGGGTGTTCTGCGTCAAAATGGGCGTCCTCCAACGCGTCGTACGCGAGCACCAGTTCTCGGATTCATGGATGCGGGCGAGAGCTTGTGCGTGAGAGGCGCATTGAGAGAGGGCGGAAGGAGAGGGCGGGATGGGTTGTAGTATGTTTCAATATATTGGAGGATGGCGAAACTTTCATTAATGACGATCTTTTCTGGGGCGGACACGTCCGTGCCAGGGTGTTGCTCTGCCTGGGACAATAGCGTCTACGGAAACCGGCGTTTTCCCGCCGTGGTTGAGGGCAAGGAAGCCAGGGAGGCGTTTTTTTTCCGGATCGGACATGACCCGAAGTCAAGTCGCCTTGAATTTTAATTCCTGTTGTCCGAGGTGTAAATAAAAAACGCTAAGGTAAGGCGGCCAAAGATCAGAAACGTGCATACCTTTTCATGCAAAGCCATCATACCGCGCTAGCTGGGAATGGACCCATTGACGAAGAACGGCTCTGGCAGGTGGAAGAATCGGACTGAAGTTGGGTAAATTAATATCTCTGGACATCATATAAAAGGTCGAAGGCCGCTATGCGCAACGTTCGAGCATCACACCGAGTGCTCGGTCATGGCTTGCGCGTTTCCGCCATTCAAGGCAATCTGCCACAAGGGTAATCTCGGAGCCCAGGTCAAGGGCAAAGGGCAAGGACCACGGTAACACTGACACAGATGTTGGTCAAAAGCCTACAGACAAAGAGTTCTGTGGTTCCACGGTTTCTCAGCTCAGTGAGAAAAGAGGTTTCCTTGAAAGCGGGAAACCAAGTTTTAATAATGACAATGTTGTCGGCTGGTTCAGCATTGTCAATCAGGACCTGAATACTGTTCGGGAAACTTGCACCAGAGCTTCCTTTTTTGCAGCACGGGGTCTTTCCGGTATGCGTTCCTGTACGGAAGTGATTCTCACCCCTGCGTCGACGACCCTCGTCGGTGTTATCATTATCGTATTCAGCACGGATCCAGATTACAGGAGATCCGGGGGACTTGAAGAGGGCGACTAGGTCGGGGATCTTCTCTAGAAAGGCAGCACATCTCTGTGAATTGGGAAATGACCTGCCGGGGAGAGGAACTCGTTTTGGAGATCGATTATTGCGACACAGCGTTTTGCGACCATGAGAGTGGTTGGGCTGGATGTTGCGTGCTCTGGAGGAGATGTTTCAGGATCTGAATCAATCTGCAGGAGCCTGCCCGTTCATATTCTGAATCCTGCCCATGATGACTCGCGTCAAAGGGGAGTCAAGGAAAGTTGGATTGACACTGTTAGTTTGAGTCGGAATTAGCAAGCACAGGTAAATACGGAAATATTATGTTTGACAATTCAGGAAATAGCGCACCCCCTCAACATCGAATGCCGACGCGTCCCTCGATATTCTGAGTCATGCTTATTGCTGTCTCGAAATCCCCTAACGACAGTTGATATATTTGCAAGTAATTGGAAACATTGACTCCACGGTACGGGCGGCGCCGTCATGCCATGCTGATGCATCTCGCCCGAGACGAAGATACTTTAATCCATGGACATTTCGCTGATGATCAACTCCGACGCACCGTAATCGGACCTTATCTCGAGGATTGGGTCAAGTTTCGCACTTCAGCGTTATGAATCAAGTGGGGCACAATCTGGGTCGAATCGCGATGATCCAGGCACAGACGCCAGCCTTGAAAGGAAGTAGAATACAATGAATGGCACATGTTTTGGTAAAAGTCCGAACATGGGGACAACCTTGCGACGATCCTAGGCTATTGTGCTTGTGGTGTTGATGAACAAGCTACGCCTCTAACCAGATATCGCTAGATTTAGGCAAGAGGTAAAAGTCAGGTGTGAATCTGTGTATGATTGCGAGCCATTGGATGATGGAGCATGTATAAGCCTCGGCATTACGGGAGAGCTACGGGGACTCCCAGGAAATCGCAGCATATTTTCGGGCTCTAGATCCATTTGCACAGACAGTACCCAGGCATACTGGTGTCTCCGCCGACGTTGCGCCGCGGCGACGGGAGTCTGCGGGATGAGGCTCAGGTGGTGTGCCTACTAGAAGAGCTATATGAGATACGATTGGGAAGATTCTACAGTGGGGGAGGTCTTGGATGTGGTGGCTCAAATGGGCAAACAAAGAAAAACAAGAGGCAGTTCGGAAGTGGTTGGTGGTGATGACCTCCATTTAGCTGTCCAGCACCAAAAACTTGCCCCGTTTCCCTCTTTCCTCTTGCCACCACGTCGTTCACAGTCACCCAGACCATGCAGGCGGTCCATCACCTGCCACCCATGCTGGGCCACCATTATCCGCACCACAACCTCAATGGCATCACCGCAAACCCTGGTCCGAGCGTAATGCCTACTCCGCCAGTCACAACACGCAAGCGAAAGCGTGCGCACCAGTATACCGTCAGCTACAGTGAAGTCCAAGAGGTGGACAGTGATGGCCGCCTGCGAGAAGTCATTGTTATCGAGGATACACCCCCACCACCAACCATGTCACCCGCAACCACACATAACGGCGCTTTCTCAGCCTCATATCAACCACCGATATATTCCGCACCGATACGAACAAGAGCCAGGGCTGCCGCTGAAGCTCAGGCCCTTTCGTCGAGCTCTTCCTCAGCAATCGTGGCGCCTGCCCCCAAGAAGAGAAAACGGGAACATGCCGAAGAGGTCCGTGCGCCTGCCGTTAAGAAACCCGCCCCCGGCGGTCCCCCCTCGCAGCCAGTAGCCCAGACAAAATCATGGGATAGCAGAAGTGCTGCTGCTACTGACGACGTACGTAGCTGCGGAGCTTTTTTCAGAAAGGTTACGTACTGACCTATGATCGATTCGCCAGACCTCGAAGGGGCCTGTCTCTTGCGACGACAAGGAAGGGCACTACATCATCGTGCCCGGTGATTTGATCTTTCGACGTTGTACGTTTTGAACTTGTCATTTTTTCCGCATTTCATGCTCATATTTGTTGGTAACAGATCGTACAGTCCGGCTGTTGGGCCAGGGAACATTTGGCAAGGTTGTGGAGGCCTTCGACACCGAAACAAATACTCGGGTCGCGATCAAGATAATTCGCGCCATACCGAAGTACCGCGATGCCAGCAAAATCGAGGTCCGCGTACTCCAGAAGCTTAAAGAGCGTGACCCACTGAATCGGAAGTATGAAAATTTGGACTTCCTCCTTAGATCGTTGCTGATGGTACTCTCCAGCAAATGTATCCATCTGCTTCATTGGTTTGACCACCGGAACCACATATGTATCGTATCGGAACTTCTAGGAATGTGTGTATACGATTTCCTCAAAGAGAACGAATTTGCGCCATTTCCTCGAAACCATATACAAGATTTTGCTCGACAGCTTCTTGGCAGCGTTGCCTGTGAGCCGCCCACCCTCTCTTGACTCCTCAATTGCTCAAACTGGCTATAACAGTTCTTCATGACCTCCATCTGATACACACTGATCTGAAACCGGAAAACATCTTGCTTGTACACAATGACTACGACACCATTCATGTTCCCATTCCGGGGAAGGTATGCTTAACTGATATCTCATATTCCAATGTACTGAGGAATTCTGCCTGCCAGCGCAACGGCCAAACACGACCCAAACGGATTCTAAATTCGACCGATATACAATTAATCGACTTCGGATCAGCGACCTTTGAGCAAGAGTACCACTCAACCGTCGTGTCCACTCGACACTATCGTGCACCCGAAATCATCCTCGGTATGTGTCATGTCGATTTCTCCATCGTAACATGTCTCTGACTTTGATCTATTCCAGGTTTGGGCTGGTCCTTCCCTTGCGATGCATACTCCTTGGGATGCATTCTTGTGGAGTTTTACACTGGAATTGCGTTGTTCCAGACACACGACAACCTAGAACATCTCGCGATGATGGAGATGGTCATGGGCAAGATGCCGGATCGCTTCGCCCGTGCTGGCGCGCGCTCCAAGCCAGAGTTTTTCAAGGACGGTGCTAAACTCGACTGGCCCAAAGCCAAAGCCTCGCGTCAAAGCAAGAAGGACGTTCGAGCCACGCGTCCACTTTCGGTTAGTCTTTCATGGCACCATCTGTTACCATCCAGGAACACTAATCGTTCTCTTCCATCCAGGATGTCATACCGCCCACCGATATCGTGAATCGGCAATTCTTGAATCTTGTCCAGAAGCTCTTGAGCTTTGATCCCGCACAGCGGATAACCGTCCGAGACGCCCTCAGCCACCCTTACTTCTCATTGAGCATCCCTGCCGAGCCTTAACGTCAACCCATTCTGTACGTACGGTACTGGCTGCATTGTTTTGCCTTGTGCACTGCATACGGGCGTACGCCTCTCGCGCTGGAGGTCGTCTTTTTTTTTTGGCTTTGGGGCCTCCGTCCACCCACCCTCATAGGACGGCTTCTCTATTGTGTTTTACATTTTGATTACGATTCCACAATCATCCATCCCATCATTGTACACCAGTCTCCCTCACTCTGTCTTTTCAATTCTGTCTCCACATCATTACAATCTCTGTCTCTCTAGTGTTTCTAGTACATCAACTGCGTTTTCCTGGAAATATCTTTATGGTCTTTGCCGCGCCTGCATTGGTTGCAATGAATCCATCGAGCTGGCCATGGAACCCACTGGGTCTTGCATACCTTTTAGACCTCCTTTCACTGCGGATCGTGCTCATCACGCCTCACATGCATCGCCCGTTCCCCGCCGAGTTCACGCGAGCCAATGCTTCCATGGTTCCCTTCACCATCGTCCCAAAACGTGGCTTCCACGTTGCACGCCCAATCGCACCGCAAGACCCTTCGTTCATTTCAACATCATCCAGTCCAATCCCATTCATTCCAATTATAAATGACTTCCCAGCATCACACACTCTCTCTATCTGCACTTCCGCACTTCACCATCAACCACCACATCCCATAATCCACTGTCAATTATTCATTCACTCGCAGCGTCTTTCGTCTCTTCGATCATTATTTTCTTGCCGCGACACACCCTCCCCATCCATTTTTATTTCTTGCATGGCGAAAACGAAACCCACCAACCAACCTATCTATCTATCTCTGCATACGTGTACTGTGTACTATCACCCCTGCCCAGGCCAATTATAGATGTGACTGAAAGTTGAAACAACATATTGCAATTGAATCGTGATCATAGCATGCATGGCGGTCGAAAGAATACCCCTCGTCTCTGCGCGAATTCGAGGCTTGGGACTCCAATGTGGTATCAATGTCGGTGTATTTACCACAGACCTTCCTTCCGTCGTAGACGAGCGCACCCTGGGGCCTGGAGAAGGCGACCACCAGTGACCGTCTTCCGATTTCGAAACGCGGAGATCATGGAGCCGGCGGAACGGAACGTCATCGATAATCAGTCCCACTTCCGGATGATACATGTCGCCGCGCGCGATGCCATCGTTGCATGAGCGCCGCGGACTCGGAATCGGACAGAGCCTTCCCAACACACATCGATGAGATGTCTATGGAGGGACTGGCCAAACCTAGTGGTAAGAATTTGCACTTGGCGGGCATTGTTGCAAGTCTTACATAGTAAGTAGTACATGTGCATGTGCATTGGAAGGGAGTGTAAAGAAGTGGTTAGGAAAACAACGGTGTCCAAAAGAAAGAGGAAAATAACAAGATGATACAGAAAAGGAGTATGATACAGAAGAATTCGAGGGCTACAGGGTTTCTTTTAAGGGTCCACTGTACGCGTTACACCTACATCTACACCTACGCGCACACGCCTACTTAGGTCGTACTTCAAGTCAACTTGGCGAACGAGATCTCATCCGTCCCGACGTTAGTGCTCATATACACGTTCTTCAAGAACGTATCTCCAACCTACATAAAAAGAAACACGTACACATATCAGCACCACTCCACGCCACAAAACCAACACCAAAACCAAAACAGCAAACACTCACAAGCCACTCCGTCTCTCCACCAATGCTCCCCGAGCTGAACCCCGACGTACAGTTCCCATTCGGCTTCTCCGGGTCAACGGGAAGGAACACCAGATCCCGGGCGTCGATGGAGAACTCGCGCCCGCCGATGGTGAGCGAGACCGAGGCCTTGTTCGTGCAGGGCAAGATCCAGCTCCCTTCGCCGTCCGACACCGCACCCGGGATATGTTTGTGTATGGCGTCTACGTCCTGTCGTCGCGAAAGACACGAAATGTCAAAGCTTGTTATGTAGGATGTGGAAGGAAACTTACAGCCTGCGGCGCAATAATAAGAGTCTAAAACCCCAAGTCAACCATCAATCCCCACACACAAAAAAAAAAAACACAAAAAGAAAACTCACAGTCCCCGTATCAAAAATCGCCGTCCGATTCCCCCACCCCAAATCCTTCCCCGCGACCTTCACAGCGCCCACCTTGGCTTCCCAGAACCCCATCGGATTAACATTCGGCACTCGCACGAGCGTTTTGGCATCATACTTGGCCGGGTTCAGGGCGCCGAGCGTCAGCTCGCCGTCGTTCTTTTTGTCCCCGACGCGTGGGATCTTGTATGACGTCACTGCGGCGGTGATGAGTTTCTGTGCGTGCAGCACTTCCACGAGGGCGGTGGTGCGTTGGCGGGAGATTAGCTGTGGATGGGCGGGAGGCGTGAGTTAGGTTATGACTTAGCATTTGGCACTTTGGGCAAAGGAAGGGCAGGGAAGTAGAGAGACATGCGCACAGACTTAGCGAACCCAGCAAGCCCATCGAACGGTATGTATTCCCTGTGTCAACAAAAGCAACGGTAAGCATCCTCTTACCCAGAAAAGGAAACACAACACAACGCACGGGGTGAAATCACTCGTCTCATTAACAGCCACTCCAAACCTAAAATCCTTCAACTGCAGCCCCGCGATCCTCACATGGTCGCGCACCAGCACGCCAGCAACAGCGCCCGTGCCGTATTGGATTTTCCACTCCTGCTTAGTGTTGTTAAACGTCGAGCTCGACTTGGGGCCAAGGTATTGGTGGCTTTTGGCCTGTCCCACCCCACAATGACGAATTAGCATGGGGAATATGAGTATATGAATGGAAAAAAAAGGTAACGCACGCATTCACCGTCCTCATCACTGATATCTCTGCAGGTTTCGGAGCCTACCCACAGGTCTGCCGAGCCCGAGTCCATGAGCAGGACAAAGTCGCGGGGTGGGGTGCCGATTTGGACTGTTCCGAGATCTGGAACGGTAAGTGGGTGGCATGAGAATGCGGGTTTGAATGTCATTGTTATCTTGGCTTGGACGTACATCCAACGTCCTTTGCCCTGAACTACCGTCAACGAACTGAGCGATATACGAGAGATGAGCGACAACTCACTGGATGTCCAACCCCAGGGTATGAGGGAAAGTAGGTTTCTTGCCGGGCGTGACGATACCCTTGAATGGCGTGGCCGCGGATTCCAGAGGTTCGGTGCCGTTCTGAGCTTCCTTGAGCGCCTTGGGCTTGCTGTCGGCAACGACGGTGTCCTCTGTTTGGGCAAGGTGTGCGAGTATTTTGACGATTTCGGGGTGGTTGTATCTCTTTTGCAGGTGAGGCGCAAGGGTTAATGCTCGCTTTTGGATGTTGGCGAAGAGCTCGTGGTCGGGCGTCTCTGGAGCGCCTCTCATGAGTTCGCGGCGCCTGATGCCTCTGTTCACATGTTGTTGGTGGACCTGGGTTCACACAATTGTAAGCACATTCCTTTCGAACGTCATTCGCGACATACGATTGTAGGTGGGAGATGAAGAGCTGCCCCTGTGGATGGTACGCGGTAGATAGGAATGGACACGAAGCCAGTCGATGCCGGGCGTGCGTGTGCAACGTCGAGCTGGGCGAGGACATAGAGAGAAGCGAGCGCCGAAGACAGGCGCATAGTGTTAGTTGGATAGAAGGAGGGTGAAGAGGAAAGGAGGGTGAGTTATATGGGTCCTCTGCGGGAAAATTATGAGGGTGCTCTTGGGGTGTTCGATCATGCAGTTCAAATCGCGGCAAGCAGGCGGCGATTTTTGTAGTGAAAATGCGTGACTTCGGATGTGGAGCTACCAGCCCCCCGGCCATCTCAAAATTTGTTAGGCTTCTATTCATTTCTTGACGTATTCGAAGCGAAGAAGTGAGCAGTCGTTGTCGTGGTACCAGTGCGTTCCAGTCTAATCCACGTTCGGACTTTGAACCCCCTCATACACCTGTCTCGAATTGGGCACCGCCCTACCATTTCTGGATAAAGAGGATGCTGGACGCCAAGCAACATGTCATGGCGGGCCCAGACTTCGGAACCTCCTACAAAATGCACGACCCCTAGGCCTCCTATGGCTTGAATCCCTTGCAAATCTATCTTCCCTTACCCCAGAAAAACACGCCGAGACACACGAGGCCAACCAACTGTATTAAAAGCTGCGCTCAGTAAGAATGCTCAGCCTTAAATGAAAACTTACGAGAGTTACGTGACTATTGGCTAGGTGAGAGACCAATGGTAACGTTTTGAAACTCCATAACGTCTCGGGAATCAATTGGCCGCCCATATCGAACTACTCGTGTTCTCGCTGGCATCATATACTGATATACTGGTAAACCAATGGGTCTCCTCGGATAGCGTACATGTGAACGTTGAACATGGTGGTTTATGGTACAGACTCTCGGAACTCGGCTTGTTCATGATAGAGACGATGGCTGGGGGTCGTCTTCACCATGAAGTGGTAGGATGACGGAAGTGATTCTTTGGAAAAAAAATTTCACGCTCGAAACGGAAGGACAAGTACGAGTACTGGCAGTCTGAGGTGTGCTGATTGAGGGTGGGTGAAAGCAAGTTGAAGATGAAGGTTACGCGTTGTAGTCTTGTGTTATGTTCAATTGTGATCGCCAAACAACGAGGCATCTCGCAGCACCAAGTGGACGACGTTCTGCTGTGCTCATCATAGTATCCAGCCATGTCGGTTCTCGCACCCATCATCTGCGATAACGGCACAGGATTCTCCAAAGTCGGGCAAGTACCCTCCTCAGGCCACTGTCCTGCAATACCCTGATCACCATCACCCCAAATACAGGTTCGCAGGCAACTCAGATCCCTCATTGTACGTTCCTCGAATTCCTTCCCTAATACCATCCACACAACCCTAACACCCCACCCAAGCGTATTCCCCACCGCGATCGCCACCCGCGGCTCCTCGTCCCAAACCTCCCGCGCCCCCGCCATCCCAGCCAAACCCGGCCACCTTGCATCCAAGCGCGGCGTCGAAGACCTCGATTTCTTCATCGGCGACGAAGCCCTCGCGAACGCCAAAACCCCTGGCTACGGCGTGCACTACCCCATCCGCCATGGCATGATAGACAACTGGGACTACATGGAGCGGTTCTGGGAGCAGACCATCTTCAAGTACCTCCGAGCCGAGCCCGAGGACCACTACTTCCTTCTCGTGCGTCCCATCCCTGTCTCCGCTTGCTTGACTGTTGATTGATATTGGGAAATAGACCGAACCCCCACTCAACCCACCCGAGAACCGTGAACAGACAGCCGAGATCTTCTTCGAGTCCTTCAACATCAAAGGGCTCTACATCGCCGTACAAGCCGTGCTCGCGCTCGCCGCCTCCTGGTCATCCAGCCGCGTCACAGACCGCACGCTCACTGGCACCGTCATCGACTCGGGCGACGGCGTCACGCACGTTATTCCCTGCGCGGAGGGGTACGTCATCGGGAGCGCCATCAAGCACATCCCCATCGCCGGTCGCGACATCTCGCAGTTCGTGCTCAACCTCATGCGTGAGCGCGGGGAGATGGCGCATGTCCCACCTGAGGATCAGCTGAAGGTGGCGAGCAAGGTGAAGGAGAATTATAGCTATGTGTGTCAGGATATTGTGCGCGAGTTTAGGAAGTATGATGAGGAGCCGTTGAAGTATTTTGAGCGCTATGAGGGGGAGCATTCCGTTACTGGCAGGGTCAGTTTTCTTTCGTTTTCATCTTGGGCGAAAAGATGGAGAGCTAAATACCACGATAGAAATATGGCGTCGACGTGGGCTACGAGCGCTTCCTTGCCCCCGAGATCTTCTTCAACCCAGAAATATTCTCCTCCGACTTCCTGACACCCCTCCCCGAGATCGTCGACGACGTGATCCAACAATCACCCATCGATGTCCGTCGTGGACTCTACAAGGTATGTTACAATTCCTCTCCTCACCCATTTCCCGTGTCATCCTCTCACGATATTCCACACTCTTCATCAGAACATCGTCCTCTCCGGCGGGTCAACCATGTTCCAGCACTTTGGCAACCGCCTCAAACGCGACCTGAAGCAGCTCGTTGACCGGCGGCTCGATGCCAGCGTTCTCGCTGCCGGAAGCGCTCTCAAGGTAACTTACCACCTCCTTGCTCCCCCCCCCCCCAATTCTTCTCACCTCGATTTGCCTTCCTCCTCCCTCTCTGCACAGTCGTCCGGCGTCGAAGTCGATGTCATTTCACACAAACGGCAACGGTGTGTCTAACCCCCCCCCCTCGGTCATACCCATCCCTAACATCCTTACCCCCTCCCCCTTATCCCAGATACGCCGTCTGGTTCGGTGGATCCCTGCTCGCTTCTCTCGTAAGTCCAACGAATAAGCACCAGCGACGACACTCACACTCACACCCCTCACGTTCCTATCAGCCCGAGTTCTACACGTCCTGCCACACCAAGGCGCAGTACGACGAGATCGGGCCCAGCATCTGCAGACGTTACCAGATATTCGGGAGTGCTACTTGAAACTTATATTCTTACAGTACTTACTTGCTGCCATACCTCTTTTGTACACTCTCCGTTTTCCTCAATATCAACTCATTCCAATCCATGACCTATGTGTGTGGGATTGAAGATCTTCCCATCGTTGGCTGTCCTCGAAGATAAAAATGTATAATATGCACAAAGATACAACGATCCCGAAAACCCTCAAATCAACTGGAGCAACTGCACTGGAACCCCAACATCCTTTTCTCGCCCATCCCACAATACCTCCTCTCCTCTCTCTCCTCCGCACTCAGCTCTTCCTCCGGTCTCTCATCTCCCTCTGCGCCCCAGGGTTCGAACGGGTTACACGCCATCTACATCCAGCAACCCACATCAGCTAAGCTCATCATCCAAACCATCTTTCAAAAGAAGATTTAAAAAAAGAGAAACTCACATGCATAACCTTCGCCAACACCCTCTTCCCACTATCCACATCCCTCTCCACCTTCCCAATCACCTCCTCCAGCACCCACTGCCGCAGCACGAACCGCGGGTTCGCACCCTTCATCGCGCGTTCCCTCTCCTCATCCACATTCACGTCCCTCTCACCACTATCCGCAATACCCATCCACTCCTCACGCTCACTAGTGATCCGCGCACCATACCTCTCCAACCATGCGAGCCATTCCTGCGTCGCGCGCCCGTGGTCGAGGAGTGCGGGCTCGGGCGTCAGGGCGAGGATGCGTGTGATGAGGGCTTCGATTTCTGATGAGGTAGAGGACTCGGACGAGATCATGGACGGGCGGAAGGACGCAAGTGTTCGGAACGTCGAGTGAAAATCGAGCCGATGCGACTCCATGAGATCCAGCAGGGGCTTGAAATGCTGCGTCTCGTCCGTCGAAACCGTGCGGCGCAATCCAAGTCTCTGTCCATTTTTTCAATGGTGAGAACCAGTGTTTATCTCGGGCATCATGTGGGGTGACTGACCTTGCGCATCAACCTTCCGTACTCAACAGCCATACCTTCCTGCGCCACGCGATCCAGCTCGTCTCGCAGCTTCAGCCCTTCCTGTTTCCACTCCTCCAGCTTCTCCTTGGACACGCCGTCTGCCCAACCAGGCGACACGGCCTTCCCGCCAAGCTCGGCTTCCGCGCCTATGAGCGGTGCGAGTGCATCCAGGAGGGCACGGAGGGCGTAAATGCTGATAAAAATTGTAAACTGAGGGAGAAGGGGGGGAGGAGAGGTTGGGAAAAGGCGTACATCATGTTTGGCTGGTACTTGTATGCATATCGCCCGCTTTCGTCTGTGTGGTTGCAGATGTGGAGCGTGTCAAAGACGTCCATGAAGCTATAAGGGCCTATGGAAGGGGATCATCAGCTACGTCCTATAAAGTATTCTAGTAGCGGTTCCTACCATAGTCGATCGTCAGGCCCAATATCGAAACACTGCAACAAAAACCGAAAACAGGAACGTCAGAACCACACACTCGGAAAAGCATCAAAGCCCCCTACTTATCCGTATTGATAACTCCATGCATGAATCCATACGCCTGCCACGCCGCCACCATCTTCGCATTCCTCCTCGCCACCTCCAACACCAACTTCGCTCCCCACGCCTCTCCCTCCCCACGCGCCAGCCCCAACACGTTCTTCCCTACTACCCACTCGCCCAAGACCCGCAATGCGTCAAGGTCCGGATCCTGCTGCCCGCCGCCGAAGAAGAACATGTTGGTGGGCCCGTTGAGCGCTTCGAAGGAACCGATGCGGATGAAGGACGGCGCGAGGCGGGTGAGGACGCATGCGGATTCGAGGCGCTCGCGGGCGACGGGGAGTCCGGGGAGGGAGACGAGGGAGAGGGAGCGTGTGGTGGGGATTTCGAGGGCTTGCATAGCTGTGGGGAAGGATTGTGTTAGTAAATTGTGGAGAGTTGGGATGAGATGGAGGGCTTACCCTCTGAGCAGAGGTATTCGCGGATAGAGGAGCGGAGCACTGCGAGCCCGTCAGCTGTACGGGAGAAGGGTGTGCGTCCGGCGCCTTTGAGCTGGAGTTCGTAGGTGAGCTCGGGGTTGGATGGATGAGGCGTGACATCTTAGCAATTCAGTTAGCCTTTTACTGGTGATGTTTGATGATGGAGCACTCAACGTATCGAGATTGCACGTCCGTCTCCTAGTTGACCAGCCCAAGATCCAAACTGGTGTCCGCTATACCGAAGTGACCAAGGTGCAAAAGAAGTTTCTGGTCCTTCAGAAGGGTCTGACATGAGGACACTATGACCACTAAGAACGTCAATAAGTTCCTGGCGCGCAGAGACAGCGCGTTCTAGCGTCGACGGTGACGGATCTCCTTCATCGTCAAAAGGATCCGCTAGAGCAGGCACCCCGAGTGTCGCAAAGGCATCCCCAACTTCGAGGTGCGGTACACAGTCCTTCAGTCCGGTTTCCGATAGTCCGATGAGAATGCGGGGTTGATCTCGATCACTGGGGTAGAACATCCGCAGTGCCTGCGGGGGAGCATCCGCAGCGAGAGGACGCTCATTCACGGCTTCACGTTCACTCAGCCATTTCTCGATGTACGCCCCCTTGTCTTGCACTGGTTCGTCCGGGGGGTCTACGTCATATGGGAACGGAATGGGAAACGGGGAGACGAAGGAGAAATGGCATGGCGGGGCGAGAAGCTGCTCGATGCATAGTTAGCTATATACGTGTAAAATAGTTGTGCTGAGCATACGCGGGCTCTGCGCTGGAGACTAGGACTAGTTGTGAGGACTTTACTGCGGAAAGCAGCGACGGATGGGGTATGGAGGTCGGGGGTGAGGTTATGGATGAGTAGCTGGGCCGGGGACGCGAGGGGAAGGGCAGAGATGGGATATTTGGAAGTGCGCATGGTGGTGAGTGCTTTGGCAGATGGAATTCGCATCCGACCTTGGTCCACTGTCGCCCATGACACCGATGTCGTTTTAGTCAGAGAAACACGTCCCATCACATGCTCGTCCCGTGACGCTTTGCTTGTCATAGCCGTTGGATGTTAATAAAAATACCCACAACCTCCCAGGCAACGTTCGACATAAAATCCCACCTCAGTCCCGCATTTCATACAACTCCTCTACTCCGCTTCTGTGTCGGCATCGATGGTGATCTGTAAAAGTCTTCTGCGCCCTTTAGTTCAAGATACCGACGATCATGCGACTCCAGCGGCTCCACAGTGAGATTTGTAGAGCATACTGCTGGATATGCGCTGGCACTGTATCATGCAAGTCTCCGTTCGCGTCAGAGATAAGTAGACGAGCTCAGGGGGTCGGAAGCACTTCCTACGATGGGATCAGCACTTTCCTTTCTGTTAGGTTCGGGCTTGATGCTAAGCAAACATGTCGTGATATAAAAATTACAGGTAGTGCCATGGCCGTATAAATACCCATCGTGTTCATCTGCCAGTAGTCAATGTCCTGTGTCTGCAGTCCAACATATAATGATCTTATCTACAGTTCAAACGCCAAGAAGTTGTTCAATATTACATACACGATTGATCTGCTGGGCGTGGCGTGTGCCCTGAACATCTTTACAGCATCTGACTTCGCTTCTTAGTTACCCTTACCCATCTTGTATTTGTTTTCTTGGTCTTTCTTCCCTCCCCACAGTCTCTTTATTGAGACGCATTCCCCCCCTCAGCATTGCTGAATGTCCGCCCGTTACACCCCTGTCCCAAGCCAGCGTTCAGACCCGGACGCAGAACGGGAACTCGACGATGCGTTCGAGTCGGACAACGAGGATGACACCACAGCCATAGAGTCCACTCCCCTCACCCACAATAACGTCCATTCGCCTCAGAAAATGAACGACTTGGCTGGCGAGCCCACAAGCTCTATCCCGGGAGCATACGATTTCGAGAGGGAGTACGACTATCCGCCCCCTGGGTCGCCACCAAGGCCATCCAGTCAGGCGCTTCCCAACGATTACGGCAACTCCAATGGCCTCTTACCTACCACACCTGTACGTCCGGCCCCTGCACCTACCCCATCGTTCTTCAGGAGAGCAGTAGGCGCTCTCCTTCCCTCGCATTACGTGCGGGTTCCCACAGAGAGCTCAAGAGCTGTGGGAGGTGGCACCGAGAATGACGGCGTCTTCGCCAACGTCATGGCGAAGCCCCAGCCAGCGCAAGTGGTGCACAACGAGGACGGAAGCATCTACATGGTGCCAGAGGAGAACCAGAAAGAGGTCCCACCCGTAAGCGCTTCCTTTTTTCTAGGGCTAAGCACCACACTAACCGCTCTGGACCTCGCCACACTACACCCCAGTCCTACGCAGACGCCCAAGCAGACGCCGTCCCTCCCTACTGGGAAACGACCGTGCACGCGCCCTCCCCAGGGGACCCCAACGCCGACATCATCGTGGACGACCTGCCGACCGGCTCATTCCTCGTCTTCGCCATGAACCTCTTCATCTCGTTCTTCTTCCAGTTCATCGGCTTCCTCTTCACGTACCTCATGCACACCTCGCACGCCGCCAAGTACGGCTCGCGCGCGGGTCTCGGGCTTACCCTGATTCAGTTCGGCTTCTACTCCCGCTCGCTGACGTTCATCGTTCCCGGAGACGACAACCAGGTGGAGGTGACGTCTGCTTCGGAGCCTCCCGTGCCACCTGTGCAACCTGTTGAGGACGACTCGATGCTCCCGGCTGTCTCATCAAAAGACTGGCTTGCTTTCCTCTTCATGACACTAGGTAATCCCCTTTCCACTTTGATCTTTTAGTTACTAACTTAAGCATAAACCACAGGATGGTTCCTACTCCTCTCCTCCGTGATCGGCTTCTGGCGCGTCAAACGCTGGGAAAGCTCAATCCGCCAAGCATCAACGCCCATCACACCCGAAGCCATCGAGCGCGACATCGCCATCCGCCGCAACATCGCCAACGTCTTTGGTGTAACGTTTTCCGAAGACGAGGAGGCCACTGCTCGGGCCGCACAACTTCAGCAGCTGCAGCAGCAGGAAGATGCCAGGCTCACCAGAGACCTCAGAGCCGCGGGATTGCTGTAACCGTTTACTCGCCATACAGATGCTGGTACGTACGTATTTAGACGCGACACTGCCTCGTCTCGCATCTCACACCACCGCTTTTTTCTTTGGCAGATGGACATTATTTAACAACTTTGCCTCAAAATAGGCACTAAGATTGATCTGATTCGTTTCGGATGTGTATTTTTTCTTTCTTTCTGCTGCTACAAGTCTAAATTATGCTGAGGGGCGGGGGGGTACTTACAAGAAAACACCATACGAATATAATGGGTCCAGCGACGTTTTGTTTCAACTTTTCTCGAAACTCATTAAGGACCATATAGATACCCGTGTATCTTTTCCCCCAGCTACTAACCACCGCGCACGGTCCGCCTTCTCCTCAAGGCTCATCTCTGCTCCGCTTCCATCATCATCATCGTCTTCTTCCTCGTCTCCTCCTTCTTTGTGATGATCATCCCCGGCGATCTCCTCTGTCGCCCTGTTGACAGACCGCGCAAACTCAACGGCCTGGCATCCCGTTTTATGGTATTTAAGTGTCCCGAGTGGTTTCAGTGATCGTGTGGAGTATAGGCGGACGCTATAAGAGATGATACGATGATGAGCTCCTATCTCGTCTGGTAATCGAATTGCATATTACCGTCCATCCCAGCCAGCGATGGCGCAGATTCGGCCGTCATCCCGGATAGCAATCGCCGCGCTTCCTGGGTGTTTCGTTTTATGAGCGATAGGTTCTTTTATCTCCTAAGCAGAACAACTAAGCAAAGGGTAAGGACACTTTAAAATCAGAAACACACCCACCATCAAGTCATACCGACCAACGATGTGATCCGCAGAAACCGTCAGAGCAAAATCATTTTTCCTTGAGACTCGCATCGCCATGACTGGATGGTAGTAGGTACAGCAATCAGCTCCAGCAAGGAAATTTATGAAATCAGAGAAACACACTTGTATCCACATGAACCTTGACGTCCCACACGACGTCCCAGCCCGCGCCCTCAACAGACTTCTCCTTCTCAGTCCGCACATACCTTCTCAGCGTCACGCCTCCATTCTCGTACGCGCAAAGCAGGCGGAGCTCGTCGTCCAGTTGCGACGACGTGGACGAACTGCGCGCGACGCTGAACAGGTGGAGGGACATGATTATGCCTGCGTTATCTTAGTATCCGGGGGAAAGCATACTGTAGTTGGGTACTCACCAGTCTTCGACCTCTCCCCGGGCTCAGATGAGAATATCGATTTCCTCCCCGCCTGTCCAATAGCCGCATGGATCCTCTCGCGTGCGGGGAGACTCCACACATCGGCCTACGAATCCCCACAAGCATAAGAACAGCAAGCAAACTATACCCAAAGAAGACACATACCACCGACGAATCAACCAAATTCGGCAGCGCAATCAGCGCAGCAGCGTCATCGCCCCGTGAGAGGTTCAACAGCGAAAATCGACAGTAGTTCAGAGCGTTGACATCCATCGAGTAACACAGCGTCGGGCGGGGCAGGTCCGCCTGCGCTGCGGACCCGCCGAGCCTAGCAGACGGCGGAAGCTCCTCGACCCGCGTCCACACATGGAGTTTATTGTCCCTGGCATGGCTTCACGCCACAAAAAACTACGTTCATCACTGGCCGGTATATAGGACGACGACAGCAGGCGTACGTGATGACGCGTTGACCCCATTCTTCCACCCCTAGAAGCGAGTCGGTGTGCGCGTTCCAGGAGGTGATGGCGCGCAGCGAACGTGTGGATGTCACGACGACGAGGCCGGCGGAGTCGCCTGAGTAGAGTCGTTCATTGTCGGTGGAGAAGGAGAGCGCGGATATGGGGGAGGTGTGCGTGCGGAGGATGTGCGTTGGGCTGGGTGGTGGTGGAGGTGCAGTCATAGGTGTTAAGCGATCTTATCTTGATCTCTTGAACAGACGCAGACTCAGATTTTGAAATCTTATTCGTAACAGCAATGCACGCGACGTAGATACTGTACATAGGATACATAGAATACATAGGAATTGCCAGGTAGAGGACAAATCCTCTTATATTTGCATTGTCTGTCATCTACGCAAGCAAGAGAGACTTTCTGTGGAAAGACGCCTCGACTTCAGGCTTGATGCTGGCCAGCATATCAGCAGTTGTCTTAACAGGTTTCCACCCAATGGCCCGAGAATGATTGCCTCTGCAGCGTGAGTTGGTGCCAAGGTAAGGCGCCTACAGAGGGCAAGATCATAGTAAGTATCCTATGACGATCGATAGACTTGACACCGCGACGCACCCCGAAGTATTTATCAATCTCTTCTGTGGTGAAGGAGGTGGGCACAGGGCTCTTCCCCTTCCCGATTTCCACCAGGACTTTGGCAATGGCCTCACTGATCTGATACAGGCTGTGTTCGCCATTTTCGCCAAAGTAGAAGCCCTCGCGACCATGTGTCGCGGCCGGGTTCTTTGCAAGGATTGCGTCAAGGAGGACAATGTAGAGATCGGCGACTGAGAACCCTTGCATTAGAAATGAGGGCCCGAGCAGAGGATAAAATAGACTCACTGTCTTCGTTACTCACACTAGGCCACAAATTCTTGCCTTCCCCGACCATCCCTCCTTGACCCCGACGGACAGACGCATCGATCGTTACAGGGATCTGGATGGAGTATGGGTTCTGAATTCCGAGTTCGACGAGCTTGCCTTTTGCTATACCATAGATCGTGGACGGCAGGATGATGTATGATTTGACGTAGCCTGCAATCGCCAAAAACATGCAAGCTTAGGACGATCCATGCATAAACGAATGACAAGATAGTTACATACCCTCTTTGTCAGCGTTGACGAGTTCCAGGTCGACATTGCGATGAGGTTGAGTTAGGGCAAGGGTTTCGATCTGATCGGCATCGGCATCGTTGTAGATCGTGTCGTAGGCGTATGCCCCAACTGCATTATCAGTGAGAACACCTAAAGATAAGGTTGGTCAGTAACTTTGCGAAGCTAATGAAATACCGTTCGAATGAAAGTATTTACCTGTGCCAGACTGTGGGATGCAGCCTAGTCAGTCTCGTACGATACTACGCTCATTCCAATTTCCAACAGCTTACGGTATGGATGAGAATGGGTGCTTCACCCGTTTCTTCAAAGCGCTTCTTCAAGCCTCTCAGCTCAGCGCGAGCAGCGTCGAGGTTGTCCGCGTCGGCCTTAGTTAGGCGATCAAAAGGGTCAATGTTCGACGACACAAGTGCTATTTGCATTGGGCATGCATACCATAGCGATGACGACATCGGACGCTGAGGCCAATTTCTCGATCAAAGGGAGATCGGAATGAGAGCCAACGACGGCGTTGACACCAAGGGCCTTGAGCTTCTCGGCCTTCTCAGGTGAGCGCACAAGCGCAGTGAGGTTGAATGTCGCAGCGTTCGGATGGTTGAGCAGGCGCTCAAGGACCGATCCGCCAATATATCCTGACTGAGAGTTAGCACCAAACTCGATATTTAACATGGCATAAGCACCATACGTACCGGTTACGCCAGTCAGGAAGATATTGGACTTGGACATGTCTGGTGGTTGTGGAGGTGTTTGAGACTCACAGTAGAGAGGTTGGAAGACGTGGGTAGGGCATGACCAGCTTTATTTCCTTCCTTTTATATTTCAAGGAGACATTTCCTTTCCCCGCCCTGTGCGCGAAGTTGATCCAGATGACGAATCGTAGTGGATTACTCATGCTTAAGCTGACAGGAGATTCCGCCATGCGTTGTGCCAAATATCGCGAAACTGTATGCACCGGATGTTGATAGAAGCATGAGACCAATCAGTAAAAGCTTGCGCTCTCGCTCCATGTCTCTCCATGTGTCTATGTAGATCAAGGTGACGAAGGACGTTCTGTGACCGTTCACGGTGAGTGGAGAACTGAGCTGGCACCGGCCCGAGTTCAATCCCCGCGGCTCCAACTAACCTTCAACTTCAAACATAATTGGCCATCTACGGCCTCCTTCGAACGCAGCTGGCTGGATCATCCTTTTCATTCAGATCCACCTGAATATCCTTATCTTTATCTCGCAAACTATGAAGGACCAAGACTCCACAGTGCAGCCCCTCAGCGTTACGAGTACTCTACAATAACAATCCTCTCAGTGTCGACGAGAACGAAAAAAAAGCTCCTTGGACAAATCGTTTAAAAATACAACCAAGGCCAGTATCGTTAATAAGACTGATTGTGCATGCTTCACCAAGGAGCTGAGATAGGCTCTACCAGCGCGGCAGCGACATTCAAGCTGTTTGAATGCCTCTGTTGGGAATTCGAGGGTCAGCAAGGTCACTTTTATGCAAGATCAAAGTAAGTCCACTCACTCCAGCGCCGTAACCAACCTCTGACGAGCTTGTTGTATCCAATCATCAATAGATTGCTTTAGTAAGTCCTCAGTCTCGGGCTTGATGCTTGCGAATAGTTCAGCGGTTGTTCTGGTAGGTTTCCATCCTATGGACCGTGATCTGGTTGCAACACATCGTGAGTTTGAGCCAAAGTACGGAATACCCTATGTCATCATAAGCATCACCGGTTGCTTTTGTATCTGACTCACATACCGCGAAATATTTATCCATCTCTTTCTCAGTAAAAGGCGTAGGCTCAGCACTTTTGCCTCTTCCCAGCTCGACTAACACCTTTGAAATGGCCACGCCCACGTCGTACAAACTGACCTCGCCGTTCTCTGCAAAGTATATCCCTTCGCGTCCGTGTCCAGTGGCTGGATTCGAGGTGATAGCGTCATAGAGCACGATGTAGAGGTCCGCAACTGTTCGGCTTGGTATGAGCGGTAAATCGTCAGGCATGATGAGTGTTCTCGTTACCATCGTCGATGTGCACGTTAGGCCACAGATTCTTTCCTTCCCCAACCATTCCCCCCTGGCCACGATCCAACGACACGCAAATCAAGAGGGGGATTTGGAAGGACTGTCGGTTTTGAATCCCGAGTTCAACAAGCCTTCCGCTTGCGATCCCGTAGATCATCGAGGGTATGACAAGGTAAGTCTTGACATAGCCTAGGATGGCGTCAATACAATTCATGATTTGGATCTCAACATAATCTATGCAAACCTTGTTTATCAGCATTTATGAGCTCAAGGTCGATGTTGCGATGGAACTGAGTTGAAGCAAGGGTCTCGATTTGTTCGGGATTAGCATCGTCGTAAACGGTGTCGTATGCATACATTCCGGCTGCATTATCAGAGAGGACACCTAAAAACAGAGGCTCTGGTCAATCGTGATGTCAAAACGCAACGCGGTGCATCATACCCGTGCCTGACTGCAGGCATTAGAGCAGCGTCAATCTAATCTGTGCTAAAGTAGCTTAGAAGACTTACGGTATGGATTAGAATGGGAGCGACTCCCGTTGCTTTGAACCTTTTCTCCGTGCCCCTCAACGTGGCTCGTGCGGCAGGGAGGTCATCAGAATCGCCCTGCATATCACCCACAAGATGAGATAAACTCAACATAGGTTACCATATGATCTTTGTGCATACAATATCGATTATAACATCCGCCTCGGAGGCTAGTTTTTCGAGCAACGGGAAGTCGGAGTACGAGCCGACGACGACGTTGACGCCTAAAGTCTTGAGCTTTTGCGCCTTTTCGGAAGATCGTGTTATAGTAGTGATACTGAGCGAGGCAGCATCTGAGCGCTCAAGAAAGCGATGGAGAACACTTCCTCCGATGTATCCTATCACACAAGCATTAGCGATGATTGATATTCGGTGAGAAATGTATTCGGACGATACCAGTTGCTCCGATGAAGAGGATATTTGTTCTTGGGGACATCTTCACGATTTAGGTCAAAAGGGTCCGTAACAATGCTCGAGGTGTTTCCTCGAGGGGCGGATGTGCAGTATCAGTTCAACAGATCCGACCACTCCTTTTAAGTCCAACACCTAATGATCACGGGGCTGCCTGCTTTCCAAGCGGCAAGGTGCTCGCCATTCATTGGTTGCCCGTAATCCTGAGAGCAATCATCCACCGTAGTAATAGTATGCCGTCGTACTAGCCTATGCGTTACTCATCAACGGTTCCGATATCACCCCAGAAAGCGGAATATGATTCAGCAACAGTAGGTGTGCTGTGGCTGTGCGGCAGAGATATGGACCTTTGTGGGCCTCAGAACGTTAACAAAAGACCGATAAGTATGCGCAAGGTGAAGCACGAACCAAAATAGCAACCAAGAACCAACTCATAGACTCCTTGGCGTCCACGGGAAGCAAGAACATTCAGAGACCAGAACGGAAAACTTGGCATCGCTGTTAGTACAAAAGTACACGGAAGTGCACAGTAGTATATGTACAATGAAGTACAATTTCGCAAAAATAGACATTGGTACATACATACATACATGGGCAGCTGAAGGCATCGATTGCAAGCCCTCCGCTAACCGTTTGGTCCTTACTCGCAAACGCCAGCGTAGTTGGATTTCATCTCGGATGTCATGTCACTTGTGATGTCGATCCAGGTTGAGCGGTCGTCCTGATTAGTGAGAACACTCTCGATAAGAATCGCCCCTGTGCATTGTTAATCAGTCTTTCCGTGAAGCGGGCAGACAACGGCATTACATTTATAATGTTTGTCGGAGCTCCCTGCTGGTGCAGTCTACGCAAGCTTATCAGCAATAGGGTCTCAAGGATTAAGCCGAATAAGGTACCCTGCTTTCAAAATTATACCAGATGTATCCGGTGCCTGATATTCGAGCTCTGGCCCTACCGCCGACATTGCAGCGCTTGGTTGTAACCTATCACTGGTTCTGTCATCCTGAAGAGCTAAGCTACGAGTTTATGGCTGACCGTTCCGTGGCATTTCTTATCCTTTGGGATGGTCATTAACATGTCCTGGGTCACGGTATTATCGACAGTTGTAACAACCCTATGCACAAGTAAACCTTCAGTAGGAATAATGATGCGAGTGTGGCAGATCTTACTCGTCTCTGTTAACATTCGTGAATTTACCCGTCACGGTGGTTTCCACCCCGACCTCAGCAATGTCTGGTATACCAAAAGTTGCGGCGAAGCTCACGCCGACAGCAACCTCAGACCATTCTATGAAAATAGAATGAGCATCTAATGTCGACGTAGGAAGATCAAGTTGACTGACTCTCCACCGCTATAGTGGCGGTAGTGGTATAGCCTTGGGTGAAGGAAATGCGGATCGTACCACCAGTTCCGGTCAATTGACCCGAGACTGTAGCCTTATTCGAAGTACATGTTGGTTTCCCTGGAAAGTATAAGAAGTGGGAACGTTGAGTTCATCATGATGAAGCTGGCAGACCATCGATTTTGATAGGTATAATGCCAGTATCGATGCAGGCGACAGCTCCTTTGTCAGGATACTATCAGATCGAAGGGAGATGAGCGGAGAATAAACACACTACCGAAAGATTGTACGCACTTCCGAAGGGTTGGTAATAACGTTCGCTTTTCCTTTGCCGTATTTGTCCCGAACGTGGGCGTCGAGTTTCGAAAACCCGGGTACTAAAAAGGGTATGAAACCTATTCTAGGCGAAGAAAACGGATACGCACGCTTTTTGGCGTCGTCGGAGGACAGAGGGGAACAGCTCGAAGCATCCCTCTTGTTCAACTCGTATAGCGTCCTCATCTCAAGCTCCGAAAACCTTCGATATAATGAACCATCAGCCCAGAGGGCGACGTATTCTCTCTTCCCCACGTCATGTGCGATATATGTTACGTTCCGAGGTAAATCCAATCGCAAGAAAGGCATACATGCAGCGCCCTGGAGCATCAAGAAGATAGTTAACACTGAAAGCGCATTCAGGATACAAAATGGATGTGATCGTGAAAGTGGACGACGACCCGCAGGAAACAGTAAAAGCATGGTGGTGGGTGGAGACCAGCTCTACCAAGATCACCGAAGTTCCAATGAATGCTTTATATTGATTTTATGAAACTCCATCAGGACGCATTGTGGGCCATCGTTGGGTTGTTCTCGGGAGCGTATCGGCATCTGAACACACTTGGTGATGGGATGTTGGGTACATAGAAACGTTCGAACTCGGAACGAGGTACAGAGGATAGCATCGGAGCAGGCGGTAGGATGGCCGCCAGTCGCCGAAATACTGCAGTTGAAACAGGAAAACGAAGCATAAGACCAAGAGCATCAAAGGCATCATCATCTCGTTATCAGCTTTGATTTCCAATTTCCAAATTGTCTTGTAGTGGCAGTGACAAGCAACGCAGAGGTCCACAGAGCTCCGGTTTTTTGTGCATGAGCGCGTGTAAATTGTGTGAAGTCAGCTATAGTATAGGTTGGCTGCAGTTGGGTCGAGGGCGGGAGCTGGCTTTGTGTATTGTCATTTTGATGAGGCGCATTAGAACGCCACGTGCTTCACATTTATTGCAACTTACATATAGGAGTCCTATCTGCAGCCCGCCCAGTCGCCCAAGCGAATCCACAATGCGAAGGTATAATTGTGGACTTGATGAAGTCTTCGAATGAACCGCTAAGAGTCTGAGCTTTGGAACACTTTCGACAACATTATCACAAGTACGGATCAATCTCGACCTGATATCGAGGACCGTGGAGGCACATGCTTTCAAGATGAGCTGGAGTCTCGATAGTGATGGCGGTGTTGCCTCCAGAGTTCAGTAAGTGTGGTCATGCCTGAAATTCGTCGTCCTCTTGGAGTAGCCGGCGTGGTGATTCCGGAAACACTTTATTACCCGACCGCGCCCCGAAATTCCGCCATCTGCTTTCTCTTTCGCGTCTCCGGAGGCAATTGATAACAGTCTCGAGGAAAATCGGTTCCATACGATGCTTACGGATGTACAGTTTTCAACAAGCAAATAAGTACACGACAGGATGAGACTCCGCGGACCTTTGGTAGCCTCGATTTTTAAAGCTCATCAAGATGAGCTTGGCATGCATGCCCAATGTCTGTAGCAGTATCCAAGCCGCTCTTCAACTGCGCCGTCTGGGGCGCCTCCTTGAGGACGACCTTCGGGTCTGTCGTCAACAGCTGCGCTATGACGTCTGCTGAGGATCGTGCATGCCACAAGTAAGGATCAGCTGCGAGGTTGTTGAGATTATCGCATAGTTGGTGATAGCATGGGTCGCTGTTGGGATCAACGGGTTTACATAAGATGGGAAGGGAAATAGGGTGGAAACCACGAACAACGCGATCCCAAGTTGTCCGCCGAACAGCTCGACCAGTTGGGCAGTCTTAAGGCCTCCAGCACCCGACGTTACACCGCCTGAAGGAATTCCAGCCTGGCAGGGTGGACTTAAATTCAAGGAGCACATAGTAAGAATCAAAGGCCACTTACATCAAGGAAGGGACGGTAGTCACTTCCACTAGTGAAAGCATCTGTCCGTTGAATCTTAGACACCGAACACACAGGTATACAATCTAGACCTACAAGATGTGTAATTGAGTCCGCGTTTCACAAAGTGTTTTTGGTAGAGCCTCTCAATGGCGCCGCTTCCAGCAGGTGCTGGAGAGCCAGTATTCGCACCGGTGGAGTTGTCGCCATCGTGAACACCTGCAAGGATCCATTTTAGTCGTTGTATCGCCAAGGCCGACCTCCTAACATTGCTTACCAATAATATAGTTGGAGCTGGCCGTCATGTCAAGGTTGATATTCGCAAAGATTTTTGATTTCTCGGTAGCAGAGAGATGTTCAACGTAGTATTCAGATCCAACAAGTCCAACTTCCTCTGCCTATAACATTTCGTTAGGAACGAAATTGATTTGATGTTTGATGGGAATCACGCACTGTCCACCAAGCAAATCGCACGGCATTTTTCAGGCCACTAAATTTGGACAGCTGGATAGCGAGTTCTGCAATAGTTGCCGAGCCACTCTAGAAAAGCGATCAACAATTGGCCAGGGAAAATGCATATAGAGAACATACACCATCGTCATTGATCCCGGCCCCAGCAGGTACGGAATCCAGGTGAGCACCCACTACAAGGATCTTGTTCTGGTTTCCAGACTTGGATGTTGCAATGACGTTGTCACTGGCCCGCTGCTCATTGATAACGTCGATGTTCAAAGTCGCTTCAATGGCTTCTCCGGCGTTCAATCGAGCGACGATAGGCGCAGCTGCAGCCTGCGACAACGATAATGTCGGAGGGTTAAGCGCGAATTCGGGATTGAGACGTGAAGCGACGGGTCCGCCTGGGACATTGTTGTGTATGATGAGACCACCGACTTTAGCAGAAAATGCCAAAGCGCCCTTCTCGACGAAAGTGCAGTTACCCCGAAGAACGAGGGCGATCTTGCCTGCCACGTCGAGTCCTGCGTAGTCAGCTGCGTCACAACCAAGGCTCGGGACAAGGACAAGAGGCGCTGTGAGCGACGCTGGAGCAGAGTCTGATAATGGTTCAGTACAATATGGACAGCATAATCTGTAGGACTTACACTGGAACGTCGTGAGGTCTGCCTTTGGGATCTCCTGTCCGTCGACATTCAGAGAATTCGAGATAATCGTGGTCGCAGGGTATATCACGGTTTGTCGCTCGACTCGATAGCCATGGGTTTTCGCCTGCGTGAGGTTTAGCATTCTCGAGTGTTAAGCATCAATCGAGACACACACCAGCCTGGCGACATAATCCGCTGACGCATTATATCCCTTGGTACCGAACGCACGTGTCGTATTAGCGCCGGGAAGAGTAGCGAACTCCCATAACTTCCTCGAGTGTCCAAAAAGGTTCTTTACTTGGATGCTAGCCTCGTACTTCGCTGGTGTGAGCTTGTTGAAGATTGGCAGAAAGGGTAGGATGCCGGCGTCAGCGATGGACGCAGCTGCCAGGAGCGCAAGGTATGCAGGTAAGATATGCATGTGAGCGACCGTGGGGAGGAGGGCGATAGAGGCGGCCACCAGTTAATCCTGCTACTTTATATGGAGAGACGAACGCATGGTCCACGTTATGAAGACGATGAGGGAGGGCTTGGCGGACGTCGACCATGTGCATGCCGGCGATACGTATTTAACCAGAATACCTTCTTATATCGTCTTCATGGGTCTATATGAGGCTGAATGGCGTAGAGGTGGAACTTAGAGGCTTGGCAGCGCTTCGCGAGCGGCGCGATGGTCACGTGTGCGTGTGCGGGGAGTCGGGAGAATCGAAGATACACGGTGAGAAGACACTTGGCGACGTGGTCCATGTGTGCACCGTCCACATGATTCTGCGATCTACAATCAACGCAATGTTGCAGGAGTAAACTCACATTCTCCCTTTTCCCTGCAACTCCTCGTCTAATGGCTTCCTCCTTTCAGATCTCAGTCATTCTGTAAAACAGTAGAAGTCGAAGAGGGTCGCAGCGTCATTCAGGTTACGGGTCAACTGTCCAAAAGGTTGGAAATGAGAAACTATGACTAGTGATTCCACCATTGCTGGGAACTACAATTAATGCTGCTCTGACCAGACATAGGTCAAATCTAGGTCGACGACTCCGAGTGCAGGGGGAAATCAGAGCCAGATCACGACAGATTCTCTTCGAGGTACGCAGTGCATGCGGCACAAAGCAGGGAGATGGGCCCTGAAGTTACGCATTGAATGACAAGAATGTTTGCGAGTCGAGGTGTGACCCAGATGATTCGGGTTGTTCTTCAAAAACTTGAGAGGCTGAACAACGATGAATCCCTTACACTTGGTGTTTGTCTTCGGTCGTGGATAGGACGGCCTAGCTTATCATCAGGGATGCTGAAGGCAATCGAATTTCTGTGGACCTGCGTAATGAAAATCATTATCTTCGCCAAAATTGTACTCTCGTTCGAGTACGTCAACCTCGGTAGAGTCGAACGAACCTGCAGCTCGGGTAATCTAGGGTACGGATTCTTCCACACTGGGAGATGGCCGAAATAACGACGAATACGAACGAGAGGCTAGAGGCGATCGGCCTTGCGACGTAGGGTCATCATTAATGTAGAACCAGGAGTTGACCAGGAGAAAGCGCATCGTATTACGCAGAACGGAAATTGTTTCATTGCGGTGTAGAACAGACGTCGATGTGGGCGAACATATGCCGATGTTCTCGAACGAACATGTAACCACCAGGTACATCCGTGCGTGTCAGTCGTTCCGCAGGAGTACTGCCTAACATTGATATAACCACCGATGGAGGGACCAGATCCAATGCCTGTCCGATAACCTTTAGTGAGCTGAGCGGCGGTAATGAGCCACAATATGGGTTGGGTACTAAAGGCCCTGAGAGGTGACCGGTTTGGCGGCGACGGTGGCTCAGAAGCCTTGGAAACCCACAACAAAGCCGTCCGCGAAGGTAGTGCTTCCCGAAGATGTCGACTCCGTGAGCACTGGCGACATGAGGAGAAAGCAGAAAGAGCCGCGTGTTAGTACAGCCTAAACAGGAGGTACAAGGCCAAAGGAAGCGCCTGGCTGCGGGCGAGTGGTTGAATGAAGAAAGCGCTGAACAACGAGGAGAAAGTGTTTCGAAAATGATTTGTTCGCGTTGCCGAGCACGTGCCATGGCTGAAAATTGAAGTCCGCCAAAACCCACCAACAGCGGGCGAAAGCTGTCCTCCATTCCTTTCGCCCTCCCCCTGGTGGCTCCTGCCTCTGCCCACCTACTCTTCCTATATATCTCTGGTCTGGTCCCTCCTCTAATCATCATCGTTCAGCTATGACCACCCCCCATGTCATCGCTTCCTCCTCTGCCCATCCTTCTCAGTCCGCAACCTCCAATGGCATCGTCGGCAGTCACTACCGTGTCGGGAAGAAGATTGGCGAAGGCTCTTTTGGTGTTGTATTCGAGGGTGCGTGTCTTTCTCGCTGTTCGAAGTGGTTTCTTCTGTCCATCATATCGCCATGAAACTCGATCGTCGTTGCCAGCAGACACCTTCGCTTCCCCAATCGCAAACCCACTGCCATGTATCCTGAGATTCTCGCGCAGCTAGTCATATTGCCATGGCCTCAGAATACTAACACTGGCGGGCGTTCAACTGCCACACTTTTATCAATCTGAATCATTTTCGTTGCAATACGCCGTTCTGACCATCATGCCACTTCGCAGGGAGCAAAATGCTTTCCAACACGCCTGTGGCTATCAAATTTGTGCGAACACTTGTTTTGCTTCTCTTAACTTTTGCTAATCAACATTTCAACACAGGAACCTCGAAAGTCGGATGCTCCACAGCTGCGGGACGAGTTCCGCTCATATAGGACTCTAAACGGAACCCGTAAGTTTCTTCGGTGATTTGGAAGTGAAAGATGAACGCTGATATCTTCTGCTATCTTCCTCCTTCTCCGCTCAATTGACATGTAGCCGGAGTTCCCCAAGTTCATCACTTCGGTCAAGAAGGGTTGCACAATGTCCTTGTCATTGATCTTTTAGGTCCCAACCTGGAAGATCTTTTCGATATGTGTGGACGAAAATTCACGATCAAGACCGTTTGTATGGCGGCTAAACAGATGGTGAGCAGATTCAAAACTTACATCCTTCCTGTATCCCGGCACCGCGGCAATATTCCATCGAGATGTCGTGGATACAACCTCCGTGGATGCCGGCGGTGGAAACAGCTTCCATTAACCATCCTTCACAAAGTCACACAGTGCCTGACGCATTTTTTGACACCCAGGTCACACGAGTTCAAGCTATCCACGAGAAATCGCTGATCTATCGCGATATCAAACCTGATAACTTCTTGATCGGAGTCCCTGGAACCAAGAATGCTAATACGATCCATGTTATTGGTATGTTTTCTTTCGCCTATCACATCAGCCCCCTCCGTCGACTTCACATGAACGGAACAACGTTGTGTTTCATGTTCAGCCAGAGAGGCCGATCGTGTCATTCATTGTACCTGTCAGATCGGCCTGATATGACTCGAGTTCAATCTCCTGTTACCGTTTTGTTTAGATCTGCCTCGTTGAAATCGCTAGTCTATGACATCACCGCTAACTTCGTTATGCTTTAGATTTTGGTATGGCGAAGCACTACCGTGACCCGAAGACGAAAGTCCACATTCCATACCGAGAACGGAAGTCTTTGTCCGGGACTGCTCGGTACATGTCCATCAATACCCATCTGGGTCGTGAACAGTCAAGAAGAGATGATCTGGAATCTTTGGGCCATGTCTTCATGTACTTCTTGAGGGGCGGGCTACCGTGGCAAGGTTTGAGGGCAGCGACGAACAAGCAAAAATATGAGAAAATTGGAGAGAAGAAACAGACCACTCCAATTTCTGAGTTATGCGAAGGCTTCCCCGGCAAGTTTATCTAATACACAAATGGTTTGCTCTCGACTTACACATGTTTCACAGAGGAATTTGCGATCTACATGAATTATGTTCGTAAGCTTGGCTTCGAAGAGACTCCGGATTATGAGTTTCTGCGGGACCTTTTTACCAAAGTCCTGAAGACTTTGGGCGAAGTTGAAGATGGTGTATTTGACTGGATGCTCCTCAATGGCGGCAAAGGCTGGGAGGCTGGCAACGTATGTGCTCAGTTGGTCATCATCGTCTTCCTCTTTAAAAACATTTTAGACTCCTTCCTCGCTACTTGCACAGGCTCATGCCGCTGCTTCGCCTGCAACACCTCACCGTGACCATCGTCGTGAACGCAACCACGGTGCTCACCGACGCGAGTCACGGCAAGTACAAGATAATATCACACCGTCAACGCCGCTCGTGCTGAGCCCTGCCCCTGCTCACGTAAAAAGCCGTCGGACAGGCGCCGAGCGCGGAAACTCAAATCGCGATATTAGCAGTGTCCAGCCCCTCGCGCCAACCAGTCGCCGCGTCAGCCAGCAACAACGGGAGGCAAGCGCACTTGCGAGTGCTGGTCTTGCTCCGCCACACCCATACGCCACGGCCCCCACCCCAACTGGCTATCGTTCTCAGGCAGCGACATACGATCGCCATTCGCCCAATCCCGGAGCCAACGGCAACGCGAACGGCCTACAACTCAACGGCTCCGACACGTACCTGTACGGTCAAGGACAAGGTGGCAAAAATGGCACGAACTCTAGGGAGACAACGACAGCTGGCACTGCGACTAGGGACATGTCTGGCGGTGCCAGGGGTATGGGTGTCTATGACAGGGAGCAGATGCAGCGGGTGGGTGAACAGGATGAGGAGGGTGGACATGGACGGAGACGCGGGTTCTGGAGCGCTTTCTGCTGTCGAGCATAATGCGTTCGTATCTCGTATTCAATGCGTACTGGTTACGCCTTGCCGGAATATTTAATCATTTGGTTAGTCCTCTTTTCTCCATCATGCTGTTCCATGGGCTGACGTGAGGCGTCATCTCGTCACTTAGGCTCTGCAGGTAGATTCATGACTTCACCAAACTTCAAACTCACTTAATCGACACGTCATCGTTATTCCCATTCATGTCTTTCCTCACGCACATCCTCGGTGTCAGCGGGGCCCCTCTCCTTGCATACCCGTCTCGTCGTCGTATATCCAGCTTCTTGCTTGCCGCACTGCGATGCAATCCCTCGTCGTATCATTTCTCTAGTGCATTTCATGTTCACGAAACTCGTATTCACGACCGACCTACCTTACCTCCAGTTCACTCTCCTTCAATTGTATTATCTAGTAGCTCATCGATAATGTTGATCGCTGAAGACCATCTCAATGACACTCATGTCAATGAGTGGACCTGGTGTAAATTTGATGGTCATCACATGACTTATTAATATTAGAAACTGTCAAAGACGCGCCAGACACGTTGGATCTTATCTTCATCATCCATTCGCTAGCACCTGTCTTTCTATAATCGTCTCAAATGGCGGATCCTCAAATATTTCAGCCAATTCCTAAGCTTCGGATATCCGACGATCTTACGCGGGCTGCTGGTGTCCTGCAAGATATGCAGTCCCATGGTGAACTGGGTGACTTTCCTAACTCCCCACCAGCGCTGTTTGGTGCGGGTGGGCCTATGTAAGCCTTGCTTTCATTCCCGAGGCGGGTAGTGTGCTGAACAGGTGGTTTGTTCGGGGGATAGGCTCAAGCGCTTCGATGAATCCGCCATGACCAGTCGCATTGGCTCGCAAGCTGCGACACCACCCCTGTCTGTAAAGGGTATCGGGAATAAAGGTATTTCTCGAGTCTTTGGGAGGATGGGACCAACAAGGCTGAGAGTCTGTAGTGGCGAAGCCGGATTACTCGGAGTCAAAGATAGTCCTTGCGATGGTGAGCAGCAATTGCCCGAGGTGGCGGGTTCCTGTCTGATGGGGTCACACACACAGGTCGGACTACCGGCGCGAGGGAAATCATACCTCAGTAACAAGCTCATGATATACCTCAAGGTGCGTTGCTCCTCACTGATCAGGCGTGATCGCTGCTGAATCGTCCAAAGTGGCTGGAGTACGACGTCAAGGTACCCTCTCTCATTCACCTTTTCTGACTGCACATTAGTTGGAATGCTGACTCCCTGTTTCAAGGTCTTTAATGTCGGTCAACTCCGACGTACACGAGCACGACAGAAGGCGAAGCAGTACATCACCAACCATTCATATGGGGATACAGTATTGACTATCCATTTTGCAGGAGCGGAATCAAGGAAGATCACACCGCGCAATGGTTCAGCCATGACAACTTAAGCGCAACTGAATCCCGTGAAAAACTGGCCCAGGACAGTCTTGAAATGCTGATTCACTGGCTCAAGCAAGGAGGCAACGTTGGCATTCATGGTTCGTTCGTGATCAGCATTCATTGCCTTCCGCAAGCTAACACGATGTATAGATGCTACCAACAGTACACGAAGTCGTAGGTGAGGACAATTTCAAGGTGTTTCGATTCCTTTCTCACATCCCCTCAATCTCATCAGAGCTAGCATCGAAGCCCGCGTTGCAAAGGAGAAGGGCTTCCTGCTTATATTCCTCGAGTCGATCTGCGACGATCCGGCTATCATCGCAGCAAACGTGGCTCTCAAGATCCGTTCAGGAGATCCCGACTACAAAGATATGTCTCCCGAAGTCGCCAAACGGGACTTCCTCCGCCGCATCACTGAGTACGAGAAGGTATACGAAACGATCACAGAACCACACCTGTCCTACCTTCGCATCGTCAACGTTGG
Organism: Hypsizygus marmoreus; assembly: GCA_013433165.1. NCBI lineage: Eukaryota > Fungi > Basidiomycota > Agaricomycetes > Agaricales > Lyophyllaceae > Hypsizygus > Hypsizygus marmoreus. The sequence continues at coordinate 1,873,644 of CM024092.1, read as the reverse complement.
AAGTGAAGTCACCATGTCCAGGATAAACGGTTATCTGTCCAGTCGTATCGCGTTCTATCTCATGAACCTGCACCTCAAACCACGGAGCATTTACCTTTCTCGGGTGAGTAGCATTTCGTCCTTATTTTCCATATCCTGTTTTAAGTGTCCGCTAGCATGGAGAAAGTCAGTTTAACGTAGAGGGGAAAATCGGGGGCGACTCTTTGCTTTCGCCGCGTGGGCTACAGTATTCCGAAGCACTCCCTGCTCTGGTGACGGATAACATTGGTAATGCTCCATTGACTGTACGTGCCATGTCCTGTTCCCCCATTCGTATCCGTTGACCTCGTGTACTGTAGGTGTGGACCTCGACTTTACGGAGGACAATCCAGACCGCCGAGAGCTTGCCATATCCCAAACTTACATGGAAGTCTCTCGATGAACTCGATGCAGGTGAGTTTACTGTTGCTAGGCCGTCTTATACAAGCATTCTCAGCGGAACGTTTACTTCAGGTGTCTGTGATGGTATGACTTACGAGGTACTGAACTGCGCTTATTTTGCCTTTCTGATATACTCATAACTTTTTCTGTTTGTTAGGAAATCGAGGTAGACTACCTTCCTTTCTAACGATTCGAGGGACATCCTAAGCATGACCGTCTTATAGCAAGCATACCCGGAAGATTTCGCAAACCGCGACGACGATAAGTTTAATTACCGTTATCGGGGCGGAGAATCTTACAGAGATGTCGTGGTGCGGCTGGAGCCCGTTATCATGGAACTGGAACGGCAAGAGAATATCCTCATCATCGGCCACCAGGTCAGCCCATTTTCTTCCCCTCCGAACAAATCATTGACGTAATTCCTTGCCAGGCTATCTTACGATGCCTGTGAGTAACGATGTTTATCACTATCGCATCTACCTGTCTCACGTTATCTTTAGATATGCTTACTTCCACAACTTCCCTCAAGTCGATCTACCCTACATCAAGATTCCTCTGCATACCTTGATCAAACTTACGCCAAGGGCTTACGGATGCGACGAAGAGCGGCAAGTAGTCTTTCTGTCATTGTCGAACCTGGTAATGATTAACTGGTCGTGAATTGCAGCTATGCTTTGCCCATCCAAGCAGTGGATACACACCGTCCGAAGCCCAAGGCCCATCAACCAACTGTACAACCATCGCACGCACGACAGTACTTCACCGACGTGGCGGAACCTATTCCACTTCCAAAAGAGACGTCGTAGGATCAATATTGACGATGCTTACCATCAAAAAGTCTTCGTTAAGAATGTTATGTTTGACACAAGTGTACACAGTGATCCTAACACCGGATGGGTAGGATCAGAGTAGATTGCTTACATTAGCGGTGACATGTAGATAATTATAAGAAAATCATCTAACTTAATGGTAATACATCCTGGCTTTACCTGGGGATGTAGAAAAAGTCGTTCGACGCAGGTTGTGAGAGCCCTGCCACCGCTGAGCTCACTGCCGTCGGCAAACAACCCTAGCCGAGACTCGCAATTTCCAATGAATTTACCTCCGTTGAAGTTGGAAATTGCTTCCATCGCTGCAATTCTTCTGTTTTTTGTTTTTCTGCGGAAAACTGGACCAACTGCTCGGGAAAAAAACACACATGTTGCCTCGAGGTGGTAGGTTGTAGCTGGAGAAGTCTGGATTGTGTGTCTGGCTAGACTAAGATAAGAAGGGAAGGTTTCATTCGAATTGAGTACGTGACGTCACGGTTACGGTCACGGGTCATCCCCCAGAGTTCCCACCACTGTAGAGACCTCTTTATAACGAATGGTTCTATTCGCAGTTGTAATCAGCCCACCTGTGCCAAACCCCCATCTACCTCCGCCTCTCCACTACTTGCCGCCGTAATGTCTTCCTCTTTTCGCGTCGCTAGCAAGACCTCTCGCATCCTGTCACGCGCAGTTCGTCGTCCATCGGCTTTCAGGTCTCTCCATACACCCTTCGCCGTCTTGGGAAACTCCCCAATAATGTCGCCGCCGCCCCCGACCACATACGAAAAGCAATGCGACTTCTCATCAGAACCTCTCACCGGGACGCGTACCTACGTCGTCTCACAGCCCGACACGACGTCGAAATACTATGAAGTTCCCTCAGGCGCTTATCCCACGTCATCCCCATATATCAATTTCACTGCCACTGAGGCACCCGATACGCACGGCGCTCAGGTCAGTTCAACCAGTTCCACCCTGCTTGCCCACGAACAAACCATCCGCACAGTTCCACACCACTGGGGCGGCGTCGGCGAAAGTTCGGCAGTGAGACATGCACTAGCGCCTGGAGAGATGGGAGAGAGGGGTGGGAGCCATGGCGGGTTAGATTTAATGGACGCGAAGGGGACAGTACCGCCGGAGATTTCCCCCACCGACAGGAACCCTCCACCAGATGGTGGCGATGCGGAGATGTTTTCGATGAAGGGGATCACAGACGCTTGGAAGCAGAGAAAATAAGGATATTTTTCGTGGCTGCATTGAAGAGAAACACAAATTTTGCCGTTGTCTTTTTGCTATTTTCTTGCAGACGAGTTGTACGATTATGCAGATGACGTATCTTTATAGCCCAACACTAATTTCATTGACGATCACGAAACATTCAGCTATGTCCACTTTGATGAAGGCCACATGGCACTGGTGCTTGAAGTTGTAGTGATGCATAACGGCTCTTCCAGACTCCAGAGTGCTCCATGCCAACGCGAAGTAAGTGGGTGAAGTGCTGCTACAGATAGGTACCTCAGGACAGATATTGTGCCCATGTAGTTGTGCTCTACAAGTCCTCAACCCCCATCGAAAGGTTTTTTGACTCAAGGGCGAATTAGACCTCAAATAGCACGGTCACGATAGGAACAGAGAAAGACCTTGCCAAGGACGAAGGACGAAAGATGACGACGAGATGTGGCCCCAAGGAGGAATAGGATGCAACAGCCTCCGGAAGAAGTGCACGCGATGTACGAGTACATAGCGAAAGCTAGGGCTCGTCGCGCTCCTGGAAACATTTTAGGAATCCGAAACAGTATGAGCGAACAAGAGCGAGACAGCACTTCAATAACTGGGCCAGTGTAGGCGATTTGATGTTTAATCCAACCCACAGATGAGAGTGATGTAAAAAAGGACTCAGGATTTGTGCTGACGGCTGATCAAAGATGGCAAAGAACGAAGTTGGGATGAAGACGCGCCGCCTTGAGAGGTCGCATAAGGAATGGCTGCGAGCGGGGAAGAACAGTAGGTATATGAACAAGCGGAAACTTGTCAACCATCTGGAGTTGAGAGCGAACGATGGAATAGTCAAATCAGTAAGGCAGGTATGCGCTCGACTGAAAATGGGCGGTAGCGCTCGCCGTTTGATGGCTAGCCTGGAGAGGACTACGGAGACGCAAGTCACGGGAGTTTCCAAAACGTAAGGGACACGGGTCGCATTTGACACCGACAACGATGACATGGGGTATGGGCTTCCAAGGAGTTTGTCAGATTTTCCATTATCGGCTTCGGAAGTCCTTCGGCACGGCAGAATAATCGACTACAATCTGTATGTGTGGCTACGTATGGGTCCAGGGAGTGTGGAGAGCCAACGGCGGCCGTCTCGCACGGTATTCTAGAAATCATGTAGGGACACGAGGGGTCCACACAGTAATTTGAGAGAGAGATAGTTCGTTGAGAGTGACAATCAAAGGGGATGGCGTTATGAAAAGGCCGTGTCTTCGGAATGACAGAGGGACTTCTGCACATGCTTCCCCGGCATTTGGCGTTTTAATGCACGAGTATACGACCGATTAAAAGACACAGTACCCTGAAACCATGGAACCTGACCGTGACTTCGACTTGGATTCACATGCTGGGCAGTTCCACCTCGAGGTAGAGTTCTTAATGCTGTTGGTCGCTTCCTTGTCGTATGACACTTGGACCGAATGTAGTTCTTCGATCAGGGAGTGGCTGAAGCATAAAAGTCCAGTTGAACATGGCCCAAGGCATTGCCATGACAGATGCAGTGCATCGGCGTCTGAAAGTTTCCAAAGCAGTTACAACACAAAGGCTGCATGGCCCACCTCGAGGAACCCTTCTCGAGATTCGGATGACTTCCAGTGAATACCCGGCCATCGATAATGACCCCGACGAATCCCAAATGGCCAAGGGATTTCGCTTTAGCCTGCGCAAGGACGGAAGTTAATCAACACTATTAGAGCTCGCCGCATGGATGACTTGAGGGGGTCCAGTGGGCGTTCCAACATACAAACGGGCCGCCAGGAGATCAGATAACCAAGTTCAATTGGCAGCGTGGGTAAATGAAGGTGCCGTTAACCTACAAAATAGACGCGCGATTTGGTCTGGTAGTCCGTACAGGATGGTCTGGACATTCGGTAGGTCTGCTGGCATTCTAGTGAAGTGGTGTCTGAGAAACGTTGAGAAATAAGAAACGACCGTAGTGCGGGGTGCGGACGGAGATATCGATGAAAACCTTCTAGCCCAGTTTTACACAGAGTACTCGAGAACGTTTTCCCATCAACGGCCAGTTGTAGGTAACCAGAGATGGGATCCGGTCTTGACAAGCCCTCTGCCATTCCGTCGGGAAAACATGAGTAGTAGCCACACAACCTTGCACGACTCGGTGGAAAGAATACAGCAGTTCAATGCGAACTGAAATGCATAGACCCAATATAAAACGAGGGACCACGGGTGGCGAAGGTATCGGTAGTAGAGCCAGTCATTGTGTCGGAAATTGACTCTTGAAGTGATCATTGTGAAAGGCGGTGAAAGGCGGTGAAAGACTATGCCTATCGCCAGCGGCGCGTCTAAATATTCAGTATCCACAGATATACAGACTGGACAAGAGAAACGCACTGATTTGCTTTTATTTTGATCCCATGGCCAATGTTCTGCTTTTTCAATGAGTGCATCAAGTTGATGTCAAGAAATGATCGATATCGGAGAAGAAAGATGTCCTTCGCGTAACACGCAAGTTCCCGCGCCACCCGTGTCTCTGGATGGTTCCCCTTTCGGAAGGCTGGTTTGAACGCACTCTTGTCCTTTACAACCATCTGTCGCTCAAGGGAGTCTTCAGATGACTGTCTTCCTCCCTCTGGCGGCGGGAATGCCGCTGCCAGCGTCTCCGTCATTTTTGTCTGCATCCACCAACTCGCAGACACAGATTTCGAAAGTGATTAAATCTATCTTGAAGGCGAAGAGGATTGTGGTCATTTGCGGTGCGTGTCTATCTTCTATGAGTGGGTTGAGGCGGCTTAGTTATATGCACGTTCAGGTGCTGGCATCTCTGTAGATGCAGGAATCCCTGATTTTAGGTCATCCGAAGGTCTCTTTAAGACTTTGAAACGAGACAATCCCCGTGAGGTGCTGGCATCGGGGAAAGATCTCTTTGATGCATCGGTCTTCAACGTGAGTGAAACTCATTAGTTTCTCCTACCATTTCTTCTGGTGTACTTGGCCCAGTGTCTTACCGTAGTTATTCTGACTGGTCCGAACTTGAACTGACACATGGCCACATTCTATTCTTCAGTCAGAGCACACGACGACCCTCTTTTGTCAGATGATATCTCAGCTTTGGGGGCTCTCGCAGGCCGCCGAACCGACCGCCTTCCACAATCTACTTCGAGCACTTGACGAGCGAGGGAAACTTCTCAGGGTATACACGCAAAATATTGACGCAATTGAGGAAAAGTGTGGTCTCTCATTTGGCGTCCCAGAGTTCGAGGACAAGCGGTGTAAAGGTGGCCGCGTCAAAGCCCCCAGCCAACCCGCGGAATCCACCTGCCGAATCAAAGAGCGTTCGCTCTCCGATATGAACAAAGTTCCAGGCCCGTCCACTGAAGCCCCGAGATGTATCCCTCTGCATGGTACTCTGAAGACACTACACTGTCAGATTTGCAATCACTCCTTTCCTCTTGAGGACTATTTGCATTTCCTTGCGGCAGGGCTACCACCAACGTGCCCGGAATGCACATCAATGGAAGAAACTCGGCAGCTGATAGGAAAACGCGCCCGCGGCATCGGCAAACTTCGACCCAGTGTGGTACTTTACAATGAGGCTCATAAAGATGGAGAAGGTGTCGGGGACGTTGTGCAGAAAGATTTGATTGGGTCGTCGAAAGGAAAAGGTCGAAGTGGTGCGGACCTCCTTCTAGTGGTGGGAACAAGTCTCAGGGTACCAGGTACGAAGCGCATGGTGCGCGAATTCGCTAAAGCCGTCCGCTCACGGGGTACCGGTTCCACAAACGTCACGTCCGGCCCTTCGAGCCCCGCACCCTCGCCCCGTCGATCGCCTTCCAGTGATGAAGAACCTGCCATAAAGGCAGTTTATCTCAATCTCGACTTTCCTGTCCCAACACGCGAATGGGAGGGCGTATTTGACACATGGATACAGGGAGATGCTCAAGTGTTCGCGGAAATGCTGCACAGGGAAATTACCAAGGAGACGAGGGCGAAGGAACTAGCCGCAGAGAAGAAGAGGAAGCGAGAGGAGGAGGCGTCTACGTCTGCGGAGACGAAAGTTCATGACCAAAAGCGGCCTGAAATCCCGCAGAAGAAGCGGAAAGCAGATACGTCGCCTATTCCCACTCCCAAGAGGCGGAAAGTAGCTTTACCACCCACCCCACCGAAAACACCATCCCCCACCATCCCTACGCCAAAGCTATACCTTCGAATTCCTGCCCGTCCTAAACGTACTTATCTTGTCCCTGAAGTCTACATCACCACACCAGCTCCTTCCTCATCCGCACTGCGCAAGTCCGGCTTCGGTATGGGGCAGCCACCAATGACTCCGGAGGAGTCGCCACCTCCTCGATTCGATCTAGGGACCAAATCAGAGAGAAAAGCGGCTCGTGCAGCCTGGGCAGCGAGAGCGGCTCACTCTGTACCAAAAGTCGCAACAGTGACACCCCGACTTCCGGAGGTTCTAAGCCCTGGTTCTCCGCTCAGCAGCTTCGACGACGAAGACGAAGATGATGACAATGCCGACCTTTTACCTGACTCCTTTGTACGGACTGTTCAGTACGGCCTACGTGGGTCAGAGGGATAAGATATATCTGCCTAATATTTTATTTCTAAGTTATTGTAATACTAATCTACTGTAGGTATCCACTATTCCTGATGCAATAGCATCGTCCTTTTTTTGAGTTATCTCCTGGGGCTATAGCTGAAGGAGCGCTAGTGTCCAAACTCAACAAGGAATCCGCACTTGGTCTGGACGCGTCTGTATGGGGGTCTGACTAGATCTGACTTGTCACGTGTGGCGGCTATTCAACTTCAACTTGAACTTCCACTACAGCCTTGCCAGCAATTATAGATGACCTCCAGGCTCCAACCCAAGCATATAGCGGAATCCATACGCTTCTATCGTGACAGCCGCATTTGGTGGCCAGGCCTGATTTTGCACATAACCGAGGTTACTAATGGTGCTTGTGCATAGATTTTCCGAAGTCCTCCTCAATGGTACTCGACCCCAAATCACCCCATGACCACATTCTGGGGCCGGAAAGAACTTTTCGATTAACGTTGGCCTTTTTTTTCCGAAGTCCTCCTCAATGGTACTCGACCCCAAACCACCCCATGACCACATTCTGGGGCCGGAAAGAACTTTTCGATTAACGTTGGCCTTTTGGGTCGATAGGCTTGTACTGTATACTGTGTAGACCGGTGACCGTTCCCTCAACAAAGGGGCAAGCCTCGAGTTGAGGGACCGGTAAAGCTGAGTTTAAATTGACGTGCCAAACGATACGATCGAAAATCACTAAAAATACTGTCGGAATGATCCTATCTACCTCTTTGGGTAAATAACCCAAACGGGTAGTTTCCTCACATTTGAGCTCTTTCTCCAGCTTAAATGGATGGAAGGTCTCGTAGAGAGTACTTTGAGTAAATTGGTCTCAAAAAATGGCACGTAAGTGTGAATCGATGCTGTCAAAAGGTATATTTCATGCTGGATTCCCAATTGGGTTATTTACCCAAAGAGGCAGATAGGATCATTCCGAGCGTATTTTTAGTGACTTTCAAGTATTTTTAGGTATTTTTCGATCGTATCGTTTGGCACGTCAATTTAAACTCAGCTTCACCAGTCCCTCAACTCGAGGTTTGCCTCTCTGTTGAGGGAGTGGTCACGAGTCTATATACTGTGGACCTTTTCTCACTTGGCATTCCTTGGCTAATAAGCTTCTGACTCTCTACGATGGTGGCAGTTCTGTAACCACTTGCGCGTTCCCGCTCTCCGTCCCGACCTCTGTTGAACCATCCCTGGAGCGTACAATGAGGTCTTTTGGAAACATAAGCATGAAGCTACGATGATGTATTACCCGGGCCGCGCCGGGACGGTTTCCCCTTCTCGACTTTCACCGAGGCAGAACCGTCGCGTCGCCACTTTATAAAACAGCCCATGAGTTGAGCGGTCAGTAGGACATTTACATTCAACCCTCTGCCGTTAGCATGTTTCCAAATGTCCTCCTTGTTCTTTCGGCTGTGTTCACCGTCGTAGTTGCTCAAGATGGATACGCTTCCCTTAACGGAGGGACCAAAGGTGGCGCCGGCGGAACGACCACGACAGTCTCTGCCGTGGCCGCGTTCCAAACCGCCATCAAGGTTAGTCCGTGCCTACGCATGTAGTAAATATATCTCCTTTCGGTTACTTACTGGACGTAGACCGATACTGCCAAAACCGTGTACTTGAAGGGGCCTATCACTTTGTCGTCTCAGGCTACCATTGGTAAGTGCAGCGGAACACTGGCTTGTTTAAAATCATTTAATTGAAGATGCGCAGGGAATAACACGTCAATCATCGGCATTGGAACGTCTGGGATTATCAACGGTGGTGGCCTCAAGATAGTCGGGAAATCCAATGTTATTGTTCGCAACCTGGTCATCAACAAAGTTGTTGGGAATGACGCGATCACGATGCAACGCGCCAACAACATCTGGATCGACCACAATGAATTTTATAGCGACACTACGCATGGTTTCGATTACTATGACGGTCAAGTCGACATCACCCATGCTTGCGACTTCATTACAGTTTCCTATAACTACTTCCATGACCATTACAAGGTCTGTCATCTTATTGCATCCACACAGAAAGTAGTTGCTCTAATGTCGCAATACAACCGTAGTGTTCTTTGATAGGACATGATCCCAGTAACGCAAAAGAAGGTCTGTCCCGGTTGCATCATCCTATTCGTTTATGAATATGACATTTTTGCTTCTGTTCTCAGACACGGCAAAGTTCCACCTCACATAGTATTTACCTGCTTCCTGTCTTCACTCGGCCAAGAACTCATGACACCCACAGTCACCACAACCGATGGAATAACATTCACACTCGCACCCCCGGTGAGGATCACTTTAGTACCTCCTTATCTGGACGACTAGATACAGTTGCATAGCAATGAGATTCGCGCATGTGCACTCATACAACAACCTCTTCGACAACGTTGTTTCGCAGGGAATCCATTCCCGATCAAAAGCTGAGGTGTTGATTGAAGGCAATGTTTTCGCAAACACAACAGAACCAGGTCAGTTACCTGTAAACTCTTTGGCCTCTATACCACTAATGTACAGTACCTCTGAGAAATTAGTATCGACTTACGGGTTTGTGATTCCTGACGACTCTCCCGATGACCCCAACGGTGATTTCGAACCCGATGGTTTCGCCAACTTTGGAGCGGGTGAGAACTCTGTGGGGATGTTTCTTTCAGCAAGCATCGCTGACTTTCCCGTAGCTAATGACTTCGGGAACGGTAAAAACAATGTCACTGCAACAGGCTTGTTCACTAGTGTGCCATACACGTACACTCTTACACCCCTTGCGAATGTAAGGTCAGTCGTGACGGCTGGCGCAGGAGTTGGAAAAATCTAGGCAATCTACTGTACCTGCATTTGTGCTTTTCCATCGTACCAAATCAATACCTTTGAAATCCACAGTTGTTTGAGCACGGCACCTTCACAGAGGTGGCCAAGAGGTGGGCGTGAGCGCTCAGTTGACCAAACATGCTACCATTTTAGGCAATATATACTTTCCCACGTAATTCGACGCGTCACTTGCACCAATTCCTTCAATCCAACTCTTCAAACGTTCATCTCACAACATCCACAATGTCGTCCTCTGCATCTACATCAAAGACCACAGAAACGACGTCGAAGACGACAACGGAACAGCAAAAGCCAGAGGACAACACCCACCACCTTGGCGTCCTTGAAGAGGATGACGAATTTGAAGAGTTTGCGGTAGCAGGTGTGTACCGATCTTCAACTGTTTCTATCGGCAAAGCTTGACGGTGGAGCACTTGATTTCGTAGACTGGGATGACTCACAGACTGATCTGGCGCATCTCGCCGGCGCTGCACCAGGTGCTGCGAAATCGGGTGGTGACAAGCTTTGGGAGGATAATTGGGACGACGATGATATCGAGGACGAGTTCAGCACGCAATTACGGTGCGTCTGGATGGGACAATATCTATTCGAATTGCAAGCTCACATGTCTTAGAAACGAGCTCGCGAAGACGAACAAAGGAGGAGAGGCCATGGAGCATTAGCAAGCTCAATCCAGGCGTCTCCCTTCCCCCTTCTGTAATGCTATAAATGAAAACCCGTTTCGCATCTCTCAAGCGCACGTCACATAGGATGGTTTAAGGTCATCGTTGAAACTTGTAGCATGGCGAACCCGATAGAATCATCAATTATCATTACAGATCATCAACAAATCATAGTCTCCACAATAAAGTCATCAAACCCCCATTAAACAGACTGTTTTTTCTCATCGTCGCTCACGACTACAGCGTTCTTCTCGTCCTCGACAATAACGTCGTCGGAGTCGAAGCTGTCCTCACCCAGGCCCATTTGGCTCGTATCGTACCCGTGTGCCTCAAGGTAAGCTCGAAACTGTTACAGAACAGTTCAAAGACAAAGTCTGGGAAACTCAAATCGAAGGGACATACCTCGCGATCCTCCTTCACCATACCGTCTTGGGTCAGCGGTCGAATGAAGCAGACAGTGATAAGCGCGCTGAGGACAGCGAGACCTGTATCTAGTTAGACCACGATTATGCTTTGGAACGCGTTCTACGAACCACTGCCAATCCAGAAGGGGCCCGTGTTGCCTCTGACAGTTTCTGACCCACCAAAGGCTAAAGTTGATTGGATTCAATATCTAATTCACGCATGCGCATACCCCTGCGAAATGGACTCACCGTCAATGATGGGAGGGAACACTATTCAGGATGAATATCAGTAGCTAGAGTGGATGTCAAATGGTCCGATACTCACTCCAGGTACCAACGAATGCTCCAACTTTTCCAATGGCAGCTGCCGCGCCATAGAATTGACCTCGCACAGCAGTAGGGCTGCTTTTACTCGCCAGAAGACCAAGGCAGTTTCCAGGGCCAAACTCTCCGAAGCTTAAAAAAATGCCATAGACAACCTTTAAATGGATTAATAAAATCGATCCAATTGCGGATGGTTTTTTTTTCACTTACAGCGAATCCAGCAATATGATGCGACAGTCTGATAGACTTGCTTAGCATCCGTTGCATGGTAAGGAAGAGTGAGGTTCTTACTGAGTGTAAAAACCACTCATGAAGAATCCAATGATAGCTTGTAACAGAAGACCTGTGATCTGCGGTGAAAATTTATCAGCAGTCACCGACATAAGGAAGCATAGAGAGTTATGACCATTGTGTATTTTGGCCCAAGATAATCGAGTACGAATGCCCCGATCAGAGTGCCTGTGAACAAGCCATTTTTAGGAGACGGTGGCATAACAAATAAGCCAATGGCATATACCTGGCATGTAGAACAAGCTGGAGAGACATGAGTATATGTCAGAAACATTATAAGCCAGAGCCTACTTGATAACGACGTTCCAGCCGAAGACAACGGTTAAGTCTTTGGACCCGCCAGTAATACTATAGAGCGGATGAGATCCATCAGTGGTGTCGGAAACAATTGAAAGCAATTACCGGTCAAGAATAATCGAGGAGTAGAGGCCGAACTATCAGGTGTTCAGTTTCTTTCGTTTCTTTAGAATGTCGGTTGCAACGGAAAATAACGGACAGGATAACTATGAAGCAATGAATGAGAAACAGCTTTATATGTTCAGACAGATGGGACTTACACGATAATGTCGTACAGGAACCTGAGATATAGCACTCAAAAAGGAAAGAGAAAGCTGCACGAGGAGAAACCGTACCACGTAAAAGAAATAGCTGCCAAGGACACTCCGTAGCGCCGGATGATCAAGAGGTAAGGGATGCGGGCCCTCTTCATTGAATCTTTTTTATACCGAATGGGTTCATCCATGTTTAGACGCCAGATGAAGACGGCGACTGCGGGAATAACACCCAGGCCCAAGGAAAGACGCCACACGGCCCGTAGGTGGTTGTTACCGAAGCTACAGCAATGAAGCTCAGTGTTTTTTCTAATTAAAGAAAGACAGGTCGAGAAGATAGTCAACGTACATCCAGTACAAGACCAGAGGGACAAACGCCGCAATGACGAAACCAAAATCAATCATCGTGTCTATTAACACAGGATCATTGTCAGCGCAGGACGGAGGATACATAATGACGTACTGGTCGCCAGTGCAAACCACCGATGCTGGGCTCTCTTACTGATGCCTGGCTCTTCAGATTGTTCTGAAGCGGAAACTGAACCACATGGATACTCCGCGCCAACTCCAATACCAAGGAGGAAACTAGAGGTATATTTAGATTGGGGCAATGTGGGGTAAGTGGTAAATTTACTCACCGCATAGCACTAAGCATGCTGAGTAATCCCCCGACACTGCCATGGGCTCCCGAGGAGGCAGCAGACAACCCAGAAAAGAGCGCAACAATCACAGTCGCGGACATCTGACAGCTGTTGAGCTAAAGATCGGTACATAGCAAAACCCGGTTTACCATCCCAAATTTTCTCCCCACTTTATCTGATAGGTAGCCTGTGTTGGTCGGGGTTCAGATCAGTGAATGTTGCCTGGTACGGACTCTGCATGCCTCACCAAAGAGCAACATGCCGACCACCGTTCCCGCAAATCCAAGACTGCTGAGGATAGTGCTATAGTTATGGCTCTTGAGGGCCGCGGTCCCATATACACGGTTCAGCACTGGTGGGCAAATTTAGTTCTATCTGGTCGTTCAGGTCGGAGAAATATACGAACGGGTATTAACTGTGACGAGCGGTCCAGATCCAGATAATGAAGGATGTTAGTATTATCGACGCACCGCTGCCAATAACACCATTCGCATAGCCTAAAAAGACGTCCATGAGGCTTTGTCGTCGTCAGATTGATTCAAGAAATCATTACCATCGGAGAACAGAGCTGTTCCACAGCTAAAAGTTGGAGGTTAGCGAATTGACGCGTCAAAATACGACTTCATACGCAAAAATGAGCGAAACACTCCTGATACGTTCTTTCAAGGACATGGTCGCACAAATAAAGGTGGAGCGCGAAGAGGCATATGGCCTCGGTAGCTGATTTTGTACATGGTTCTCGAGAACAGTGATGGGTTTCTCGGGTCTCACAAGATGCGCGATCGAGACTGGTGTCTGGGGTCCCAGGCTATTTTTGTGTTCTTCCCCATGATATTTTAAGAACTGTGCATCGCACGTTGGTCTGCCGCCCATGCTCGACAGCTTCCCTTCATCCTTGCCTTCACCGATATGCCCTCTGCTTTACCAGATTCTGCGTCAATAAACGCTTTGAACGTTAACATCGCTGTGCTGAACCAAGGAGGCTCATCAGTTCCTCTCGGCTGCAGCCTGCACCCCTGCAGCATCAAACTCGACAGGCTTTTTTTTGGCATCGCGCCGTGTGGACATCATGTCACTGAGATCACTGGTTGAGTCTGCCACGAATCATGGACTGGCGACGAGGCGCGACCGCACAGTAGCAGAGATGAGCTTTCTGGGCTACTGCTGCATGGAGTTCCACGGGTCGATCTCGGACTAGGATTTAGACCGTCACTTTCAGACGCCAGAGATACTAACACATGGCCTGAGCTGTGGGTTGTCGCCATCAATCTGTCAAAAATTGGCTTCGCTGTTAGTCTCTAAGCACAGAGCTCTCGCTGCAGATAGCGGAAATGGAGATACCTCATCGTCACGCGGGCAAATGTTATCTGTGAACTTGGGCGTCCATCCCGAGCCTGTCGGGCTCTCAACCAATAATCGGATAAGGCAAGAAATACCCAATGTCCTCAGAGTGCAGGGAAAGGTTTGAAAACAACTCTTCCTAGGTTGTTTCTAATTCTCCATATTATTTTCTTGTCGAAGACCTATTCCCATGTCTTCATAGTATCACTTCTTCTGAAGCATACACAGGAGCAGGCTTGGTGCTTCCGAATTCTCCATCATGCACATGTTGTGGCTTCTTGCGGAAAGGAGCTACGATATTTTTATTTGGCATTCTGGACTGTGCCACTGCGTCGCCACATTGATGTCATAAATATAACTTCTTATCGTACTGCCCATGCTTTTTGGCTTTCTTGGTGATCAACATCGAACTCGGAAACTCATAAGTCTTTGCTCGACCAAGCAAAATATCTTTTGGTTGGATTCGAAGTATAAATTCTAATCGATCACCTCAAGGCATACCCGTCGGTAGCGGCTGAGTACTTGAGTGCTAGTGCTACAAGCGTAGCAAGAACTAGGTCATGTGTCTCGAAAGCGTACAGCCTCGGACCTCGGTTGACAGCGGCTTACCCGCAGCACAATAAAAGGACGCCATTTATTTTGAACTGCATCAGTAAATTGGGAAATTGTCTCCAGGTACATATATGGTGCATATCTGTGGTAAAACCATGCACAACTCGTAAAACCTGACATAAGATTTGGATGCATGTTGTATGCCCTCGTCTTTGCTCAACAGGCAGGCTCTCTTTTCCCAATCAAGTGTGCTTTCAAATAAAATGTTGCGGATTATGGTCAACTGTTGCGATCCTTACTCAATAGTGTGCGTTTGCATGATATGGTGTCGGCATTGGAATGGCTGGTGGTCGCGTTTTCTCCCATTTTTCTTCCTCTGAAGGTTTCTCAACTCTCACAGCAGTAACAAAAATAGTGAAAAAATTTCATATGAATTGTAAAAGGACACCATTATAACAAGTAAGACGATCTATGGCACAATCTCAGCATTCGTTCGATGAGCCCGTCGTGAACCGGGGACTGGAGAAAGAATTCTAACTGTGGACATCAATCAATAGAACGTCAAAACGCAATAGAAGTAACGGACCTTTGATATCACCGCCATAATCGCATCGCGGCCGTGGAGGTACACACATACATCCACGTCTGACCGTCAACATGCCTGGGGCCAGGAAGCGCGTTGGTAGGTGCGCGCTGCGGCGTGGCACCGAGGTTGAGGTGCAAGGTGGCTTGACCAAATTGAAGGGGTGCTCTGTATCGCAATTGGGGTGTCATCGTGTTGCCTGTGATGCATACATGATGAGTGATGATTAATTGTCGTGCTTCAGCAGCAGCGCACACAAACGCACCTTTATATACTTAGTGACAAACTTGAGAAGAGAGGCAACGACTCCCGGGAGCGCCTCTGAAATGAGAGCTACAACTAGTACAAGGCAGAGACGAGGAGAGATACATGTGTGAACAACCAGCCACAGACGGCCTCGCGCACAGTGCGACAAGATGGTTCAGCCCAACTGACATTTGGGTACAGGAAGTTCTTCCCTCTCGTCGAAGGACATGACACTGACAATGGTGGGGGGAAGGAAAAGTTCAACGTGTGTTGGCGGTTGTTTGGTGGATGTTGAAAACCCGGTCGGACTTTGAATCGACTTGTCAAAAAACAAAATCTCTCGACTTTCCCTTGCGCCCTCACGCATCGGTGGCAAAGAGATGGTCTAGATAGTGCTTTGTTGTCGTGGGACACGCCAGGTTGGCGGGGGGGTGCTTATGTCAGCGTGTCCCGGGGACACGGCGGCTGTGCTACGGTGGCGGGAAGTGCTCGGTCGTCGTCGAGGGCGGCGTGGACGGCCTGATTGATGTCGGAGGCGGAATTTGAAGTGGCCATCATGAACGTACTTAGCCGAGCAATGAACTTGAGGCGAGATCACTTGCCGCGAGCCGGAATCGAGGGTCCAGGGTCCTCCCAAATGAGGGAGCGTGTCCCAAGTGCACGAAAAAACTTATTTTTCATGGGACACGATTTGGCTGATGCTCGCAGCCAAAGGGAGCGTGTCCCAGAAGATTCTAAGTCATTGATTTCGCTCTGGGACACGCCGATTTGGCCGAAAGATGCCATCAATCAACCTCGGGAGCCATCACCTGCGGTAAATGCACCGACTTGCTTGAACACTGGATTTTGTTGCGGGGGAGCTCTCAAAAAATGTGATTGCTTCACTGAAAAATGGATTCCACTACTGGCTGTTGCTGAAATTAATTTGAGAGGGAAATGAGCCACGGATGGTGCTTCTCATGCTGAATGAACTTGGGGAAGGAGACGCGACGCGCTCAGATCGTTCAGGTCACGTGATCCGGCAACTGCCTTGCTCCAATCTCTGTCTGGCTCTCGAGCGCAGAGGCGAATATAAGTAGGAGTGTCCGGGAGCACCCGGGTAGCTTTTTAGCTGGTCCCGAGGCTCCCAGATCATGTATTTTCCCATTTTAAGGTAGTGCTACAATAAAATACAGGAAGTGGGTGGGTGGGAGAATAAAGAAACTCTGGTACACGACTAAGGAGGGATTGAGCTCGAGTGAAGAGATCCCTCAGAAATTATACTCACCTAGAAGAGGGATTGAGGTGGAGTGAAGAGATCCCTAAGGTCTCAACTTCGCTCCCTCGATCTCTTTTCTAGGTGAGTCGGCGGATGTAACATAATATGTCCCCACGCAGAGGATCTGGCCTCAAGCGTGTGGGGTGTGTTGTTATGTGTATCATATCCACGCGTAGACACGTGATGGGGATTCTCGCGTGTACCAGAGGCCTTGTCGACATTGATTGGACTTGTGTAAACTCTTGTTTAAACTCGACCAATCTCTGTCTGGCTCTCGAGCGCAGAGGCGAATATAAGTAGGAGTGTCCGGGAGCACCCGGGTAGCTTTTTAGCTGGTCCCGAGGCTCCCAGATCGTGTATTTTCCCATTTTAAGGTAGTGCTAAAAGGCTATATAAGAGATGAGGTACGATGTGAGGAGTAAAAGGGGAAAGTTTTGTAAATATTGGATACGTAGCTAGCAGTGGAAAGATATGAGGATGGGCTAGTGATGGAAGTGGTCACGGTCACGGTGTTTTCGACCGAAAAGTAAGGCTTGAATCAAGACGGGACTTTTTCTGATGTAAATTTGAAATGTAGAGGAAGCCCAACGACCAATAGCCTGTATGATGGAAGGGGCGACTCCTTGTTCAGCTAGGTGGGTGGCGCTGCTGGCTCTCATGGACTGGCCCGCAACAGAGGCGTCGAAAAATTTCTTCAAGCGATTGATGAAGAATGAGCGTGTTGGGACACGGCCGGATGATGTTAGCCAGAGTTCACGAGAAAGCGGGAAGAGGACTTGACGAGAGACAAGGTAGGAGGCAAATTGTTTGAAGGGGTCATGAGGAGTGTCTTGACGCTGTACTACAATGGTATTGCCTTCGAAGAACTTGTCGGCTTTATGGCTTGGGAGGAAAAACCGGTAGTCGTGGTCGGAGAGTGTGACAGAAGATATTTTGATGAGTTTGCGATCATCACGGAGGTTAGGGTTGTCGGGGTAAGTTAACTCGCCGAGTCGCATGAGGGCGAAGAAACCCGTAAGTAGTTGGGCGACGAAGAGGCGATCGTCATGATCGATGCTAAGCGCATAGTGATTAACAACGCGTTGGAGGTCGTCGATTGTGAGCGCCTGTTTGCGTTTGGTGGGAGAGGCATGAAGGCGATGGCATCCGGTGAGGGTGCGTGAAACCAAGGTGGATTTGCGTATGTCCCGAATGCTGGGGAAATAGGGTTCAAGTTGTTGGCAGATTCCAGAGAGGTAAGAGGCGACGGAGTTGGGTTTGATATGGGCACACATGTAGACCGTAAAAAACGAAAGGGTTTCGGCGGTCGGTTCAACAGGAAAGTCGTGGAGACGGACGAAATTGAGGTAGCTGTTTAGCGCGGATCCATAAGAGCGCCAAGTAGAAGTATCAATCGCTTGGCCTAAGGCAAGGGATCGCTCGTGAAGAAGCCGTTCACGAGACCAGGCGACCCGCTTGGGTTGCCTGGATTTAACGCCCGAATGGATCATTTTTTCGCAGCCCCCAGCGGCATTTGAGGGGGTTGAAAAGAGGAGATCGTGAGCGTCGGCACGAGGTCCAATGCTGCAAGGAACCTTCCACGTGAAATGGCATCTGCGACGGAGTTAGACGAGCCCGGGACATGGAGCACACGAAGTTGGTGATTTGACTGAATAAGGATGTCGGAAAAGAGTTTGAGGAGGGGGGTGAATGCGGGAAGGCTGTATAATGAGCTGAAAATGTTGACGGAATTTGAATTATCTGTGAAAATGACAATTCGGAGTGATGTGGATGCATCGAATTTGGTGACGGCATGCTGAAGGGCGGAGACGACGCAGAGAGCCTCGAAGTAGAAGATGTCTCGCGAGGCGGACTCGATAGGAGCAGGAGAGTAGTACCTGAGCTCAAGCTCCGGGTAGTAGAAACCCATACCTTCAAGACAGGCATCACAATATAAGGTGACGTTGGCTAGCTCAGGAGGCCAGTCAAGTGCACGCAGAACGCAGACCCCGGTGGCAGTTTTGAGGTGCTGTTGAGCCCAAAGGAGGTCTGAACGAATCGCGGCGTTGACGTAGAGGCGAAGGTCAGGGCTAACGTGTCCGTTGAAAGATATCTTGGGGTAGACGTTGTTGAGTGAAGGGCGCAACAATGGAAAGACATTGAAAGCCCAATTTAGCCAACCAGCAAGGCGCTGCCAGACTTTGAGGGTGAAGGAAGGGGAATTGTGATTGACGTAACGTGTGAACTTGGTGAGCTCAAGGTCTAACGTGGCGAGCCGATCGGCGGGCAGGGTCATAGTCATGAGGTTCGCATCAACCTCAATCCCAATGATCTTGAGTGGTGAACCGAAAATTTGCTTTCGTTCCTTGTGCGGAATTCCGAGCTCGTCCCAGAGCTGAAGGAGTTTAACTTGATTTGTGGAAGGGAACCAGGAGGTCCCAACACTTAAGAGACGGATACAGAGCTAGAACGGGGTATGTATTCGAGATAATGAACTAGAATGTATGTACGCGTATATATACTACGTGTCATGTGATCGTGATATAGGAAAGGTGTCTTAGGTGAAGCAATAAAGTGACAGCGGATCGCGGAAGTGATCGAGGAGGAGAGCAGGGAGTCGTGTAAGAAAAGGGGATCGAGGGGAGGTACGTATGTGAGGATCGAGGGGAGGTACGTATGTGAGCGAGGGAATCGAGGGGAGGTGTGTATGTGAGCGGGAAAGGGAGGGAAGAGTGCGTAGCACTCTTACACTCTTCCATGCCGTGAAAAAAATCCTTGTAAGTATGGGTAGAAATTACGAAGTGGATGTGAGGGGGGGAGGGGAACGTTTTTCCCAGATGTCCAAGGCTTCGGTGTTCGCGAGTTCGGAACCTGCAAGCCATAAGTCCGATTCAATGCCGTAACCAAGCCAGCGGACGAGATATTGCTTTCCTCTCCCGCGTTTGCGCTCGTCGAGAATACGTTCGATGAAGTATTCGGTTGAACCATCACTGGTGACAATAGGGCCGGGTCGTGGGAGGATACGGTGAGGAAACATCGTGTCGTCGTTCTCGACAAAGGGCCGGAGTTGTGATGAGTGAAAGGACGGGTGGATTTTGGAGTTTTCGGGTAGGGAGAGGGTGTATACAGAAGACTCTGGGAACGCTTTAATGATCGTAAAGGGACCATCGAAGCATGGCATAAATTTGGCGACGCGGCCGTCTTTCGCCTGCATGTAGTCGCGTCTCCGGTGCGCGGTGGCAAGAAGAACTTTGTCGCCGATCGCAAAATGGTGGTCAGGAGAATGATTGGTGTTCGCATGATGTGCTTGAGAGATTTTTGCTGCTGTAAGGGAGTCCTGGGTGTCGAGGAAGTCGACATGTAAGCGGTCCGAGAATGATTTGGCAGCGAGAGTATCAGGTAACGGGATATCGTCATTTGGAGGAGTGATAACGATGGCGGGAACGTCACCGGGGCCGAGTAGTGGGGGTATAAGCTGGGGGGAATGGCCGGACTTGAGCATGAATCCTGACAGCCCAATGGAAGTATTGATAGTGTTCATGATGTCGAAGCGAACTTTCGGAAGGGAACGAGCCCAGCCTGTTTGGTTCCATTCAACGTGAAACCTGATGCATTGGATTATGGTCTTGTTTGATCGCTCAGAGGAGCCATCCGTTTCAGGATGGTAAGCCGTAGAGAGACGGTGTTGGATCCCGGAAAGTTTCATTAGAGCTTTCCAGAATTTCGAAACGAAGAGTTTGTCGCGGTCCGTGATGATTTCACTAGGCATTCCGTTTTCGCAGACCCAATGGTTGAAGAATAAGGTGGCGAACTGTTCTGCAGTTTGTGAAGACGTACAGGGTACGATTTGGATGTCGGCACCTAGGCGATCGGTCATTGTGACGATAGTGTCGAAACCATCATCTTTGGGGAGGGGTCCAACGAAGTCGATGGCGACGGAGTCGAAACGTTTGTCGGGGATAGGAAGGGGATGTAGGGGTCCAGGGGGTTTGGTAGTGGAGGATTTGTTTCGCTGGCATTCTGAGCAGGACGGGACATAGGCGCGAACGAGGTCACGTCGCATGTTGGGCCAGTAAAAGTCGTCGCGGAGGGAGAGGTAGGATTTTGTGCCGCTGAAGTGACCTAAATTGTCGTGAGCAAGTCGGAAGAGTTGCTCCCGTAGGTCTTTATAACGTGGGATGACGAGGCGGGAGCCGACAAACAGAAGTCCGTCTGAGAGCTGGATGCCGAGTTTGTTGTCAATGATATTGTTCTTGAGGTCTGTGATAATAGATTTGCACCAAGTGTCGAACGCATATCCCTCCTTGATATCGGTGACGAAGGAAGAATCGGACCGGATTTCAAACACGGCAGTGACTGGGGACGAGGTGGGGCTGGGATCGGAGGAGTCAGGGAGACGGGACAGAGCGTCCGCGACGGTGTTAAGTTCCCCTGCGATATAGTGGATCGTGTACTCGTACTGGGAGAGGTATTCCATCCAACGCGCTTGTCGGCGTGACAGATCCCGTTGTGAGTCGAAGTTTTCTAGCGTTCTGTGGTCGGTGTAGATGTAGATATGGGTGCCGAGAAGGTCGCAGCGCCATTTAGTAATTGCACGCATGATAGCGAGCATCTCCTGTTCGTGGACGGGGTAGTGAAGTTCCGGGCCCCGTAGTTGACGGCTTTCGAATGCTACAGGCCGGGCGGTTTCCCATGTTTCTCCAAAACTGAGGACGGCGCCAGTGCGCCGCAGGCTTGCGTCGCAGGTTACGAAGATCTTTTTGGACCCCGGGTTCTCGTGGTCGATTGTGGTAAGGCATTCACGGGAAAGGACAAGGCTCTTGATTTGGTCGAAGGCGAGTTGGTGTTTCGGGGACCATCCGGGGAAAAACGTGTTGCACTCTTTTCGGGTGAGGGGAGTGAGGACTGATGTAAATTCAGCCAGTGCAGGAAGGAATGCCGCGATGTAACGTACGAGACCCAGGAAACGCCGAACGTCCTTCGCGCTGCGGGGCCGGGGCCAATTGGTGATACGTTCGACTTTTGCAGGATCAGCTTCGATTCCACGGGTGGAGATATGGTGTCCGAGGAAGTCGATTTCGGTCGTGAAGAGGAAGGATTTCTTTAAGGAACAAAAGAGGTTTGCTGTAGTGTTTAAAGGTCCGGTTGGGTCCGGTTTTTGAGCTCCGACCAAGGCAACCGGCAACCGCAACTGGTTGCGGAAATTTCCGAAACCCGAAAAACCGGACCGGGACCGTGAGCAACCGGCAACCGCGGTCTTTCTGCAGTTGCCGGACCAGTTGGGACCAGTTTTGACTGTAACAGGTCACCAACCAGTCCTGACTGGCTAAAACTGACTTAAAGCAGTATATTCTACTCTATAAACTAATTAATTCTTGTTAAACCAAGGTGAATGGACAGCAAATGCTCCCAGAGCACCGTTTTGGCCGTTAAAGAGGCGTGGGAAAGTGTCCGGCAACGACCGAAGTTGAAGACGCGTCCGAATTTGTTGTGTTATTACCTTTGATTGAAAGTATGACTAGTTACCTTGTGCAACAGAAATAATAAAGACGCCGTGGTTGAGTGGCAAAGTGTGTCATCATAAGTTATTTATGTATCTTGAGGTTCAGAGTTCAATTCCTCCGAGTTACACTTTCAATTTTGAAGTAAAACTTGTTGTAGCTATTGAAACTCGGCCTCACAAAGTACAAAATACTTAATGACTGCAAGTGCAGTTGCAACCGGTTATGACCAGTCTTTCACGGTTGCATTGTACTTTCAAAATGGCGCAACCGGCAACTGCAACCCTCTCAAAATGAGGCAACTGCAACCGAAAGTCCGGTTGCCTGCAGTTGGGTCCGGTCCGGTTTCGGTCGGATTTTCGGTCCACGCAACCCAACCTTCAAACACTAGTTTGCTGCGCGAAGAGATTCAAGGACGAGGGAGACATTAAGCTTATGTTCTTCGACTGAGGACGACCAGATGATGATGTCGTCCAAGTAGACGTGGCAGATTTTGCCGATGTGATCCTTGAGCGCAAGGGTGACGCGTCGCTGATGTGTGGCAGGAGAGTTCCGGAGACCCATAGGCATCACAACCCACTCCCACAGACCAAATGGAGTAAGGGTCGCAGTGTACTTGATGTGGTCCGGGTTCATCAGCGTCTGAAAGAATGAATTCGTCATATCTATTTTGCCCCAAATGGAGCCTTTCGCGCAGTCCGCGAGGATGTCGTCTATTCGTGGGAGGGGGTAATTGTCTGGTGTTGTGACTTTGTTGAGTCCTCGAAAATCGTTAACCCAGCGGGGAAGAACATTTGGATCGGATTTAGGGACGATAAAGGAAGGGGATGTAAAAGGCGAGGAAGAAGGACGAATGCGTCCAGCGGCGACATGTTGATCGATAAGGGTTTTCCATCCCGCGCGATATTTTCGAGGGCAGGAGTAAGCACGAGCCGTTGAGAAGTGCGTGTTGGGGGCAACGTCGATGTTGTGGTAAACATTTGTAGGGAGGTCGCGTACGTGGGGAATGTCGGTAGGGAAGCAGTCACTGAAGGAGGATTTAAGTTCTTGATCAAGTTCTGCAAGGGTTTCAATAGACGCGAGTTGTTCAATACGTGATCGGACAAGGGCAATGATGTTGACGGTGCCCGTAGTGTGTACTTGGTAGTCGAAGCGCGTGGGGTGTTTCTTGAAAAGTTGAAGAAGTTCGGCATGCACTGCCACTCAGATCGGTCGCCACGTTTTTCGGGCAGTTCGGATGTGTTCCGCCTCCACGCGAGCGAGGGCGGCCTCGGCTTTCCGTATCTGGGGAGGTGATCGATTGATCGGAGATCTAAAGAGGGAGGCGTCGGGGGGATTGAGGAGATCAAAGCCGCAGTCTTTAGCAATAGCAGTACGGGCATGGGGGTCAAGGACAACTTTGTTGCGGACGAGGAAGTCTAAGCCTAGGATGATGTCTGTAACTAAGTTCGGAACGATGACGGCATGAAGTACGCGTGATTTCCAATGGGCATCACGGGATTGGAGGTGAAGTTTACAGTAGGTGGTAAGGGAGCATGTATCACGAGGGGACGAGGAAGAAGAGAGTGCACCGGAGATAAGAAATGGTTTATGTAGACGCCGCGGGACAAGTCCGTAAAGTTCCGCCATATCAGAAGAAATCATCACTGGACAGGCGCCGGAGTCAATCAGCGCGCGTACGGGAGTTGGTGCACAGGTGAAGGGGGCGTCGAGGGAGCAGTCCCACCAGAAGTGATTGGGGAGGGAATCGGTGAAAGAAGGGACGTACTCGTCTGCGGCATATTCTGGGCAGTAGTCTTCATCCATGGCCGAGTCGTCGTAGGAGTAATTGTCGCTGACGAATGTAGCTGGTTCGGATCCAAAGACGGCCGCAATGACGGACGGTTTGCGTTGTTCATAAGCGGTTTTGGCAAGGGCGGCGTTTTCGGGTGTAAGGTTTCTGATAGCTTCGGGAGAGGGTCGTTCGATGGTGCAGGAATCCGCGTAGTGGCCGGTGTAGAAGAGTCTGCACTTATAGCAGCCCCCGTTATTGGCGAGTAGAAGTTTTTCGGCATCGGTTAGGCAAGGAATGAAGGGACGGGGTGGGCGAGACGGATTGGAGGAAGGAGCAGGAGCACTTTGATGAGAGGCGTTCGGAAGGGTGTTCGAGATGTTGGAGGAAAGAGGGATCCGGGCGGCAACTGATTGAGCGACGAGTTTATCGATATAAGCTTTCCCGTTCCTTTCGCTTCGTGCTCGAATGCGGTCGTCGATTTTCCTGACTTCGTCAACCCAGTTATCAAAGACAACCATCTCTTCCATCGTTTGAAAATTATCAGCAGAGCGATACGCGGCACGAAGAGCAACATCGAAACGTGCGGTGAGGTGATCCTTCATAACAGCTACAGGGACGTGGAGAGGTTTGCCGACCAAGAGCAGGTTACACTTCTTGATGTCGATGACCCATGGCCAGAAGGGTCGATTGTCCTGCATACGAATGACGCGCATGATGATGTCGTCTTGCCAATACATCGGTAACCATTTCTTCATGAATTCAGTAGCGAAGTTCAGAAAGGTGAGCGCGACGAACTTGTCGAAGTCGGCGTCGAGCCAGTCTTGCACGGAGGTGTCTTCAAAGTTATATATAATGCGTTGAACTTGCTCGTTGGGGGCGATCGATTTGTGGGAGAAAAAGCGCTGGCACATCTTTTCGAATACCTTGAAGTTGTCGTATGTGATGACGCCTGGCGACATGATGGGGGCATGAGATGGAGCGAGTTGCGAGGCGACGGCGATGAGGGGAGTGTTCTGAGACGTCATTGTATGTAAAGGGAAGGGTTGAGGAGTGGATGTATGCGCGTAAAAAGGATAAGAATCAGAGTCAGAGTCCGTTTGATACGTAGGGGAGTTGGGCGAGGATGGGGGAGATGGGACAGGTGATGGAGAAAGGGAGGTGAGAGGAGAAGGAGTACGTGATGTTGAAGGGGTGTGTAAAATGGGAGGCGCAAGGGGTGGCGGGACAGTACGGGAACGTGGAGGTGGTCGTGTAGGTAATGAAAAGAACGTAACGGGTCGCTGAGATCTGAGAAGGCGCTGGTGCTCCAGATTTTCGAGATGGGAGTAAGAAGGAGGGGGGTGAGGGTGGGCGAGAGCCTTTATATATGAGGGATGAGGGTGGTTTGGTGTTTTCGAAGCAGGAGGGTGGGTATGACGTGTTGTGTCTGAGAAGGGAAGGAGGACTGTTAAAACGGGGTAATGGCGTGGCGGGTATGGACCAAAATCGAGAACGTGTCGGTTCGAGTTTTTACAATACGGACAAGGGCAGACAAAGGTCGATGCAGACCGGACAAGGTAGACGGGAGGCGAAAGATCGCTGTGACGAGGTAGGCGAAGAAATTGCGCAAAGGGTAACGAAGGTGTACGTTGCAATCAAATGTTCATGATTGCGAGGAGAAGAGAGAGCGCTAACCAGTAACCGGGATTTTCGAGGAAGGAAATTCGTTCAAGCTCAAAAAAAAGTGGAAGGGAACCAGGAGGTCCCAACACTTAAGAGATGGATACAGAGCTAGAACGGGGTATGTATTCGAGATAATGAACTAGAATGTATGTACGCGTATATATACTACGTGTCATGTGATCGTGATATAGGAAAGGTGTCTTAGGTGAAGCAATAAAGTGACAGCGGATCGCGGAAGTGATCGAGGAGGAGAGCAGGGAGTCGTGTAAGAAAAGGGGATCGAGGGGAGGTACGTATGTGAGGATCGAGGGGAGGTACGTATGTGAGCGAGGGAATCGAGGGGAGGTGTGTATGTGAGCGGGAAAGGGAGGGAAGAGTGCGTAGCACTCTTACAATTTGTTGGCATGAGCTTGTTGTAGGGTTCATAGAGCGTGAAATCGAGGGCATTGTTGGGACCATAAGAATCATCGGAGTAGGCGCAGAGGAAGAGGATGAGTTTGACGTGGATGGCGATCCATGTAACAAGAGCGTTAAACGATATCCAAAAGGAACCAGTGCCTCGACCACCAAACGCTCCGTTACAGTCGACATGCCGCATACCATCGATCGTGTTAACTTGTTTGATTTGCCAATAAGGATGTACTGGCATGAGACGATATGCTTCAGTGATGTCGGACTTGAAAAGAGTAAGGGGAGGATGGTCGCTTTTGTGAAGTGCGAGGAGTATCTCGCCGAGGTGTCGCATGTTATCGAGGGGATAGCCAGCGATGTCTTCATGTAGAACCATTGAATTCAGTGAGAATTCACCAGCGGATTGGTTGGTGACCATTCGGAGGTCGGTGGAATCAGGCTTCGGAACGGCATGAATTGGCATGGAGTACATGCCAGGGAGCAGGTGAGGACCGAACGATGGCGAAAAGCGATTTTTGGCAATCTCGATATCACGTTGTGAGCGAAGAAAGTCGGCATGGACGGTGTCGAGTGGTGGAGGGAGTGATGCGTCATGGGTGGTAGGGTAGCCAGGGAGTTGCGTGTTTGCCCACGGCCAAAAACCTTCTCGAAGTCCATGGCAGACTGACTTGACGAACGGTTGATTAGGATGCCCAGCAAGGAGGCGTTCAAAAACGTCGACTTTGATGGGCGTAACAATAGAGAAAAGGTGTGGATTATCGTGTATAGTTTTTGAAACGATGGGATCACTGAGTGCGGACAAAGGCGGCGAAGGTAATGGAGATGCATGAACGGTCCAATCGGCACACGTGGGGGTGAAGGATCCATCCTCACGCCAAAGATTGTAACGAAGATACTTAGGCTGTAGCCCTTGTATCACGTCCATCGTTGACCTGGCAATTCTCTTTTGAATGTCCAGGTTGCCGGCACTTCCTGCAGATGTGACGGTAAACACAGACAGCGTTGGAGTTGGGGCAGCCTTTGGAGGAGTTGAACCGGTTACAAATTTGGGGTTGATCGCCGGCTTTGATCGAACCGGAAGCTCTTTTGCTTCCGTGACCGGATTCAATTCCGTCTGGTGCCATGATTGCTGTTTGGAATCGGGCGAAACGGTGGACATCTGTGAGGAGACATGATTGCCCTCCGCCGACTTCGGAGCGAATGGCTTTGTCGTAGGAGATGACTTGAGAGTGGGAGGAAGTGATTTTGGAGGCAAAGAGGCCTTCAATGTAATCGGCATAATCTCGGAGTTCTGATTCTCGGTGTTTGAACGCAAAGATTGTCGCTTTGATGGTGGAATTCCATGCGGAGGTCCAATCGCCACTCGTTTGGACCTTTCTAATTGGTTCATTTGCTCCCAGCTTGATCTGAGCTGATCCGAGGCGTCCAATGTTCTCTTTAGGAGCACTAATGTGGTTGAGGGAGCTGAGGACGACGTCAAGGTTGACGGGATTTCCCTTGATGATGTTCTCCCACTCAGATGATGGGAATCCGAGAGGGGCAGACTGTGCAAGTCGAATGAGTTGCTTGACCTTTCCAGTGTTTCTCCCGAAATATCTGAGTAACTTTCTGGTCTTGGCGCAGGATGCTGGGCATTTCTTTCTAGCCTTAAGCTCTCTCCTGTGCCAGGGCATCTTTGACTCCTTGACAGACTTTTTTCTCCCATCTCTATCCGATCCAGAAGACTCTTCTTCTGAGGTTGAGCTGTCGGAATCGGAGAAATAATCTCGTGATCGCTTTGATGACGATGTGGAGTTGTCAGAGACAATGGTTCCAAGGAATGATGCAACTGCGTTGTGAGGGAACCTCACGGACTACACGGGAACCTCACGGACTACACGGGAAACTCGGGACAACGACTCCACAGCATCGGACCCGTCGGGTCAACTATCGGAAGATCGGACGAACAGGACACTTCCTCCCCACATCGTACGACTCTGAACAAACCACCCACGACCAATCAGACACCAGTAACTATACCAAGAGTTCCAAGTATCATTATCACGGGCACAACAGTGCATTCGGTCCAACACAGACCCGATTCCGATCGGGACAACTTCCACCCGACGGACCCGATACGCCTCCGCAGGCCTCTGACTCGCACCCGATACCCACAGACGAGAAGTAGATTCTGACTAGATACCTATCCTAGGACAGTATAAATACAGCTCGATTGTAACTAGAATCTCCAGTTGAATAAACCCCCAGCTCTAGAGTTAAAAGCTCAACAAAACCGATCGTTTTCCAAGAACGTTCTCGATCTCTTCGTCGTTTCGTACCCGTCCGAACCGTACCCGACCGTCCCGATCGTTAACCGAATCATACCCGACCGACATCAGACCAGTACCGAATCGAAACAGTACCCGATAGAAGATAGACCCGACTCCGACGAATCGTACCCGACAGAACGAAGACCTGACCCAATAGCGACACTTGACCGAACGTAGGCACGAACCCGACAGTACTCCGAACCCGATTCGCATACTCCGATAGTTACATTTCGTTCAACACAACAAACTCCCCTCCCCGGTAGTCGCTGACAGTAGTCGGCAGTCCATATTGGGTTTCTCAACCCAGCCTCGCACAAACAATCACAAGTGGAGCCCACCGCGAGGGGCAATAGACAGCCGGTAGCCACGAGCTCCCGGACTCTGCGCAGCACAGTCCGTCGCTCTCTACTAGAGGAACTCCAGTTGGCAACATCAGATCCAACCTCACCTCAACCAGCCCATAACTCTGCCTTCCCGCCCCCAGTCCTTCACTGATCCGAGTCATCAGACAGAATCTTTGGTATCCCGCTCGCTACCGAAGAGGAAACTTCCGACGATCCGTTTGGTTCCCCGCTCACGCCATACCAGTCATTTTATATTACACCCGACCCATCCGATACCGACTCTCGACCCGCGTCCCGACAAGAACAGAACGATCTATCACCCCGCACCGAACCTCGAACCGCATCCCAGCAGAAACAGACCGAACCACCCTTAGACCCGCGACCCGCACTCCGACAACAACAGACCTCCCTAGCGACAGACAAATCGCTCCCGATGGCAACACCTACGAACACGTTCAAATTACCGGCCCGAGGCCACAGTTCTGCTCCGCAATTCGATGGGAAACCGACAGCGCTAAAACGTTACTTCGAGGATGTCACTCTCCTTGCCGAAAGTGGTTCCCTGGTAGGAAAGGAAATCATCAAGATCGCCCTGCGATATGTCGGACCCGACGAAGAGGACTTATGGTCCCCGTTGGCAAAAGAAGCCGACGAGGATTGGGAGGCATTCAAGAAAGCAATCACCAAGCTGTATCCGGGAGCTGAAGACGATCGAAAATACGGCGTTACCGACCTCGAACGTCTCTCCGAGGAACAGTCCGCTATCAAAATGGTTACCCGAGCCGATCTCGGAGCATACCACCGGAAGTTCATTCGTGTAGCGTCATTCCTCCGAGCCACGAAACGACTCTCCGATCGAGAAATCGCAAGCACATTCCTCCGAGGCTTCAACTTGTCATTCCGAACCGCGGTTAGAGAACGACTAAAACAAGTCAAAATCGACCATCATCCCGACGATCCCTATGATCTTCAAGACATATATGATGCAGCCAGCTTCATACTAGCGGCTCCGCCAGTAGAATTCGCGTTTCCGACGCAGGATCGCACCGTAAAACGGGAAACATTCGATATGAGCACGGTTGAAGCAGCTATCCAGAAGGCTATCGCCAGCAGTTTTACCACCTTTCAGACATCGATGCAATCCATGGCGCAACGTGTCGACCAGGGTCCGCGAATGAACCCTACCATGAACAGTAACAATATGCCAGCATTCACTTGTATATTCTGCCTCGATCCCGGACATGGCATTCGGGTCTGCCCCAGACTTGACGACTATATTCGGCTCGGAAAGTGCATTCGAGATGCCGACGGTCGGGCATCCCTCCCGAATAACATGGGCATTCCCCGATATCTCCTCGGAAGGTGCTTGATGGAAAAGATCGACAATTACTGGAAAACCGTCGAAATAGCAGCCAAGACCGACAATCCTCACGATATACCGCCTCATATCACGTCAAATCTGTACGAAATCGCCACGGATGCACAGATTCCCTCCGACATAGCAAACTACCATTATCAATCGGCATACATAGAAGATGCCTCCGATGAAGACGACGGACCCGTATCAATCTTAAAGAACGAAGGATCCACGAAAGGAAAAGGGAAGAAGGTAGTGTTCGATGGGGTAGACGTGCCCGCCCGGCCATATACTGGAGTGCCCAGGAAGGCCATTGAGCCCACGACAATCGAAGTACCCAATGAAACCCCCCATCGTCAATCCACTCCGACCGCTGTCGACGGCGCCCGATCCACGCAGGCTGCCCCGGCCTCTTCCTCTCAGACCGCACCACGAGGCGCACCCACAAATGCTAAGAATACCCCGCCGCAGCGTTCCGAGTATGCCAATCGACCCGGAGGATACTCCATCCCTCCCCGATCATCGATTCCGATGGTATCCGCCCCGTTCAATGCCCCGCAATTCCGATACGTCTGCCCCGTGGAAGATCCTAATCTGATCGCTGGCCTCGTACAAAAGGCCCTCTCTGGCAACATAAACATTACACAGAGGGAACTATTGGCAGCGTCGCCGGAGGTTCGGAAGCAGATCAAGGAACTTACCACCACCAAGCGACTTCCGAACATACAAGAGGCTGGGCAGGAAGTAGTTTCGGCACTAACAATGCTTCAGAAAATTGGACCGAACGAACTTCCCGAGCAAGGCGCAATCATGCAGCTACAAACTATGGTATCCGCTCTTGTCAGCGATCGCGAGAATCTCGTCGTCGCATCCGACTTCGAGAAACTTCGTGCCCTCAACCTTGTACTGGAAGACTCCGTGAACGTTGAATGCATCCTGGATTCAGGCTCACAAATAGTGGCGTTGCGAAAGGAAATCTGGGAACAACTGGGTGCGCCTGTCCGATCCGATCTCATCATGACCATGGAATCGGCAAACGGTACTACCGACAACACCATGGGCGTCATCCGAAACTTAAAGATTGCCGTCGGCGGACACGAATTCTTCGTACAGTGCCAGGTTATAAAGGAAGCAGGATATGACATGCTTATCGGACGACCATTCTTCACTCTCACCGAGTCCGTCACCAAAGATTTCGAAAACGGTGATCAACATCTTACCATGCATGACCCGAATACTGGCAAAACGATCACTGTAGCAACCAAGGAACGAACCAACAAGCACCCTGGCAAGAAACCCTTATCACAGAAGGATTTTCCCTAGTCGATGAATCGGGTCTACCCCGACGAGACAACCATGCACGGACATACCCGACAGGTGGCACTAATCTGAAACCCGACACCCGACAAACATATATTATCTCCGTATCATCGTATCACCCCACACCAAATCCGATTCCTACCGACACTACCATCCCAAATATACCACGACATCAACGTACGCCCCGACCCAACGACGCCGATCACTCCGCCCATCGCCCCGAATTTCCCTACCCGATACCCCCACCGACCACACGATCGCCCGACACTTATGACATTTCCCTACAGAACATCCATACACTTGCCTACAAGAAAGTCGCTAATCGAGTGAAACCTGTTGCAACTACCCTCCCCGAAGAATTTCGGATCGTACGACGCATACCCGTTGACCCGCTTCTTGACCTACCCATCCTACCCTCCAAGTGCGAACCATTCTCCCCTGGGAAGCGGTACACCAACGAACGTATGCTTGCTTGGGATGCGAACCCGACCAATTTCCTCTGGCCCGAAGAGGTCCGGCTTGTACACGAAATAATTAAGTTACAAGAACTCGGATTCGCCTGGGACGAATCGGAAAAGGGGCGATTCTCCTCCGAATATTTCGATCCCGTTGTTATTCCGACAATCGAGCATGTCCCCTGGGTCCTAAAGAACATCCCGATTCTGCCGGGCATCTTCGAAGAAGTCGTCGGCATTATCAAGGACAAGATCGCATCCGGCATCTACGAAGACTCTAACTCATCTTACCGCTCCCAGTGGTTTTGCGTTCTGAAAAAGGACGGAAAGTCTCTCCGGATTGTCCATGACCTTCAGCCATTGAACCAGGTAGCAATCAAAGACTCTGGGGTTCCGCCGATGGTGGAACAGTATGCTGAGGGATTCGGCGGCCGCGGATGCTATGGGATCTTCGACCTATTCGTCGGATTTGACCAACGCGAACTTGACACCAGGTCTCGCGATCTGACGACCTTTCAAACCCCCCTCGGAACCAAGCGGCTGACTTCAATACCAATGGGCTATACTAATTCCCAGCAAGTACAACACGGCGATGTCACATTCCTCCTGCAAGATGAAATTCCACACGTAACTGTCCCCTTCGTCGATGACTGTCCTGTCAAAGGCCCCCTAACCCGATACGAGATCGGCGAGGACGACTTTGAGGTCCTAACCGAAAATCCGAAAATCCGGCGATTCGTCTGGGAACACCTAAACAACGTCAACCGCGTAATCCACCGAATCCGAAAAGCTGGCGGAACTTTCTCCGCAAAGAAATCGCATTTATGCATCCCCGAAGTCATCATCGTCGGACATAAATGTACGTACGAAGGACGGCGGCCCGATGATGACCGCGTTCAGAAAATTCGCGACTGGCCTCCATGTACATCCCTCACGGAAGTACGGGGATTCCTGGGCACCGTCGGAACTGTCCGAATGTTTATCAAGAACTTTGCCATGCACGCTCGACCCCTTATTCAGCTCATGCGGAAAGACATCGAATTCGAGTTTGGACAGGAAGAATATGAAGCTATGAATCGTCTCAAAGACCTGGTCATCCACTCTCCTGCAATCCGAGCAATCGACTATGCTTCCGATCGAGAAGTCATCTTAGCCGTCGACTCATCCTGGATCGCTGTCAGCTTCATTCTCCTACAGCTCGGAAAAGACAACAAACGGTATCCCTCCCGATTCGGGTCTATAACCTGGAACGAGCGCGAGCAGCGATATTCCCAAGCTAAAATCGAGCTATACGGTCTCTTTCGCGCCTTCCGAGCAGTCCGGCTCTATATCGTCGGTGTGCGTAACTTTGTCGTCGAAGTTGACGCAAAGTATATCAAAGGAATGATCAATAACCCCGATATCCAACCTAATGCTGCCATGAATAGGTGGATTGCAGGTATCCTCCTTTTCGACTTCACCCTCCGACACATCCCCGGAAAGGACCACGCACCCGCCGATGGCCTATCCCGCCGCCCCACTGCGCCCGAGGACCCTATGGAAGATGATGACCCCGACGACTGGATCGACAATGCATACGGATTCTCTATCGCGCTCATTAATTGGGAACACTCTCCTACCATACGTACACATGCATGCCCATCCACCGAATATTATCTGCCCGATACACATAGCACTCGCCCATCCACATTCCGCATCTCCGTTCTCGTCTCCGCTATGCTCCCCGATAAAATGGAAATTCCCCGATCGCACAAAGCCGTCACTCAGGACGAATTTCTAAAACGAGTTCAGGCGTTCCTCACCGAGCCAATCAGACCTCCTGATATGTCCGAACTGAACTTCCGCCGTTTCGTCAACTACGCAGGGAAATTCTTCATCCATGCCGACACCCTGTGGCGCAGAGACTCCCATAACAGGCACAAAGTAGTGCTGCGCCCCGATCGACGCCTTCATGTCCTCGCCAATGCACACGACGAGCTCGGACACAAGGGATTCTTCTCCGTCCGAACCCGCTTAGCTGACCGATTTTGGTGGCCCTTGATGAACGACGATATCAAATGGTACATCAAGACATGCCATGAGTGTCAAATCCGATCCGTCCGCAAACTGCACATTCCTCCAACTGTTCCCCATCCACCCTCCCTCTTTCGAAAGGTCCACATCGACATGTTCTTCATGCCAGACGTTGGTGGCCTCCGATATGTAGTGCATGCCTGATGCGCATTGAGCTCCTGGCCTGAGTGGCGCATGCTCCGATCTGAGAAAGCGGAAATACTCGGACAGTTTATATTCGAGGAAATCCTGTGCCGCTGGGGCGCCGTCGAAGAAATCATCACCGATAATGGGAAAAACTACATTGCCGCCGTACAATGGCTCGCCGACAAGTACAACATTCACCATATTCGCATATCACCCTACAACTCGCAGGCAAACGGTATTGTCGAATGCCGAAACTTTGATGTACGGGAGGCTATGATAAAATCCGCCGACGGTATCCCGACTAAATGGCCGACTACTGCACACTCCGTCTTCTGGGCCGAACGCGTTACCACCCAAAAATCAACCGGTTACTCCCCTTACTACATCGCGCATGGAGTCGAACCCCTGTTTCCCTTCGACTTCGCCGAAGCAACATACATGGCACCCGTGCCCGATGACCTTATTTCCACAACTGAGTTACTCACGGCTCGCGCAATCATGCTACAGATGCGACCCGCTGAACTCGCCCGTGTCCGCGCCGACCTCCTCAAATCCCGCCACGCGCATATCCGCCAGTATATTCGAGACCACGCCCGATCTTTCCGCGATTTCGATTTCCCCCGTGGCACTCTCGTCCTCGTCCGAAATTCTACCATTGAATCCTCCAACGATCGCAAGTCAAAACCCAGATACTTCGGTCCTATGATTGTCGTCCGACGCCTTCCCACAGGCTCCTATGCACTGGCCGAAATCGATGGCACATTATCAAAGCTACGTTTTGCTGCCTTCCGCATCGTTCCATACCACCCCCGGTCCCCGGCTCACATTTCCGTCACCACTATTCTCGACATACCCAACACAGAAATCGAGGCCATTACACATGAACCCCCTCCTGCGGATTATGATGAATGGGAGGATCCAGGTGGACTCTGAATCCAAAACAGTGTGTCGGAGAGTGTGTATACACTTCCGAAAGCTCCGACAGCACCTCCGAAAGTTCCGATGGCACAAGCCAAATGAAGCTCACTTCAAAGAACAGACCGCCTTCTTCGAACCATTTTCTATCTATTCGTTGCTTTCACACTCATGCAGACCAAGAAAATTATAAATTCCCCGAAGGGTAGCACCAAAATATAAGTATTTACACATTTTTATTTTTGGGTTGTCCTCCCCGACGGATACCCCGCAAAATTCGATCCGACCCCTCCCCCCAAGCCATTTCCCCGACCTTCGACTCACGCTCCCTCATCCTCCCCGTCAATGTCCATCCCGTCCTCACCGGCCAACTTGTCCTCCTCCTCTTCCTCCACTCCCGATTCACCCTCCGTCGCCACCCCTGTCACGACCGCCGGGATCGCCGCATCCGCCGCTGTAAACGACAACGCCAGCCCCAAGACTCGGAACATGTCCATTGAAAGGCGCTGCATCTCCATGAGAGCAGCACGGGCGTTCCCTCACTCGATCGCAAGGCGGGGCCGATGCGCAACACGCTCGATCCCCGGGAGGGATGTCGCCCGACGCTTCAACGACGCGCGCGACACGGAAACCGTCGATCCGGCTGCCAACCTAGACGAAGACGCAGCGGGCGGCGCAGCGGAGCGCAGACGACGGGCCACCGGGTTATTTGAGCACATCTTGTGGATGCGTCGGCAGTGCTGGCAGGTCTCGCCAACGATCCCGGAGCAGAGCAGATCCGGACGATCGGCGCAATAGTTACAAGCCTGCAAAATAAATCAGAAGGACGGTGACTCGCAGCTGGCACATACGTACCTGGTGTGGCCCCAGGTCCTGTCCATCCCCGTCCTGCACCCGCACTTCCATCCCCTTCTGCACCACCCGATACACCGGCTGCGCCTTCTTCGCTTTTCCCCCTCCCTCCTCCTTCACGACGACCTCCTTCCCCTTTCCCTTTCCTTTAGCCCCGCCCGATTTTGACGCGCCCTTCGCCACCGACACCTTTCCCTTCCGAGTACAAGAGCTACGCTCCGCTAGCGCCTCTGCCGCCTCCGGGGTCTCTGACCGTCGTACCACAGGAGCCTCCCGCACCGGCGGAATAACCAGGGTCGTCCTTGGCATGCTGGGGACCACCGACATTACTGCCAGCGATCGACGAACTGCTGGCCGCGCTTGCGGGCGACCTGCCTCACCAGGGACTGCCCCCTTCGCCTTCTCAGGGGCAGCCCTCGACTCCTGATGCGTCGGCGGTAGAGCGACATCTTCTGGGACAGGCGACGGCGATTGGTGTTCGGAAGGGGGAGACGGCGAACGCGGCGGGCGAACGGCCGGCGGGGGTCGACGTTCTCGAGCTGGAGGAGGAGCAGTAGGCGACGGTGCAGGCGGCGAAGGCTCCGGTTCCGGGACAAACAACGGTGAAGGAAGGGCTGGTCGCTCCCCGCGCTGCAACCACGCCTCCGCGGTGGCAAGGGCCTGAGGGACGACATCGTCGTCACCCAGCCCTACCCGCCCTCCTTCCCCGCTGAGGCGCGCTCGGCTGTTGTTGAAAAATATCTATGCATCACGGTCAGTACCATGCGCCCCACATGTGCTCACGCGACGACGTACCGACGGACCCGCCAACAACGCCGCCCATTCATCCCACTCGCTGTCGGGCGCATCGTGCGCAGGTCGGCTCGCGGCACTCGCCACCACGGTCGCGATATTGCGGTCCCAACGGTCTTGTAGCGAATTCGACATTTGGGGGGGAACACAACTCGAACCACTGGCCTCATATATAAATTTTGCCTCCGCGCACGTGGCTAGTTCGATCATCAGCCTCCATACTGAGTAATGCTTCCGTGACTAAATTGGGACAATGCCATCACTGGCCTTGACAGGTAGCATGCTCTGACATTATCGGATGACCTGACCATCGCGAATCCCCGACCCGACGTTCCCGACTGTCCGATCCGCTGACTCCAACGTGGCCTCAACAACGCCCGGTTCACATACATCGCATTTTGCCACCCCCAAGACGTGCGGGTACTCTACTCCTGCATTTCTACATATTCCTCCTCCGTGCCCGCCTCCGTGCCCTGCCCTCCGACAGTCGACATCATCTCTCCGATAGCTGTCACTCCCTCTTGCGCTGCTTCCAGTAGGTGACATCCCAGCTCCTCATCGCCACTTCTCATCGCCGACACCGCCGCATACAAAATACCGACCGTCTCCTGCACGCTGTCAAGAGCAATGCGCTCCGGGGTTGCAACCACATCGGGACTGTCCGACTGGCGCTCTAATGATGGCATAGTCGGTGAATATGATGCAGAACGACGAACGGAGGCGGCCCACCCACTGGGCAGAGGATTCACTACCATAGGAACCGGCGGACCTATCGGGTCCCCCCGATCGGTACTCAGCATAATCGGAGTCACCGGCTGGTCGACGAACGACCCATCGGCGCCCCGGCCACGTTCCAACATAACGTTAAGCCAATTGGTCGTCTTGAAATCGACGAATCGCTCGTTGTGGATCAAGGGTAGATTCATGTTCTTCCTCAGACAAATGCGCCGCAAGAAGTCTATCTCCACCTACGAATCGCTTTCATTAGTATCTGTCATCTCAAAAGGGGTTCGGGTCCACAAACCATAACTTGGTACGCTGCCAGCGACCATTCCCGCCACACAGCGAAGCCCGCACCCGCCACCGGGTATTCCGCACGAGCCAAGACCTTCACCCGATCGGCGGCGCGTTCGAACTCACGCTCAATAAGTGACTGATCACTGAAGAGGGATATACCACGATAATCGATATGCGCCGGGGTTTGCATTATGAGTACTGTCGCCTCCTTCGCCACCACCCACGCCTTTTATACTCCGGCGCCTTCCCCAACAAATCCCGAAAAATTTTGCGCGTAACCAGATCGACCAGGGATGGTCGATATTCGAGTACCCGGGACCTGTGAGGGAACCTCACGGACTACACGGGAAACTCGGGACAACGACTCCACAGCATCGGACCCGTCGGGTCAACTATCGGAAGATCGGACGAACAGGACACTTCCTCCCCACATCGTACGACTCTGAACAAACCACCCACGACCAATCAGACACCAGTAACTATACCAAGAGTTCCAAGTATCATTATCACGGGCACAACAGTGCATTCGGTCCAACACAGACCCGATTCCAATCGGGACAACTTCCACCCGACGGACCCGATACGCCTCCGCAGGCCTCTGACTCGCACCCGATACCCACAGACGAGAAGTAGATTCTGACTAGATACCTATCCTAGGACAGTATAAATACAGCTCGATTGTAACTAGAATCTCCAGTTGAATAAACCCCCAGCTCTAGAGTTAAAAGCTCAACAAAACCGATCGTTTTCCAAGAACGTTCTCGATCTCTTCGTCGTTTCGTACCCGTCCGAACCGTACCCGACCGTCCCGATTGTTAACCGAATCGTACCCGACCGACATCAGACCAGTACCGAATCGAAACAGTACCCGATAGAAGATAGACCCGACTCCGACGAATCGTACCCGACAGAACGAAGACCCGACCCGATAGCGACACTCGACCGAACGTAGGCACGAACCCGACAGTACTCCGAACCCGATTCGCATACCCCGATAGTTACATTTCGTTCAACACAACAAACTCCCCTCCCCGGTAGTCGCTGACAGTAGTCGGCAGTCCATATTGGGTTTCTCAACCCAGCCTCGCACAAACAATCACAGCGTCATCGGTGACACATCCCGAAGGATGGCGTGATGGGTCTGGTCCGAGTTCTGAGACTGATTGCCCTTCAAGTCCCCTTGCTGCGTGCAATCCCCTCCTAATAGCTTCACTGGACTGGGTAGAAATTGTATCGATGGTTCCGACATAGTTCTCGAATGCAGAGTTCTGCGTGGCTTGGGAAGCATTGGTCGAGCGAAGGTATGAGAGTATCTCAGCAATGGCAATTGCCTTTGAAATCTCGGAGTTTCGGAACCTCTCGATGATTGTATCAATTCTGTCGATGATAACGGAGCTAAAGGAGGTGAAGTCTCCCGGATTGGGTGCTGTTCCTCCTTCGGCTTCAGGGAGGTCGTCGACCAGAGGAGAGGCTGATCTGCTATGTCCTCCATGGGATGGGGAATTGTGTCCCTCTGATGGAGATGTTCCATTTGATGACATAAGGATTGCGATGAAGAACAGAAGGATTTGTTGAGTAGAACGATGAATGTAATTCGATTAAGAATAAAGAAACTCTGGTACACGACTAAGGAGGGATTGAGCTCGAGTGAAGAGATCCCTCAGAAATTATACTCACCTAGAAGAGGGATTGAGGTGGAGTGAAGAGATCCCTAAGGTCTCAACTTCGCTCCCTCGATCTCTTTTCTAGGTGAGTCGGTGGATGTAACATAATATGTCCCCACGCAGAGGATCTGGCCTCAAGCGCGTGGGGTGTGTTGTTATGTGTATCATATCCATGCGTAGACACGTGATGGGGATTCTCGCGTGTACCAGAGGCCTTGTCGACATTGATTGGACTTGTGTAAACTCTTGTTTAAACTCGATATGTTTCTGCTTACTGAATCGTGTCCCAGCGCGTTCTAAAGGTTGCTTTCGGGTCAGGATCTAGCCATTTCAATGTATATTGGATATTGGCCAGTATTTACTGTTGATAGTCCAGAATTACTCATCCTAGGGCTCAAAACGAATGTTTACGCAACGCGAAGGGTACCAACCTTGGGCCCAAAGGAAATTATTTCCCTAAAGTGGAACACCATACAAGGTTCTTGCAACTGTTTCGGAACATCATATTTAAATACAACATGCCGGAATTGTTGAGAGGTCTCGCAACACGATACAAGCACCTACAACCTTGCCGAAAGGTTTTCCTGACCCTATGGTGCCATATGATGTTTCGAGATCCTTGCCAAATACGCACAACTGGAAAAACGTCTTATCCGAATTTTCCCAATTTACTGATGACTGCTGTCAACGACCGCAATTCAAACATGTCCGACATCTTTAATCTCGTATTTGAACCGGACAACCCATGCAATACCACCATTACTGACAGCGAGACTGGCAAGATCGTCTATCAAGTTGCCACAGAGCACGGAAAGGAGACCGTCACACGAGTGAAGAATGCTGATGGAGACACAATCGCCTCATGGAAGTGGCGCGACGTGAGATCAGATATCATCACCCTTGGAAATGGAACCCCTACGCCCGTCAGCAGCTGGCTAAGAAAGAGCCTCATGCCATTCAAAGAGTAAGTACAGCCAGGATCATTCGGTTGCCCCGCTTGCCAACATGATTTTTTCCAACCACAAAGTACAGTAAAACTCCAAGGTCCGGGTGGACGAAATTTTAAATGGAAAGGTAACGGCCCTGGGTTATCGTTTGAGGTTAGTGGACGGAAATCGGACCGCAGGTATCCAAGGAATTGGCAGCTGATGCATATACTGGTTCAGCTTTATGCCGAGGATAACAAACACGAACCGTTGGTCCGCTTCCACAAAATGCGGACGATCGTTGACCGCAGTGTTGAGCCGCCGACGTCCACAACTGAGCCAGCACGCTTGACGATGGACAGTCGGGGTGCAGAGATCCGGGATATCGCTGTTATTTCTTTCCTTGTCCTTGAGAAGAGCAGGCGCGCCACAGAGGGCTCGACTTTGAATAGAGCCAGCGCGTCCGGGGTGGCTCCTGGTGCTATAATACTGGGAACAACGTAGTAGTTATTGGACAGGCTGGTTTGTTAGGGATGAACGGAAACTAACGACATTCCGTACGATATCTCAAGGATGGCGAGTGCTGCTTGCTTTCATCAAAGTAACATATAGACGCCGACCGAGTGCGGGGATAGATATCTTTCATGTAAGACCAGGCAAGCTGGAGGCAGATGCCCTAGGCCAGCACGGACACATTTTTCAGCCGTAGAAACAGGCACCGAGTGCACCAGATATCCAGGGGGTAACGTCTGGATGGGCTTGCCTTGAAAGAGTCCAGAATTGGGGGTATATTTTTGAGGCTTGAGCTTGGCCAAAAATCACCAAACACGGAAGATCTGCAAAAAATATCGAAAGAGTCGGGAAAGAAAGAGGGATTAGAATAACGTCGACTGTTTGAAATAGGACGTCGATGTCGTTGACCTTGGTCCTTGGCTTTGGAGGTCTCCAGCAAGGAACATGTATAATACAGGGACCAGCGCTGCACAAAGATAAACGTGGTTGTTTGGCGTGATCTTCTGAATCGGATCAATGTTTCCCCGTGCCGGTCAAACGATCGACGATCGACGATATCTTTCGTCGTTCCGCTAACCACCCACAGTCCGACGACCGCAATCAATCAGCAAAACTAACGACCTTTACGAAGCTCAAGCAATTGAATGGGTCGCTGTATGCTAGGAGCACCATTTTCAAATGATAGCAGCAAAAACAAATGTGGTTCCAGGACGTTTCTCAAATGACAGTCTCAACTCAGTCAAGTGTCCGGACTCCGAGTCGGCGGCGAAATACGCATCGTGATCCGAATCAGCAACATGAATTATTGGTGATTCCGATAAATGTGTCGCAACCTTTCGCATATACACACCACATGAAAATTACATCCCGGAAACAGGGGCACCCGCAGGCACCCGCCGGTCCCCAAGTGAAATCGTTTATCCAGGACCTGGACAACTTTGACGCTCAGCTTCGAATTTTCGCCCTGTCGGCTTTGCTTTTGCCCCCTTACTGTCTGTAGCTGTCTGTTCAACTCGTGTTCCATCTCTGTGTCTATCGATAACACGCGTGACACTCTTACGAAAAGACACCGACTCCCGAAGAGGACCACCACTGAAATACATCACTAATATCTCTCTCCTCTCTTAATTCCCGGGGTCATTTGCAACGGGACACCACCTTAT
This sequence comes from Hypsizygus marmoreus, assembly GCA_013433165.1. Lineage (NCBI taxonomy): Eukaryota > Fungi > Basidiomycota > Agaricomycetes > Agaricales > Lyophyllaceae > Hypsizygus > Hypsizygus marmoreus. The sequence goes on along the minus strand of CM024092.1, from coordinate 1,831,763 downwards.
CCGTCCTCAATGGCCAACCCCGACGACTCTGAGCCCCCGCATCCCCTCTCTGGTCTCGCGTCTGCCTCGTCGCCAGCTCTAACCTTCACACCGACATTGACTTTCGCACCACTACCTTTGCCGACCGCCGGCAGCTCACGGGGAACCCAGCCTCTGACTCTCGCATTTCACCCCGACCATCCGTGTTCTACACAAATCAGCGACGCTGCAACGAACCGGTTATTATACATCGTGGAAACAGACGTAATAAAGGAACCGCTTCGAAAGAAGCGGGTGGTGACGAAGGTGCGAAACGCTGGGGGGCAGTCGATTGCTGAGTTCGAATGGAGAGATCTGTTTAAGTCGGATACGGTGGCGCTGACTCGCGCAATTGCTGGGGGAGTGGCGGACAAGGGGGAGAGCAAGGCCGAGAGCTCGAGCGGGAGTGGGGGGGATCTGATAACGATGCCGGCGAGTACCTGGTTGAAGAAGAGTTCAGTGCCATTTCGGGAGTATGTTTCAACGATCTTGGACGCATCTTGCAGGCGCTGACAGCCACTCCGTTGGGCAGTACGGTAACATATAAAGATCCGGGCAAGAACGACTTTAAATGGAAGGGCTTTGCACCGGGCTTATCACTCGAGGTTTGTTTTTACTCCATCACCCGAAATAAAACTTCGAGGATACCAACACTCTGGCCTTTGTCCCCCAGCTTTTCTCATCTCAACAACCGTCCTATCCTCTTGCACGTTTCCATAAATCCCGGCACTCTGACACTTCCTCAACCAGTGGTTCATCCGAGTCCCAGGTGATCGTCTCAGACGGCACCTCCAGAGTTGAAACCAAGGTGCACTCGAGAACACGAGCACCCGCGCGGCTCACCTTGGATGCATCGATTGTCGCTGCGGGACAGGTGGACGAGGTTGTGGTTGCTTTTTTGTACCTGGAGAAGATCAGGAGGGAGAGAGATGATGATGAATTTCGACCTGTGCCGAAGACAAAGCCAGAGCCTGTAAGAAAATCGTCTTCAGCGACTAGACCTGGGACGGCGGACCAGAGTTCTTCATTGTCTTCCTCTCGGCCGTGATTCTTTGTTTACGCAGTACCGAAAGTTGTGTTGAAGCATCTATGATATTACTTATAACCTAACAACTCACATTAATCATTCAGACCGTCTGGAGTCGTCGTAGTGTCGATCTTTAGTTGGTCATACATCATGTCGAAATATCGCGCCTTGCAAATGAAGTCAGTGGAAAACGTAAACGTATACTGGTTAGAGTGCACTCGCTGAGTTGAGTCTTAAGTTGATGCGGCTGGATAGCCGTGTGTGCTTGTGTCGCGTCACTTCTTAACAGATAGCCGTTGCATCGAAACTGGTGAAAACATCCTCAGAAAATACATCAAGGTATAGTAGGTATAGTACATCTAATAGAATTACCATGGGATATGGAAGTGTTTATTCAGAACCCAGCCAAAATTCCTCATCGAGAGCACAGGCCCTCGCCATTTCCACCTGGAGATATAACCAGTGAGCGAGTAGATCCAAAAAAATGAAAGTAAGGCTAACCTGTTCATCTGTCCGACAAACCAACATTCGTTTTCCATCTGCTGTTTCTATCCCGATATCGATTACTACGCCATCCCCAAGATTGTTGTTCTTCTCTTCATCCAGATCGACATACCCCAGACACTTCACCTTCTCTCCGAGCACTGCTCTCAATTCTTTACTTCTCTCACCGATTCCACCTGAAAATACTAATGCGTCGACTTGGCCAGCAAGCTTAAGGTGATATCCACCAATGTAGTCAAGAATGCGGTCAACAAAGATATCGAAGGCGAGCCTATTCGGATTAGGCTTTCCATTGAGTGATGTTGCCGGGGAAGAAGAGGAAAGGTCTGCACGATCAGTGATAACGCGAAAGTCTGTTGTTCCTGTTAATGATTTCCAGCCAGATTTCCGGTTCAAGATGTCTTCCGCCTAGTGAGTTTATTATGGATAAGTATGCAAACATGAAGCAAATGTGCTGGTGCTTGCCTTGGTGACATGGAGGTTGATGGCCATTCCAGGATCATGCGTCATTCGCCCGGCCTTGTTGGTATAATGGAAAATCAAGCTAGGATCCACGATTCCAGAACGAGTGGCACCAGGGAGGCCACTCAAAGGTGTGAGGCCCATCGATGTGTCTAACGATTTGCCAGCCTGTATCGCGCATGCCGAAGCTCCAGAGCCTAAGTGCAGCACGATGAGGTTAAGAGAAGAACTTGGCTTCTGCAGAAATCGCGAAACGGCGCGAAGGATGAATGAATCTGTGTTCAGAGCAGAGTTCGCATGAGATACATCCCAGGAGGGAACAGCAGATAAGGCTCACAACTCAATCCATGAAAGCCATACTTCTTAAGACCACGCTGGGTGGCGATTGCTTGGTCGATGGCATATGTTGAGATGTGGGGTGGGATGGAGCGGTGAAATGCCGAATCGAAATAGGCGATGGACGTTGACTCGGGAATGTTCTTGATACAGGCCTTGATGACCGATAAGGCTGCACCGTTGTGGAGTGGTGCAAGATCGGACAGAGACTGTATACGATTGTACGAGTTGTCGTCGATAACGACGCGCGTTGTGAAGTCGCCGCCATGAACGACGCGATGGCATATGTGCCTTATCTCGGTGCGATTTTCACCATCCTTCCCGTCGAGACGAGATAGAAAGTAAGCGAAAGCAGAAGCGTGATCAGTTATATCGGTCTCTGAAACGGGTTCACTGGTGCCATTGAATGCGAATGTGGCTGGAGGAGCAGAGATGTTGGAGATGCTCGATGTAAGGATAAGTTTGACGGGAATGTCAGATGAATCCGTGCGTCGGTATAGTGAGATCTTCAACGACGACGACCCCGCGTTTACAGAGAGGATAAGGGACATGCGTGGACAACACTTACAGACGAACAGCAGAAATCGGGAGATATGAGCAATCCATGAAGAGGGTGTCCAGACTATGACGTAATACATATACAGGTACCATGCTGTACACTGACAGATAGTGACAGCTATCCAATGACCGCGATGCACATTCTAGACCATCGCCACCTCCAGGGGAAGCTGGGGGGCACTGCCTCCTCCCTTCACGGTCGGAGACGCAATATTACTCATCTCCCAGAATATTTCCTTATCCGAGGGCAAGAATCGGAAACTCGACACGAGGACGGAGAGCACCACCTCTGTACCACCCAGGACAGTCAGCAATGTATTATGAATGTAGCCTGCACGCACTCATTTCAAGCTGAGAAAACTTGAATCCTCTGCAGAAACAACGTGAGCTTTGGTAACTGCAGAGCTGAAACATGATATTTACATGCAAGCCCGCCCACCACCGAGGAACGTCATCCTATCGTAAAGCGTATTCATATCCGCAGTAGTGGAAAGAACAAGATGACTCACAGATGCGAGTAGATTCCTGGTATATGGGCATTCACGAGAGCCTCAGGAAGCGGTGACAGCCATCGCTCGGGTTTCCATTCATACGAGTCTGGTCCCCATAACGCAGGGTCGCGATTGGAGTTTAGGACAGATATAATGATGTTCGTATTGCTCGGAAGAGTGATCTCGTGCATCTCGCGCCCATCGATACCCTTCACTGGAGTAGAGAGTGGGAGAATGACGGACTGGCGCGTTCTAAAGAGGTGATAAACCATTCGGAATACCGTCTAAAAGTGCGTCCCAGGAATTTACTTACGTCCTAAGAATGTTGGAGAATGGTGGATATCTGACAGTCAAGTCGGGGGTTAGCCAAGAAATGACGTCGATCAAAGCCTGTGCAACTCACAGTCGCAAGGTCTCTCTGCATACTGCGTCCAAGAAGGGGAGCGAGCTAATCTCATCGTAGGGTAAATCACCTCCCTGATCACGCGCGGCCTTGACCTCAGCACGGAGTTTATCCTGGACTTTTGGGTGGGTTGCCAGAAGGTGCAAAATTCTGGAGAGTGCATTCGATGTGGTATCCATGGCTGCAAACGTCAAGGTTCTGTGAAAGACCGGTCACGGTAGAGCGGAGATAAATAGAATTAATACATACGAAATCTTGAGTGTGATACAACGGGTATCAAGACAATATTAGTTTTGTACCTCTACGATTTGTGGAGAGACAAACCTGAGCCAAGACTTCCGAATCTGGAAGGCGATCTTCGCTAGAGGCCTCGATATTGGCCTTCACTTTGGATGATATGAGTCAACAACATTGAGATGTAAGACGTTGACCTGGGCGCGACATACTGAGTATGCTTATGATATCTTTCCCTTGGCCCAACAACTTCTCGTCTCCCTCCTCCTGCAAAGCTTTCTTCTCCTCAAAAATTTTGACGGAAGTATTGTGCGAGATGTCCACGATATCCCTCAGCTTGCGAAGATTTTTCCAGAAGGGCAACATATCAATCACGAGTCTCCGGAACTTGGGCGTTCCAATCTTGACAAGCGTCGGCAGCAGATAAGCGCGAGGGGCGAAAAGAGTGAACGCCGTTGGGCTGGAAGACATGTAAAGAAGAAAACAAGAGAAGCTGGTTAAGGGACTTACATTAATTCTTTCACAGATACACTGTATGGGTGGACATCGGAGTCGTCGACTAGCGAATCGAAGGAATATCCGAGACCACTTCGGCCGATGAGTTCCAATGCTGTCCTTGTCATCCAGCGAAGCATGTCGATCTGGTATTGTGAGCGCTTCGTGACTTAGCGGCAGTAGTTAATTTTGTTACCTCTTGAGGACCATCTGCGACCTTTGTTGTGATCGCAGTGCGGAGCTAGAGAGACCGTAAGGGAACATCCCTACCTACGGGCAAACATACAAACCTTATGGGCAACATCATAGAATACAGGAACTACATCATTTCAATTTGATAATGTCAATTATGAGCATGACGACACTCAGGAGCAGACTTACTCATGTGGCGCATATGTGTAACTGAGAATACAGGAGCCAACATTTTCCGCTGCTTCCGGTGCTGTTCGCCTGCATTTATCGTCAGCGTGAGAGCTTCCATCGGACGCCTGAAGACCAACCTAACGTCGCCAACAGGCCGTCGCCGAAAAATATACGATTACCTCTTAGAGTTGAGTACGTCAGCTGACGTACACTGCAGAGCCATGCAGCTTACTCTAGGAAGGCAGATGTTTCTTCGTAAATATGTTGATCCTGGGGTTTCGATTTGGGTTAAGACGTGACTTGCGAGTTGTCGGTCACCAACCTTCACAGTAATGTGATGTAAAGCTTTCGGATCGAAAACATAGAGTTGCCTATCCTGCACTGAAGTCAAGCACCTCATCTCTACCACCGCAGAGTACACGTACACCAAAAAAGGCGTTGATCCTAACAATGCTGCCATCTTGTAGACGGTTAAGTCACAAAAACATGACCCCATCGGAGCTAACTTACACTGTTCCGCGAGCTCCCTATTGAAATCCCATGCATTACGATTGAATACCTTTGAAAAATTTCCTAAACGAATCGTAATGAGAATGGGCTTAGCGTGAAGCAATACACTCACCCTTCCAAAACGAATGTGAAGGAGGCCCAGGAATGTTGTCCAAGTCATCTTTAACAACACGCCGACGCACAAGTCGCCAGCAAGCCCAAGAAATAAGATACAAGACGGCCGCTTGGAGGATGAAAGAAATCATTGTGCAAATAGGCACGAGTGCTCCATCCACTGCATGCACGCCTGTATTTGAGCAAAGATAGCTGGGGCATGGGAAACACTCGTTTTAGTCTAATCCTAGGAGCACTCTTCTTCCACGAGCGCGGATTGGATCCATTGGAACGGAGAGTGCGATCTCGGATGGATGACACACTGGAGTGTACGTTGTGAAGCTTCCAGAAGACAGTACAACGTGCCGAGGCATGCATATATGGTGTTGGGTGTCAAAAGAACTAACGGGCCGGGCTCCACAAGAGCGAATAGATGTCGTTTGCCATCTGGGTGGTGTCACCTGAGTACATGACGTTGGGAAACCGACTATTCCCGTGGTGCTTGAGGCATACGGTATTGGTGATTGCATATCTTTTTCTGTTTTGATGCCCCGTTGAGATGTGCTCTCGGACACGTTAGGCTAGCAAGGGGCTGAATTTGAACGTGCCACTCAGTGATGACTACGAAAGTTACCAAGTTGAACATACTTACTCTTTGAGTTGATGCATTTGGGCCCCCGATCCGCATAAACATGGTGTCCTGAGAGTCCAATATTGGGCGTCTTGATACACGTCGAACGACAGAGAGATCGAAGCGCAATACCTGACAGAATCATCCTGTCATGTCATGTCAGCGTTCGTGGTTCAATTCAAACAGCCTTCTCCCTGCAGCGATTTCCTTATTTGCTGGTATTTCCTTTCAAAGGCTCTGCGCGCCTTCAAACCAATAATCACTGATTCTCACCCCATGGCAAATTGTCAACGTTCAGACAGAAGCGGCCCTAAGGTACTGGCAAGGTCTCGTAATACTACTTCAAGGAATAACAGGTCTGTGATTGAGGAGCCTGTGTAGGAACGGACAGGTCCGGCTTCTTTCGTGGTCTGTACCGTTATGTGAATCTGGTGGTGTGCCATCTGACCGAAGTTGACTCCGGAAATGCATTTATTATCCTTCAACAATTGTCACGATCTCTGCGCCTATGAGCTGGGACACGACGGAACTGATTAAGCTTCCAAGCGGGGTTTCGATAGAAGTAGCGCTGACTGCGCCTTCAGCATCAGATGCAGGCAGAGAGACGAAGTTAGCTGTTTGTTTGCATCCATGGTCCTGGCTGGGTGGCCAAATGGACGATCCGTGAGTCCTTCGCGGCTATGCCTGAAGCTCTCGATTTGACATCCCTCTGTACAAGTGTTCTACTATCTCTCGTAGGATACCTGGAAGTAGCAGGCTACCATGTCCTGCGATATAATTCTCGGGGTGTCGGCAAGTCGACGGGGTGGGCTTCCCTCACGGGCTTCAGTGAAGGCAAAGACCTGGAAGAGTTGGTGACATGGGCCGTTGACACCCTCACTAATGTCAGATCTCTCGTAATCATCGTGAGTTGTTTTTCGGAACGCTGTATGTTGCATAACACTCAATGAGAGACTCGACGATCGAAGGGTTATTCATATGGAGCTCTGATAGCCTCCTTGCATGCCATCATATCAGACGTACCAACAGCCCACATCCTGATCTCGTATCCACTTGGCCCCATAGGGTGGCTTACCCTGTTCCACACCAGCACATATACGGCAAAACTGAAAGAGCTCATTCAAAACGCCAATTCCCGTGTTCTGATCATATATGGGGACCAAGATGAATTTACGGCGGCGTCGAGATACAAGGCGTGGAGGGATACCCTGGAACAGGGGAGCCATGGCGGCTGTCTTAAAGTAGTCGAGGTTGCTGGGGCATCGCATTTTTGGAGAGGTCGAAGAGTGGGTGAGCAGCTCGCAGAGGAGGTTCAAAGGTGGTTGCCATGACGGGTCGGAGATGAGGTGTTACTGTAACGTTTGATTACCCGATTGGGCACTATACCTTACACCTCAACTTTCTTCTTCTCAACATCGTTCGCGCAGTGCCGGTCAACGTTCAGCTTTTTTTCGCGTTTTCTTCTTTATACATCGCATCTTTTCTTATCAAGCTTCAGTCTTTTCACTTTCAAAGCAAATGTACGTGCAGGAAATCTTACCCAGTGGCAATCCCAACTCATCCATGGGTGATCCTGGTCAGGCCGCTACCAGATGAACGCCCTCGTCAGAGCGTAGCAAACCTCATCGGACGTTTCGAGAATCAGACCAAACGCCAGTCAACGTCCACCACGTCGGGATCACCCCGGAGCTTAAGTGTCATTTCACACAATACAGGTGATTCTGCGAAGGAGGAGGCGAAGGAGAGACGTGAATGGCCACCGAAATCCGTCTCCGTAGAAAAGCTTCCCCCGATCATACCTTCTTCATCGTGGACTCGGAGTCAGTCTTCAGGATCGCAGCCGTCATCGCCGCCCAACTCTGAGCCAGCTGCCACGCAAGCACCTAGCTTTGAAGATCCTGCATTAACGCCTCGGCCCAATTCAACGACATCCATTCCTGATGCTGCAAAGTTTACTGCTCTTCCACAGAGGCAGATGAGCGTTGGCGTCTCTGCTCCCAATTTACCATCGCAATCGACTCTTATACCCACGCCCACGACCGCCAAGCCTCCGATCAAAGGACCTGTATTGAAGGCACCTACTTCTGCAAGTCCGAAGACTCCTCTCAAGACTGCTGGGAGACCATCTACTACAGCAAACGCTCAACCCCTTAAGCCACAACACACAGGCCCGGCCAGTACATCGGCGTCATCAGTGCGCAAATCAGTCCCTAAACCCACTCCAGTCACCCCTGCTCGTGCGAAAACGCCATCTCGTGCAGCTACTAGCGCGTCTACTGTCCCCAAGACGCCGTCCTCCACACGCCCGAAGACACCCTCCGGCTTGTTCGCCCCGACAGCAGCGTCTTTGGCCAGGGCTCGGAATGCTCAACCTCAACCTCCAACTCCGACAAAGAAGCCTACTTTGAGTAGCAGTGCCGCGGAGCGTCTGAGCAAGCCCACGGCTGCATCTTTGTCCAGAGCACGCACTCCCACTGCCACCTCTTCTCCGGCCCGAGGTGCCAAACCCACCGCTCGGGGAGGCGCCGTGCGAGGTGGAAAGCCTGGAGATACCTCCGTGTCCACGAGAGCCAAGAAGGACTCCCCTCCTGTGCCCAAGGTTGCCAAGGCCGCTGTAGTTACCGCTACAGGAGCTGCAGCTGTTATTGTGGCTACACTAGAGGAGGAACGTACGAGTGATGCCGAAATGGCTCAGCCAGTAGAGAATGGGCATGATATCGATTCGCCAGAAGTAACGGCGGACGAATCACCTAAACATGAGGATACAGAGCAGTCTGTTGAGCATTCTGCTCAACCTAGCGAGCCAGAATTGGTAGCTCCTTCTGACAGCGGGGAAGTTACTGGAGTCACTGCTCAGCCGCCAGAGCCTGGATATGTCGCGCATGACGATGAAGAAGAGTCAAAGGATCTCGATTCTAGTCTCGATACGGAGTTCCAGGAATCAGGCACTGAAAGGAGTTTTGCAAGCGATTCTGAAACGAACGTGGCGGAGGATGTACTTGCGGATGAAGTAAAATCCAGGTCACATCCTGGTGATGAAATTGAAGACATGGTGAACCTCCTGGAATCGGTATCGATCTCCAAAGCACGTCCCCACAGCATCTCGAGTATCCCAGACGAGGTGGCTGAGATTCCTGATGAGGAATAAATCCACATACCCGGTCAAACTTTCAAAGGATGTCCAATGCACCAATCAATTACCGATCGTGGGTACGAAGGTCGGTTTGCATTTCTCGGCCAGTTTCATTCTGTATTTTCGTTTCAACCCATTCAAGCAATGTATCAACCAACCAAATGGTGTGGACTTTATCGTATCCGAATTTCAATTATGTTATGTTGATAACGCTCAAACCACTCAGTCTGCACATTATCCACCTCCTACATGTTCGGCTCATCGTCTTACTACATTCATTTAGTCTGCTCGTCATCTTGCGTTCTTTCAAATCCTTGTTTCTTATCATACGTCATTTACTATGCTACTTGACCTGTGTATACCTTCAACTTCGTCCGAGTCGGCGTCGATATCACAGTGGACCTGTTTCGCAGAGCCACCCCCCTTCTCCTACAACATCCGTCTATCGTAACTGCGCAATTTTGCTGGCTGATTCCAGTTGACTCTATCCGGCGGCCTGCAAACCAGCATTGGAAATAGAAATGTGGTCCTTGTTCTCTTTCGGGGGCTCGTTACTGGTGTCAGTGGCGGATACTGATACTGGATACTGAGCGGAGTTTAAAATCATTACATAATTTATTTTGGGAGTGCACAGACCAGCCTCACGCGTCGCGTCCCACTGAATCTCGCGTTTGTCAGTTTCCAGACAAAGCGCGGACGCGTTTTGGGCATTATACATCATCAGTCAATACCATGAGGTGTGTTCTATGTCCTCAATCTGATTTCATGGCAAGGAGTGGGCTTCTCAAAGAATTCTTTTCTGCATCCTCCTGAGAGAGTGAAACAATTTGGTTTCTCCTGGTAACTGAGATTGATACTGCCTAGCAATACACTTTAGATTATGCAGGTGGAAAATGGGGGTACAGCAGTATGTCAGTCCAAAGTTATTGCAAAAATGGTGCTGGAACTATGAGGAGCAATCATCTCAAAAAGTGCTCCCCTCTACCTCATCTGAAACTACTGAGCAGTATCAAAGAGAACATTGTGCAGGTTCTGGGATTGAGGAAATAACGAGACAGGCTGGTGTCATTTGCGCCGCAGGCTGCTTTTTTGGCATCTTGAGCCATCATTTCTCAATTTCTGGCCACAATTCTCATTTCTAAGTGGGCATTCTTTGAAATCAGAGGTCTACTGACTCTGCCCATTACTGTTCACTGCCTTTGGCAACCAGCACACGAGTGCGAGGAGACTGAGAAGCCTCCCTCTCTTTTTTCGATTTATTTTTTAATTTTTTTCCTTTCCCACCCACAAACACCAGTATCCGGCCCTTTCGGGAGGGTTTGGATAAAGGAGTGTTTGCAGTTGTTGATTCTTGGTGGCGAAGGCGTTCCATGGACGCCAGCCCCTCTCTTTTGAATTCTCCATCATCCAGGTTTGGTTCCGACTGGCAAGTCCTCGGTGGTTGCATCAGGAGGGCTCTTAGACGATCTACTAATACAATTTCAAGATCCAGGCAAATGTTCTCGGAGCTTAGACACGCACCTGGGACTCTGACTGTTTGGTCTTCGTACATAAAACAGAAGCATTAATGCACCCTTATCGGCCTAAGGTGTCCGTTCTCGAGATTTCCATGGACCACTACCAAACCCCTCTAGGCCGATTGACCTGATCAGCGACCGCGACTTCTGCGCCGTGTGGTGACCGTTAAAACAAGTAAGGTTAGTAAGAGGGGATTCAACTCCAGGACTATGTAGCCTCACCAGAAGCTCTGGATATATTGACTTCCTCAGAACGTAATCTCGGCGTCGCTGGAATTGAATGCAAAACACTCGGCCAGGTGCGGCGATAAAATACCCACAGGTCCAAAAGTCAGCCGTCAGGGGCGCCTCTGGTATGTGTTGGGCTTGACAGCTCAGTGCACTTGTCAACTCTCCAAGGCGACTCGAATCGAACCAAATGTTTGGTTGAACTTGCCTCAGATCGTCGATCCAAGAAGGAGTCGTCCTCAGCCACGTGGGCCACATGTCCCTACCATTGACCAAATGTGGGGATCACCAGGGATCTCGCTGTAATTGGCAACTCGGATTTCTTGGAATTTGCAGGTTCCTGACGCTGACCTTCGAAGTACATAAGTGGCACGCCTCCCTAATTTTCATTGCAACATATTCTCAGCATCCCTCCCTCGATGACCACGACCACGTCGAAGGCACCTGCAGCCCCTCTTCAGCGGGGGCGGGCATGTGGAAACTGCAGGTATGTGGTCACCCGGTCATGTGTAACTTCTGTCTCAACTTGTCGGCGACTCTATAAGACGGCGTAAGATAGTAAGTCTTGTCATCTCCTCGATATTTTCTTGTCGACGAACATGACAGAGATGTGATGGCCATCGCCCAGTCTGTGGACCCTGCGGACGCACCTCTAAGTCCGTTGAAGATTGTGAATACACCGATTCAGGTCGTTCTCGAACGCAAGTGTTGGAGGCAACTATATCTCGACTTGAGGCGCGGTTACGACAACTCGAGCTCCCAGAGAACAGCAATACTCCCGTCTCACTTGTTGTTCCCTACAATGATACTCGTCAATCGCCGCCAGTCAGCATCCTTCTAGGTGGACATTCTCCTGCAGGCTCGCCCTCATCTTCACCCAGAAACTCAGGTAGGAGGCCCAACAGCAACAATTGATTGTATCTGAATTTCATTCACAGATTCACGCGGTTCAGCTACTCCATCGAACGCGTCGGTTTCTGATCATCAACACGAAGTAAGAGCGCTTTTCATCGTTTGGCTTCCAATGGGCTCATTTTCTTTGAACAGGAACCGCCGACGGTAGTGACCAAACTATTGCATGTTGCATTGAATCTAAATTTACTGATGATAGACTAACATGAATAGTTCAGACTACAAAATTTCCTCCCACATGCCTCTGAATTTGGATTCTTCCTCGATTCCACTCGTTTTTACGACGACGCCATGCGTCCTCTGTCCATTGGACACCATCTACGCCCATGTCCTGCCCTGCTCAGTGCAGTCTATCTATGGGGTGTTCATCTATCGCAATCCGAGTCCTTTGCTCCACACGAGCACATTTTTCTTTCAAGAGCGCTTCAGCATTCGGCCAACAACCTCACAATGAATCACCCTCAAAAAATTCTCCACGGTATACAGGCGGAGGTCTTACTTGCCGCATACTTCTTCCGCGCTGGCCGTTTTCTGGAGGGAAAATACCACACCAGTGCAGCCGTTTCGATGACATTGGGTTCCGGTCTTCACAAAATCCGGTCTTCACATGCTCTGTGTCCACTTCCCTACAGTGGTCTTGGGGATGCCATGACGGCTTTGTTACCTGCCAAGAACGCGACAGAGGAAGGCGAGCGGATACTTGGGTTCTGGACTGTGTATTCCCTTCATAATTGCTGGAGTGTTGCCCTAGGATCTCCGATCAGCATAGCTTGCGATGCTCCAGGTGCTCAGATTGACACGCCCTGGCCATTAGACGTGGACCAATATGATCAGGTATATCTATTCCATCTGTCACGTCACATCCCTTTGCTTATTCGAGTTAAGTTTCCACCAGAGCTACGCGGTAGCTTCACCGTTCGCAACTTCCTCAATAATGTTCCTGAAAGTTCTTTTGGGGAATATTCTACCCTTGCCATGTACTCCAAGGCATCTATTCTCTACGAAGGGGCAGCACGTCATGCCGCTCTTTGCCACGGTAGTATGTACTTCAACCTGTTATGTTTTTATTCCCATCTGAAGTCCTACACAAGACATGCAGCCAGCCGAGGCTGTTCAATATACGGGGTCCTTTGCTATGCTGGATAGCTGTATCGACAGATTCGTCCAGGCGCTTCCGAATATAACTCAGCTTGAAATGACACTTCCGGCTGCCATCAGGACAATATTCGTGACACATACACTTGCGCACGCTGCGGCTTTGCGGCTACATTCTATTTTCGTTGAATCTTCGGACCACTCAAGAGACAAGTGTCTGGTCTCTTCACTTGGTATCATCAGGATCGTCAGAGACGTTGACCTTCAGAGCTTTCAATACATAAATCCTGTCATTGGAGTGAGTCCCGTCGTACTGATCAGTTATGTTGTGCTAAATACCTTTCGATAGACGCTTTAGATGTCTGCATGTCAATTTTTGATCGATGAACTTTCGCCTTTAAGGATAGTTCGTTCTATCTGGGCACCAGGATCCCTTTCTGACGAGAAAGAAGATCAGATCGCGGCGGCGCTGGAACGCGGTTTTGGGGCGATGGCACTATTTTCACTGGATTGTCCTCTCATCAGTACGCATTTGATATTCATTTATCTTGTTGAGTTTTTTAAGCTTCTGCTCCAGGCTATCAACTTATCAAAGTTCAGGAGGAATACTCGCACCTCCCTCAATAACGCCCTCGAGTCTCTTGATGATATATTTATTTTAAGCAATTGTACAAATCTTCTAACTCTGTATTATAGCACACACCCAGGATAGACACGTCCCACCACTTTGTAGCCCTACCTATGATTGTCGCACTGTTTCTAGAAGTTGCACGCCGGCCCTTGTCGCCCTCGGTAGCCTGGGACAAAATTTCATCATCTCGTCCCTGACAAGCCTTCTCATCAGAGGAGCCTACCGACGCGGTAGATATTCGGGCGAGACGAGTTCACTCGTAAATTTGTGGCCCATCGCCGAAACCCCGTTCTCGGGACGTCGACAGATCTAGAAGTTTCAGTGTTCATGATCTTTGACGATGATGGCGTCCCTATGTACTGACCTGTCCCTAATTCGAGGAAAGTTGATAGAAGGCACGTTGGGTTTGCTTTTCCTCATCTGACCCAGAGGAACTAAAACTACATAACTGGAGCTCATTCGCCAGTCATTCCCAAACGAGAGGAGATTGCCGCTGGTCCTGTCCTTTTTGGGAAGGAAAATCCTCGCCTGTGGCAATAACGGATCATGAACGTGCATTATTATATTTAAATTTCACAGGTCCTGACTCGGAAGTGCTTAACCCTGCACAGCACCCCTGGGCCTAGCGGCACTGCAGAGTCTTGCGGATGAAATGCTATTGCCTATAGTAGCCTGCGGAAAAACTCGTTGTCCGCGTTCGCGATAAGGGCTAGCGATGACAAGTGTGTTCGAGGTCAACACGCAATGCACAGATCTTGTAAGTACACCAGAGACAGACATACAGTATAAAAAAACCAAGCGCCTCAACTGCAGGGTCTTGCAAGTCTCCGAGTCAGTCCAAATAATTAAACCTTGATACAAAACATCTGTGATTGTCCATCCTACACTCATGTCAAATGAATACAAAGCCCATTGCAAAATACGACGAAAGGCCCAAAAAGAAAATGCGGTGGTACAGGAGACGACGGCTTCTAGTATATAGCGTTGCATAGTCCGTCGGGAAAGTATACGAAATTTCATGCTAGAAAACAAAACTTCTCCCTCTAGAACTTGGGAGTGTCAAAGATATCGTCGTGATCTGAAGACGAAACATCAATAACCGAAAAGGAGGAACAAGATGAACATCGGCAAAACTCACCTTTGCCATTGGCATAGATATAATCACGTTCCTTCTGTGCCAAATGCTTGATGTAACTCTCCTTCTCATGGGCCTCTACAGCGACCCGGGGGTTGAAGCGAGCGCCACCACGGATAGCAGCAATAGCGACATCGAACCGAGAGGTGTGGTTACAGAGCATCATCTACCATGCCAAGCAAGCATCAGTTCACAATTCACACGTAAGTCAAACCAGCGCAGGACTCACGTCAAACGGCGAAGTCGTCGTGCCTTCCTCATTGTACCCTTCAATGAAGACTCGTCCGTCGCCCCTGCCATTCAGCAACCCCCTCAACTCTATTGGATACCCATGATAGTTGAAATGGACAGTGCGATCCTTCGTGAACAGTGTTTCGAACGCATCCTCGCTCAGGGCATGGGGGTGGGCGGTACCCAAGCTGAGGACCATGAGATCGGTAACATTCACAACGCGCACCCGGAGTGCAGGGACAAGTTTCCTCAGGAGCGCAGCGGCGGCGATAACTTCAAAAGTCATTTCTACACCGACACCGACGATGACACTGTCAAGACAGGAAAAAGGGAGTTATGAGATAATAACACCAAGGAGGAAACGATAGTTACTCACACGTCGGGGTCAACACCATCGTCAACGCTAGCGAACTTCCAGACTGAAGCTCCGGCGATGCAGTGCTAGCCATGAGAATATCCATCAGTAACGTTGAAACGCAAGCGAGAGAACGAGGGTCAAAAGGGTTGTAGCACAGTGTCGGTGGAAACAAACAACAGGAAACAAAGTACAAACAAGGAAATCGCAACTCACTTTGTCGGCCGCCTCCTTGTCCAACCACACTGTCGTCGGCTGCTTGCTTCCAACCATCAGGTTGACGTAGCCCTTTGCCCTCAAGCAATGCGAGATCGTTGACAAGAAGCAGTTCGCGTCGGGAGGAAGATATACTCTGGCGAACCGCGGTTTCAGACTGAGCACCGCACCAATGAACGACGGGTTCTGATGCGAGAAGCCATTGTGTTCCTGTCGCGTCCAAGTGGAGGTTTCAAGGTAGTTCAAAGAGCCACAAGGTTGGCGCCAAGATGTCTCATAAGCCTATTGGAGGTTCAAGTGAGTTGGCCATCGATTCTGGGAACAAAGTAACAAACATACCATCTTCGCAAACTTTGAATACTGCACCATCATCGTATGAATGATGCCCAGGAATGCCTCGTAGCTCGGGAACAACCCAGTACGACCAGTGAGCGTGTATCCCTGGAGCATGCCCTGACAAGTGTGCTCGGACAGGATCTCGATGACACGCCCGCCTTGATTGCGTGAGGCAATGTCCCATTGGAAGTTGCGTCCTGTTTCTTCGAGAACGGCGTCGAGCTTATTCGAAACCAACTCGTCTGGAGAAAAGATGCGGAAGGTCTTGGGATTCCTGAGATGCGGATCAGATATCGCATGTGCAGACGCATGGGAGGAACTCACTCTTTGACGACCTCCTTCAAAAACCTGCCAATCGCCTTCATACAACTCTCCTGCTCTCCAGCCGCAACCGTGTATTTTCTCCAATCTGGGGTCAGAAGAGGTTTATATGCTTTATAGCTCTCTTCCCTCATTCCCAACTTCTTCCCATCCTCGGGCACAATCTTCAAGATCGCCTCAACAGGACTGCCGGCCTCGTCGAACAACTCATTGGGACCATACGATCCCAACCACTTCTGCAGGTCGGCCAGTTCCTTCGCATCGGTCTTGGCGTTCGGAAGAGGAACCTGATGTGAGCGGAAGGAACCCTCAATAAACTCGCCATTGATGACCTTAGGTCCTGTCCAGCCCTTCGGGGTGCGAAGAACAAGCATGGGCCAGCGGGGTTTGATGATTGGAGAGCCCGAGCGCGCAGCTTTTTGGATGGCGTGTATCTCGGACAGTGCCCAGGTGAGGGATGCGGCAAGGTCATTGTGGATATTTTCTAAATCCTCGACGATGCGGACCTGGTAGCCATATCCGCTGTGAACAATGTCGATGTAAGTGGAAGCTCAGCCAAGGATGTATGGTTGCGTACGTGAAGAGTGCGGTGATCTCCTTGTCATCCATGACACCGAAAATGGTCCGCTCGGAAATCTTGAAGCCATTCACATGCAGAATAGGAAGCACGGCTCCGGACTCAGCTGGGTCGATGTATTTGTAGCCATGCCACGCGGCGGCGGTGGGGCCAGTTTCAGCTTCACCATCGCCGATAACACAGGCAACGACGAGGTGAGGGTTGTCCATGACAGCACCAAAGGAGACGCTCAGCGCATAGCCAAGTTCTCCACCCTCATGAATCGCACCGGGCGTTTCGGCGTTGATGTGGCTGGGGAAACCGCCGGGCACGCTGAATCGCGAAATCAATCTTGTGAGTCCTTCACGATTACGGGGGTACTCGGGGAGGAAAGTGCTGAGAGAGTCTTCGAGCCAGAGACAAGATAAGACGGCGGGGGCGCCATGCCCTAGAAAATGAATGCGATTAGAGATGATCTTATCTCTATCTGCTAGGGCGATAAGATATGATTGAACGATACATACCTGGTCCAACCACGTATAGCGCGTCGAGACCCGTATTGCGGATTATCCGATTAAGGTGGGCGTAGATTAGGATAAGGCCGGGGCAGGTTCCCCAGTGGCCAAGGAGACGAGGCTTGATCATATCATGAGTGATAGGCTTATCAAGAAGGGCATTGCTGTTCAAGAAAATCATCGCTGGAGAGGAAAAATGAGTTTTGCAGCTAGACGAATTAGAAAGAACTCACCAGCAGCGATATAATCCGCGGCACGCGTAAAGAGATTGATAGACTTGAGTTCCTCTTCACTCAAGAAATTCTTCGTGTCGAGGGTGGTGGCATACTTGAGGATGTCATCGGAAAGAAGAGATGGATCCGGAGGAGGGTTTGCTTGAGCGATATACTGTCCAGGCATGTTGGTTATGGGAAATTTGTTGGAGAACTTCGTTTGTTATCTCCCGCCTTTATAACGACACACCGGGAGCCCCGAAAATAGGTGACGACATTGAATCTGATTGGACGCGCCATGGCGCACGTGATCATTGCTCTCGCCTATGAGTCCAGGCCATCCAATTCGCGAATTTTTACGCTGGCACCATCTGCAACGTGCGACGCGTCAACAAACCGTTTTTCCCCTGAACGGATCATTCTAACCACCATCATCAAATCACAACAAATCACAAAATTGTACCAAAAAAGCTCGAGAACCCTCCCGGGGCCTCCTTGAGGCCTCCAGAGCACTTACCGAGAGCGTACTGCAAACCATATTCAAACATATCTTGTGTTAAGAAGAGAAAAATAACCCTCCTACGACGGAAATCGCCAAAACATACACGCGTTACGACGGCATAGGTGGCAAGACGCCAATCGGCCTCCTCCCTCAAACATAGCAGTTACGAAAAAGCTTCGCCGTTTGAAACAGCACACGTCCTCAACAACGGTCTCTATACTCCCTCAGCTGCGACTGGCTGCACGGCCTGGCGTTGGGCTCTCCCTCATTTTTTCGCAACGTGGCCTGTCAAGCCACCCTGTCAAACGTCAACTAAAACTGTACAGTTGCACCCACCACATAAAAAGCCTCTGCTCGTCCTGTGGCGCTCACTATCCCCCTTGGAGTCTAACCCCATTCGCTTGAAAAAATCCGATCACCAAAGCTTAAAACATGCACCCTAACTCTCCCGACGTCTTCCTCTCCGGCCACTCAGGCGAGATCATTGATGAACATGCTCCATCCGAGTTCGTCCTTGCTCCTCCCCCTCGTCCTCTCGTTATCACCATCCCACCCATTATCACTGCGCCGCCAGCACCACCCTCTGCCCTCCTTAGACAGGACACGGAGCACTCAGCGACGGATAGCACTGCCGTCTCCGACCTCTTAGCGCGGTCCGACACCCTTGACAGCTCGCTACTGGATGGCCACCCTTTCTTCGATACTCCTCGTCCTGAAGACAAGGGGAAGGGTAAAGCAGCTCCTCGTAATGCCTCGCCAGGTCCATCCGCTCCCTCCTCCATCGTCGCAGAAGACTTTATCTTAAAACTTGGCTTATCGCGCTCCCCGGAGAAAAGGTGGAGCTCCAGCGATCACGTCCAGACACGCAAGGAAGTTCATGCCCTTGCCCTCGGAACCGCACAGGCGCACACGCAGATAAACACTAGGGTTGCTGGCCTCCAGCGTGACCTGGCGGATGGATTAGAAGCGGTTACGGCCCAAATCGTAGGTCTCAACGCTACCATGGCCGAGCAGCATGGAACATCGGGCACGCCTCTCCCAACCATCTCCCCCGCAACGGCATCTGCCCTCGTTACAGGGCACAACGGCGCGATGGCCGCCGTTCAGGAGGTTCAAGGAGCCATGCAAGCGTTCGACGGCCGTATCACTTCCATCGAAACCACCCTTCTGGGCCTCGACGCTACCATCGGCGCTATCCACGCAGCTGTCAGGACCCTCTCCGACAACCAAGTTGCGCCATCCCCAGCATCTGAACGTCGTTTGGATGGCCTCGAGGCAGCTTCCCTTCGTAATGAGGACACCCTAGCAACTATCCTGGCCACGCTCACGAACCGTCAACCTGACGTGGTCCCTGCGACCTCAGTTAAACGAGGGATAGAACAGGTCGACGGAACAGGTTACCCTGCGCGCAATGTCCGCCCTCACCTCCATGTCACTCCTGTCGCTCGCAACCTTCCGGTCCCGCCCGCTCCTACAGTGGCTGTCGCTCCTCCACCTCAGCTCATCCACCCGGCGCCCCTCCCTGCTGCTGCCGTTCCTCCACAGGGAGGCTCTGTTCCACCTGCCGGCCACCAGTACTATATGGCGGCTGTGCCGCCCCCTGTTAACCCCTCAATCCAAGGCCCTCACGCCCTCGCTCCTCCTCCAGCCCCAGCACCAGTCCTCAACGACCCCGCGAGGGAGGTCCTCCTTGGCCCTGTCGCGTGGGGGCGGAATAACACTGGGGAGACACGAGCCCTCATCACCACCGTTGTCCCCGCTATGCGAAACCGCCTGACCCGCAACTACCGCGCTCGGCGTGGCCCGGATGCCTTCACAGCTACGTGCTGTTTTGACTCTGCCGCTGACGCCCAAGCCTTCGCTGCTGCCTGGAATGCTGCGCCGCGTACTCCTCCCTACGACACCGTTACCGCCCGCCCAAATGCCTAGGGGCAGCTCATTGCTTAAATATTGTACATACTTCTACCATCTTGACACATACACCTGTACCTACTGCCGCTTCGTGCCCCACATCGTCACCCCACCATCATTTACCTCATCTTGTTCACTCACCTCTTCACCTACATACTTCTAACCACCCAAACAATATTCCACACATTGTAAATATCAAAAGCTGGAATATTAATGGTGCCTTTATCTTGAAAATGAGCTGCCCAATGTTCCGTTCTACCCTCAAGCAATTTCACATCAATCTCTTCCAAGAAACACACCTTCGACCAGGACTGCATGATGCCGCGGTTCTGCCAGATGGATATGTCATCTTCTCGCAGACCCGTAAACCCAGAGACTCGTTCCGAAAGTCCTGGGGTGGTGTGGCTGCTGTCGTGTCCCAAGATCTGCCAATTTCGCACCGCACAGATCTCTCAGGTCCAGACTTCATGGTCCTCCAGCTCGGAAACACTTTAATATACAACATATATCTACTACCTGAGACTGCCGGCTGGGCCGAATCAAACTTAGAAGCTAATCCAACTGAAGCTCTAGCAGCCTCTCTCGCGCTCGCCCATATGGCTGACTTCAAAGTCTTGATGGCGGGTGATTTCAATGCTCGCACTGCGTCTCTTATAGCCGGTTCGTCTGATCCTCCCCGCTCCTCTGAAGACAATGTATTACCCTCTACCCGGGGACGATGGCTCCTGCGCATACTAGCTGATCATGATCTAGCTCTCGTCAGTGGAGCTACGTGTTTTGGCCCAAGAAGTGGTAGCTTTACATCCTTCCAAGGCACCCGCCGGACAGTCATTGACTATGCCGTGGCCTCCAAATCGATCTACCCTCAAATAACCTCCTTCTCCGTAGCAGAACGGGAGTCTGATTATGATCACGCTGCCTTGATGCTATCAGTCTCACTCGACGTCGAATGCCTGAGCCGTGAACATATCGCGGTGAATAGTGCCAAAGCAGTCGTCCCTTTACCAGCCACAACTGACCTTGACAAATTGCTCATTGCAACAGTTGAAGCCGGAAAGGATGAGAAGAAGAAAATTTTACATCTCTATGGATCAGTCCGAGTTGAAACAAAAATCGTCAGAGTCGCGGTCCATGGCTCTGTCACTGGCTCGGGACATGCAACCGTAGGAGGCGCCGGTATCTTCTGGGGGGACAATAGTCCTCGGAATACCTGTATAAGAGTCCTGCATGCCAAGTTAACAAGTGCTCGTGTTGAGCTCGAGGCTATTGCTCTGGCACTGTTTGCAGCGCCGCGCGGACTGTCCCTTGAAATCTTTACACGCTCTGAATATGCCGTGCGATCTATAAAGTTCTATGCCATCAAGAATGCAGCGTTAGGATGGGCCTGTCCAAATGGTGATATCCTGAGGAGCATACTTGAGTGTGTCAACCGCCGGTGGGCGCCGCTGGCACTTACGCACATCAACACAGGTGTCACACATGGGCATCTGAAAGCTGCTGAATGCCTTGCGCTTGCGGGAACAAGACTCTCACACAAACCTGCCCCACTAGTCCTGCACCCGCACCCGCCAGCTGAGCTCCCCGTCTTGGACTGTGAAAAAGTAACGACTAACCTCAAGGACACCGTGAAGCAACATACTGTTGCCGATGACATACAACGTGGTGGCCCAACTGATCCTCACCGAGGAAGGTCTAAGCTAAGAGCAATCAAGAACGTAAACCGTGAGCGAGTCATGACTGCGCGTACCCCTGGTGCATTCTGGAAAGAAATCAAACGCCTTGCAGATCCTCGTCCTCTCCCGATTTCGGTCTCAGCTAATGCCTTGAAGGCCGTGTTCGAAAACAGACTGAATCCGCCTACCCAGCTGCCTCTTAGCTTTGAGGCCTCACAGCACAAGATCAATCATGTCCTTGCGGGTCTCTTGCCAGATAGAACAATGGACTCCTCCAGTGCATCATTTTTCTCTGCCGCTTGGAATGAAGACGACATTGGTGCTGTCAAAGCCCACTTACAAAAACGCTCAACAAGCAGTGCACCCGGGGCCGATAACCTTGATTACAAGGATATCCTGCAAATGCCAAACTCAGACCTCGCACACCTCTGCAACGAGTGCATCCGCCTCCAAGACTGTCCCTCTATATGGTTCCGCTCCACCATTATCGGCATCCTGAAGAAAGGAAAGGCTTCAACCGAACCCGACAACTATCGGATTATCGCACTCGAAAGCTGTGTTCTCAAGCTGTTGACGCTCCTCATACACAAACGGATCACAGAATGGGCAGAAACACATGGTCACATCCCTGAGTCTCAGAATGGATTCCGTGAGGGCCGCCGAACGAATGACAATCCTTTTGTCTTGCGCTGCGCATGGGAAACAGCTAAAGACAATAATGAGTCCCTGTACACGGCCGCGGTTGATGCATCAAACGCGTTCCCGTCAACAGATCACCCGACTCTCTGGCTCAAGCTCTTCAGATTAGGAATGGGTGGTCCCCTGTTTGACTGGATCCGCATGCTATACCGCCGGATGGAATACAGTGTCAGGCATGGCGGCTGGGATTCAGAGATCTTTCGTGCACTTATTGGCCTGCTCACAGGCGATCCTGCATCCCCCATTCTCTGGAACCTCTATATGTCCGATCTGCTAATGCCGGATGATCCTGATGATGTTTTCCTAGCTGGGACTCGCATTGCTTTGATGGCGCAGGCGGATGACATCCTGATTGTCTCCCGAACAGCTGCAGGACTTCAACGAAAGCTTGATGTACTACGAAGCTGGTGTGCACAAAACTTCGTGCTGGTAAATATGATCAAAACTATTATTCTCATTTTTGGCAGAGCCCCGAACCCACTCCCCTCTTTCTTTGTTGGAGATAGTCAGCTGGACGTCAAAACTGTTGAAAAATATGTGGGAATCACTATCCGCACAGACACCCGAAATCCTTTTCAAGATCACTATACAAATAAAGCAGGCACCGCACGATACTGTGGTCATCGAATTATGGCGATTGAGGACCAAACTGGAAGCTTAACACCGAAAGAGCTGAAGCAACTCTACATGGCAAGAGTGGATTGTCACCTTACCCAGGGTTGTGAATTGTCCCCTGATGTTGAAGAAGTCCACTTCTCGAAGCTCAAAGATGTTCAAATATCCTTCATCCGTCGAATGCTCAACCTCCATAAACGTTCCATGATCGTGCCACTATATACTGAAACTGGTCTCATGCCCCTACGCGTTCGCCGCCTAGTACTGACTCTGCGCTATCTTCAATATCTTGTTGCCTTACCCCAAACACGGCTTGCAACAGCCGGCCTCCGTAGCTCACTCGAATTAGCACGGAACGGGAAGAAATCATGGGCAGGAGATCTGTTGCTTGCAGTACAAAGGCTACCGTTCCATTTGCCACCGCTTAACCTCGAAAATGCTGATGTGTCTGTCATTGGGGAATATATAAAAGTGGTCGAAAAGGAGACGGAAAAGTGGCTACAACGCGAAGTTGATAACTCAGACAAGCTCTACCTCATACACGGACGCAGAGAGCCCCAGAAAGAAAAGGCCCCAGCCCAAATCACGCTATACCTTCGACACTACCTGTTCTATGTCAAGAGAAAGTCACATCGGAGAGCACTCACCTCCATAGTCCTTTCTACACACATGCTTGCTGTCGAGCGGCTACGCTGGGTTGAACATGGTCACCCTGCTGTTGAACGGTCGAGAAGGCTATGCCGCCTCTGCCGGGCCCAAGTAGAAACACCAGAACACGCTCTCCTTGAATGTGATGGGAGCGAAAACCTCGTGTTACTCAGAAACACTTTCCTTGCCGCGCTGTGGGGCCAATCGCCGCCCTACTTACGCATCCTCTGTGCAACGTCTGACAGTGTGGCCCAGCTTAAAGAGATCATATACCTTCGGCCGACAATCGCCCTTGTCGCCAAATTTGCCTTTGATGTTCTGGAAATTTTCTATAATGTTCCGCTGTATCGCCCGACAGTTGTCTGACCATTATCATTAGGGGATGGGGATCTTGTTGAAGTACTTAACTCGTCGCTGTGTGTAGGATTAGGCTCTACCGCAGGCTGGGAAACTGGACCTGTGAGCTTGGCTTAGTATATACGTAGTGGCCCGGGGACAATGATGTACATAGCCTGCTCGCATCGGGATACTCTCCGGAAACCGGCGTTCCAGAGTGGGACCGTGCCGTGTAATTCTACCTACCTACCTACCCCTGTCCCTTCATCTTGCACACGTTTTATTTGCAAATACATCAGTGACGCACCAAGTCTGGCATTCGGACTCGATCGTCGATCGCAATATATTATACCGGCAACTAGATCAAGAGAGACCGGTGTCATGAGCTCTCTGAACTGAAGCTCGAAGAAATACCCTGCACTCTCGCCGTCGTGTTCAAGGTGGACTTCGACATCAATTTTGGGTGACAAGGGCAAGCTTGCGCTCAAGCTGACAAATCAAGAGGTTCTGGGCCGCCCACTTGTGCCACACGATAACTGTCAACCCCAATCAACCCCATCCCCTTGAACAGCTTCTTGATGCTTGCGGACCGCAACGATAGCAGGCTGTCTCCGTGATTTCGCCGACGTCGCGCTAGATGACCGCTGAGGCCGAGATGGGTCTGGGCTTCTGCCACTGTGAACCCCCGGTACCATAACTTACTACCTCGTTGTTGCAGACATGCACAGCGTGTAGTGTAGTGTGGCCTTAGAAGCACCAAGGGGACTGCGGATGACTGCAATCACGTCAGTGGAGGGAGATCGTGAGAGATTGTGCTCAGCAGGCCATTTCCTAGATCTTGGTTCCAATGTCGTAGTGATCCCCGGCCTGGCCTCCACAGTATGTTTCTCCGCTCACAGATTATATCCCTCCACGTTGTTGTGCTCCAAGGAATTTGCCACTTGGGCTTGTCTACGTCCCCTACACCTCGTTGCTTCGAAGACTGGCGTAGGCGATGTTTCTGGGCCAGCCTCGGAATACCTTTTGATAAGTAGGTATGAAGCTCGAGCTCGAGCTGGGATCTTCGAAGATAGCGTTACGGTGTGCCATATGTACTCGTAGGCAACTCCTTTGGATTGTTTGATGTCACCAGAGGCTGGCAATCCCTCGACGAATTTGCAGCTTGTGAGGCGATTATGGTTTGTGGCACCTAATGATCACACAGTCGGCAGGGATGCCTTCTTAGAGTATTATTCACAATTGTTGTGCATCCTGTCCTTAGGGAAGGACGCTCTGCGTATCCGATAACTATCAAGGCTTCGGACTAGCTTCAAGTTTTCAATTTTCAAGGTCGGATTGAACCTTAGCTTATCCCTTCCGCAATCGACACCCGTGACCGTAGTGGTAGGATCAAGGTACCCCCTTATCTCGTCAAGTAAGACCACACAAAATGCTTATTACCTTAAAAAGACCTTTTTGACCTCGGCTTTCTTTTCAGGACAAGTCGCCTATTCTTCGGGGAACTCTAGTGGAACTCTTGGCTCTTGGTACCCCTTGGTGCGCCAAGTTATGCCCAGAAAATGGTCCTCGAAATGACATCATTCTATCATAGGCGATGACCACCGCAAGCTGAGGAACATCGGTCATCTCTGTAAATGCGTGAATCGGTATCGTGGAGCATCCTATGAGCATTGAACACTTGTTCATAACGCGAAGGGTTTGAATAACCAGTTTCATTAATACTGTATTGTTATGATAAAACGTGTCTCTGCAGCTCACTGCGTTTGCATATGGTTGGGGGTCCTCCCGAGGTGTGTACCGAAGGACTTTCCAGTGTTTTTCATGGCTTTTGATGAAGAAATTTTTGCCCAGATTATTTAAGATTCATCGTTGAATGTCCTGCGCTGCTCTGGAGGTGAGCGGCCAGAGTGGGCTTGAGCACTCACTCGACTCACTAATCGAAGGAGAGGATCCTCGCATGTACGGCATACCTACCAAGCAATCAATGTAAGTATCGCTGTTCAAGTCTCTTCACATTTACAGTACATGCCTCGTCAAAATCTGATCATGGAAATTCTGAAGGTCTGGTCGATCTACTGGCCATCGCGTAGAAGAGCGCCGGAAGCTTCGAGTTACTGTACCATTAATGTCATGCATCGAACCTCGCTGGAAATGTCCGCGGCAAAGAACTCAGCTTTGAAGCAAGGTGATCAAGCGCCTGGACAACCATTGGGCAGCAGGCACGATATCATGAGTGTTCTAAGCCAGTATGTGGCACTTTCGAAATTGGGATCTCAACTTAAGTGTATCACATTCCGCAGTCAAGGCGCATGGGAGCTGAGGCAAGAGACCAGTTGTCTCTGGAGGGGTACTTAGGAAGGTGCTATGTTGCGCTCCCTGTTCATCGTTGTCAAACTGATATTCAAACGGGATGGGGTGGGTATCGTCGGATGGTTTTCATGTGAAGCACTGAACCCCATCATGTGAAAACCTTTATGTTTACAGCAACGGATACGATATCGAATAACGTACCGCGCGTCCTGCGCATTCTGGCGATCGATCCACCCAGAAGAACAAGATAGACTCCAAAGACTCCACAAAAAGATTGTGGAGCCGTTTGCGCTCAATCGGAAAACATCATACCGTATGCCATGTCGTTGCGGTGCCTTTCCTGGACACGGTGTATAGAGAAACACGCCGTTTGCACGTTTTCGGGTTCCTGCTTCGGTTACCTCGGCCTGTGGACAGATATCCACCTTTTCCAATGGTCACAAGTGATAGGCTGTGCCTTCAATCCTTGACGCTTTGAAGTAATCGCTGAACGCCCAGTAACAGGACATGTAAAGACGTGGCGTGAATCGTGAACCCGCATTCTGAGGACCCAACTCAATGGATGGAAGCCCGAAAGATGGTTGTCATCGCCGTTGCCCGAATCCTTGGTCAATGCTCACATTCTGGGTATCTAATCTCATAAGTACGCACATATATTTTTGCTGGGACCGCGTCCACCTCAACCCCAGGATGGCGGGCGTACATATAAGTTCCTAGTAGTCTGGATTTGCAACTATTGCAATTGATGTGGAGATGGTTGACAGTGAATTCGATTCTCCCAGCTCGAAACTAGTGCATGGTCCTTTCCAAATCTTCCGCGAAAGATCCTGCAACTTTTCCATATAGTGGTGGTTTTGTCTATTCTTGTTCATCAAATTTCGCTTCTCGTTGCCCAAGAAGCAGGTCATGCGAAAGATGGGTGGCATATCGTGTGGAAGATACTAGGTGGCATAATTATGCCGACTGTGTGTGCTCAAAAAGTCACTGTTGCTGCTGGCGGTCGAGCTTGTAGAATCTTAGGTCTAGGTTGCAAATGTGCAGTAAATCATGCAAATGGTAGACCATTGTGTCGACAGATGACAGATTATCGATGGTGGTCGTGTTGCAACAAGTTGATTTCAGGTCGGCAGTGGAACACAGCCACCCGGCAGTCACGCCTTTCAAAACTTCCTGAGACTTGCACCCCAACACCTTCGCACACTGCCAACGACGACGACGAGCTCCCTTTGCTCGCCATTCCTGCCCGTCTGCTCGACGCTCCCTAGCTCTCGTTACCCAACACAAGCCCTGCATGAAGGCATCTCGGTCGCTCCTCATCTCATGTCTTCTTGTCGTTGCTTTAGGCCACTCGGTGGCAGCGTCTAATCATCACTACCCGCGCCAACTAGTCACCACGCCGTCGGCCACATTGCCTACAACAACCCCGCCAACACCAACGCCGTCCGCGCCATCGACAACGCCGTCGGCCAATCCTCCTTCACCAGTCTCGCCTTCTCCATCACCACCCACAACCGAGCCCAGTCCGACCCCAAGTCCTCAACCATCACCGTCAGCGTCACCCCCTCCAGACACCGACACAACGAAACCCGCTGATCCTACCACCACTTCTCCACCTGCGCAAGTGACAACCCCAATAAACACACCTTCTCCAGTTACGGAAGTCAGCCTGTCAACGGATGCATCTGGAGTCGAGGTCACAGTCACCATCACCAGTACCCCGTCTGTGACCTCGGAAACCACCACTCCTTCAGCCACCGAGACGACAAATGAAAGCAGTGGGTTGGGTATCGGCCCCATCATTGGCATGTCTGTCGCTGGCGGTGTTGCTGTCATCGCAATTATCGCTTTCTTTGTCTGGAAGTTCAGCAAAAAACGACGCAGCGATTTCGACGACGGTACGTGTTATCTTTCACATGAATAGCATAACTCTGATGTGTTTTCTCAGGCGAAGCGATAAAATGGCCCGACCTGAACACGCACGGTGGAAATGCGGATTCTCACCCCCTTCCCGTCCACAACACTGGTCGGTCAGGTTTCGACACTGGTTCAGAAGTGTCTCTTTCCCGCGTCCCCTCATCATCGAACTATTCCACTCCTGATATCCCCGGTGGCGGGCATGATCCTTACGCAGTGCCGCCCCTTCCGCACATGAACCCTAACCAGCCATATCGAGATGATCCTGCCGCAGCAACAGGATATTACGACCCGTACCGTGGGCCAGTTCCTGGGACACTTGAACATGGTGCAGCAGCGGCGGATGATTGGGCCGGCGAAGCAATTCCGATGACACAGATGGCTAATCCCCATGCAGGTAGAATGAGCCCTGGGGCTCAAGCCGCGTATGGTAGCGATTATGACCCTGGTAGACGGAGCCCTGGTCCGCAGGCTGCGTATGGGAGAACGTCCCCGGGCGCTCAGGTTGCTTATGGGGGCGGGCGGGTCTCCCCTGGACCGCAGGTTGCTTATGGAGGCAGGGCCTCCCCTGGGCCGAACACTGCATATGCCGCTGGGCGGATGTCACCTGGCCCTCAAGCGGCTTATGATCCTTATGGAACACGATGATGATGAATGCTTGGACTATTGGATGCACTGGAGAAATTTCGTATCAAGGAGATGATTGATATGATTGCTCGTTGCAGCCTCGCCCCCCTCTCGTGTTCTCGACGCATTGGATTGGTACATGAACTTTGACTTGATCTTTATATCTCACACATACATCGCATTTCTATGATAACTCTTTTCCTCAATATTGCCGTTGTTCTGCTGACATGAATGGCTCGTCTTCCCTCTTCGCACGTTATAATATCTTGGTTCTTATCGGCCTTCTCACCTGCTTGTCGCTCTTCCAGCCCTATGTTGTGCATAGTTGTCCAAAATCTCGAGTGAAGTCTTTGCAATCATCCAGACAAACGTAGGCAAGAATCAAAGATGTTGCAATGGTTGCCCGAGGCCACCAACTTGCGTCTGCTTGTTACTTGCAAAAGACATCACGCAACCATGCATAAGTATGTTGTTGAAACAGCCTCTGCTACTTACTACTACAGAAGGTACGTCAAGTTGTTTCCACCAAGTCCATGTTATTCACGGGCAGAAAGTGATCGTAAACTGGTGCGAGCCTGCAGAACATCCGCGAACAGGGGAATCGTTACCGCATCCAGATATATCCTGCATGGAAGAATTGTCAATCGTATAGCCTTAGTACGGTCACTAAAATCTCAACGCACTCCAGGGGGATACGCATTCCTGCATCCACAGTTCACATTTGTACATGTGACTGTTTCGCAGCCATTGACTTCAATACGAATGGATTGGGTGAAGCCCTAGAAAGTACATGTCAGATTGTCCGAGAACCACGCAGATCGCTATTGTTTCATCGTGCATACTTGGATATTCGAAATATCATAAGCCTGGTTCGCATAAAACAATCCCTCGTCAGATATAACCAGTCAGAACGGGTAGTTGAGATGGGGCTGACCTGGGGGGTCCACATATCACCTGTATCTAAATTGAACTCGGTCACGGTGCAACTCTCTCCCTTAGCACCGCACATTCCATTCTGATTGAATACGCGCCCATTCCACTGCACGACGTGGGTGTGAGGATGCATCAAGTATGACGAGCATGTTTATATGACTTACTTGGTTGTTCACAGTCAACGTCTGAGAAGTTTGGGGACCCAAAGTATTCGGCTGGGGTCCAGTGTAAGATATGGCTGGGTTGGGCTGCAGTGCAGTGAGTACTCTCCGGTGAGAGACGCGTCAAAGGCAGAGACACGCTTACCACGCCTCCTGATCCTGGGGTATCGCATCTGGGCGAATAACCACAGTTGGTGTTCGCAATGACGGGCTTAACAGAACTTCCGCAGTTGTTCCTAAACGTGACTGTCGAACAACCCCGTAAGCCTTGTTGACGAAGGGAAGAAAATTGCCTGACATTGATGAGCCTGAGCCACGGCGAGAAGTACAGAGAACGCGAGAGCAGTGAAAACGCGGGGTGCCATGTTCACAGGTTAAACTGTGGAGCGATGCTCACGGCACATGTTATATAGCCAGTATGTATTTCTGGACAGGCCGAGTCGGTGAGATGATGCATAACTGGTCCGTTTCTCCATCTTCCCACTGCAAATGCACTGCGTTCCCAAAGGAGATCAAGAATAAGAGGTTTACCTGGGCTCTCGTGATGCGGGAGCGTTTCTGTGCGTTTGAAATGTCATGGTCCGTCTCTCCCTTGGACAGTGAGGCGGAAACCGTGGTCGTAAATACCTGAAACTCACCTCATTTGACACGGTGATCGCAAGTTGTTCAATTGCAGTTGGTTCGAACTTCGGGTGGGTGGACGAGCGGCTACCATTTACGTGTTTCCCAAAGAATATTTTGGGAGTACATCAGAGTTCGAGGGACAGAGACGGACGTCCTGGTAGGTCCTAGGTCGCTCCACAAGGCTCACAAGGTATCACTGATGCCCCCAATGGAGGCAGGTGGTCAACACAATAGAAGAACTTAGAGCATGGATCTGTTCCCAAGATGGAAGTCTGTACATAGCGTTTTGATTTTGATTCCGAGTTTGACTGTGCTGTCATTGTAAGTGGTGTGGGCACATGGGTTCGTGATGTATCCAGGCGTATCATGCGTACCTAGTAAAGATGTTGGGACACCAAAGAGGCTGATTGTATACCCATGTTCGAGACGCTCGAGTGTTTCTCCCGGGGCAAGATCCCAGCGCTCTGCAAGGGCGCCGAGTCGATAGAAGACATGGACTTGAAGCTTGATGTGGGTCGGAAGAAGGGCCGGCCACTCGGGTTAGGGTGTCACGAAAGACGCGTTGTTTTTGTCTGTGTGTCCAAACGGTAGAATGAAAACAATGCCAAATTCTTGTTTTACCTTTCCGATTACTGTGCGGCCAGGCTGGAGATTGGCCTCGCGTTATCCAACGTGTCTTCCTTGAGGCTGCAGGCCTCTACCATTCGATACTTTAGTCCACGAATTTATCCAAGATCTACCTGCTTGCGCGCAAGCATGGCCTATAGACCCTCACCAATACCGAAACCCCTGTCCCATCCCAACGAAGACTGGCACCGTCCTTCCTCCGCCCCAATACTTATACCTCGCGCCCGCAGGGCGCCATCTACTGAGCGTTCTGCTTCCATACCCCCCGGCGCATCGCCGCTCAAGCGTGTTTCGAGTGGTGCCTCCAGCCACAAAGAATCTTCGCCAGACGCGTCCCTCGATCTGACAGGTCTTTTGCAGCATTCTGAGCCTTTGGTCGTCAATACTCGAACAGGAAGTGTGCTCTCGAGAGGTTTCATCTTGAAAACGGATCATTATCCATCAGGTACTTTGGTCAGCTCATTCCTGCTTGAGCGATTGAATGAATTGTGTCACAGGTCGCGCACTGGACCTGGACCTTAATGTCCATGGCGCTCCGAACTTCAGAGCCCCGCGGATAGGCGACTTCAATGTCTTCGGCGCAGCACAACCACGTACTCAAGGTCTTCGAGCCATCTTATCTATACTTCGCTGCCGCCCAGGTATCCCCAACCCTTCGCATGTTG